>CP092866.1:66968468-67117737 GCA_030710605.1 Cordylochernes scorpioides
GATCTGCCATCTAAAGATTCATGTGAACGTGGTACGGATATGACTTTTTTGATATATGTACATATGACATAATATATACTCTTCCAGGAATAATAAAGCAAACCTAGAGCCAGCCCAGAGAGAGACGGGATGTAAAGTCCGGTCACTTGAGACAGGAGCGACATTCCAAGGGGCGGCAAATGGGGCCCGTCTGTTAACACCTTGGGACTTTTAAGACAGTTGGGGATTGTGTGCGACACGAACGGCCGCCCGGCTTAGCCGGGCCCGGCTCTCTCTCTCTCTCTGGTTGCCTGGGTTCCTTCTACAAATTGTAGCGTGATTATTTCTCTTTCCCCACTTATTATACCACATAAAAGTCGACAGAATAAGACCTGGCCGGGAATCAAATTCCCATATCTAATAGAA
Source organism: Cordylochernes scorpioides (assembly GCA_030710605.1). Taxonomy (NCBI): domain Eukaryota; kingdom Metazoa; phylum Arthropoda; class Arachnida; order Pseudoscorpiones; family Chernetidae; genus Cordylochernes; species Cordylochernes scorpioides. Next base: position 66,968,874 of record CP092866.1, read on the forward strand.
TATGAAGAAAACAAAAAGCAAAGCCATGGTGATCGGACAAACCCACAGCCAAGTTTCACAAGAATATACAACCAACTCAACTGTAGCCACTTCTCTTCAAGCTCTCATCCTCTGCCTCTGCCAACTCTTGAACCGTGATCCGGACCCTATCTTCAAATCTATGTTTATCCTTTGTCCTTACCAGCACGATATAACCTACGTCCGATATTTCCCACGGAGGTACGTTAAACATCGTCGCTGATTTTGTCCGGTCCGTCATCATTTCGCGCAAACATGGGTTTTACGTTCAATTCTTCGCGAAATCATCTCGCACAAGCTCCCGTCAAACACCTCGTGTACGAGCAGCTTGTCAATTGTAAAGGACAACACCGTGCTCGTCTCTCAATGTTTGGCACTGTGCGCGCAGACTTTCCTCCAATTAGTTAAAACTACTATAGTGCCTTAGTATCGAAATAATTAAGGTGTAAGGGCCCAAAGCAAGTTTCCCCTCGCTCTGTTTGCCTATATTCTACCTTTGTATCTCGAACTATTTTATCTTCTCAAATTAACTATAAGTCCTTGCGACTTCCTCACCTATACACGGATTTATCCCTTCTGGCTCGCTACACGAGTAACTCCATAGATAAGGTAGAATAGCCCAAAGCAAGTTTCCCCTCGCTCTGTTCGCCAATATTCTAACATTGTATGTAGTTCTATATTTACCTCAGTCCTGAGTTCACGCAATTTCCAGCCTCAACCTCATTTCTCGTACTCTACACCTATAGCATAGAAAGCCCATGCCAAGTTTCCCCTTGCCATGTCCGCCTTAAAAATATATTAAAGTGTAGAGTTTCCCAGTCTTGATGACCTTCAGAATTTCATCATGTGTATGTGACTCCCCTTCTCGTTGTTCACACTCCTCCATAGCATTTCCCTTATAATACATTAGATGTTATTGTATATAGCCTTTTATAACTTTGATATTATCAAAATTTCCCTTAAATATCAAACTCTCTGGTGTTGTAAAACTGCTTGTAAATAATATTTACTTGTGTACAATACAATATTTTATTTACATAATACTATGTCACCATAACCTTAATTAATTTCAACTACAAAATTATTTTCTCTATTCCTGGCTTCACCAGCTTTAAGTATACTCAAACCATGTTCAGCCTTCTTCAACGGGGGCCATATGTCATAATATATGCTCTTCCAGGAATAATAAAGCAAACCTACAGTCAACCCAGAGAGAGAAGGCAGCTAAAGTACGGTCATTTGAGACACTAGCGACATTCCAAGGGGCGGCAAATGGGGCCCGTCCGTTAACACCTTGGGACTTTTAAGACAGTTGGGGATTGTGTGCGACACGAACGGCCGCCCGGCTCTCTCTCTCTGGTTGCCTGATTATTTCTCTTTCCCCACTTATTATACCACATATATATATATATATATATATATTAAAAACAAAAATCGCATATTCTGACCGCTCACATGAAAACAAACGTTGATTTAACTTGTTCCATAATATTTGTCCAACCCATTTTCTTGATAAATCAAGAAAAGCCAACCACGTCTTTGGCTGATGGCCTTCGTCAGCGTGGTGCACACTTTCTACTTAATCTTCTAGCTATTTCTAGTTAGAGTGCAATTATAAAAGGGGTTATAGTGTATTTTATTTGCATAACTTTTTACCATCTATATTAATAAAATGGAAATTTCATAAGTGGACATTACTAAAAACTTTCGTTACAATGCATCAATTTCAACCAAATTTTCAACATTTATGTAAAACGAGATGGAGCAGGTTTTGCTTAACATCAAAATATTTTTCCTAACATTAACATGCGTAACTTCGCTGTTATCGATTAAATACAAAAAAAATCAACAGAGTTAATTTTTTATATATAAATACAAAATTAAATTTCAACAGAGTTAATATTTTTACATACTAGCTAATAATCTCAATCTAAAAAATATTCAAAACAAGCAATTTTAAGATAACACCATATGTAAAACAGTCGGCCAAGAAAACAACAACGATATTACATCTTTCTCACATATTCACACACAATCTTGATTAATAATTAAAACTAATCTTTAACATTGTTTATTATACTTCAAATTTTATTTCTACATTTGTTTTTAAATACCCAATTGTTTTATCATGTTTCTAATTTCGCCTAACAAATATACAAATTTATAGTGACCAACATATGCAAATTTTATCTTTGTTTTTATTTAACTTGATATCGTAAACATAACATCCATTGTAAGCATTTTTCTGTTCACCTTCCGTGGTTTCTCTTTTCTCTGATAGTTTTTAGGTGTAGTATATATTTTCTTATTACTAGAATACAAACATTCCCTCGAGAAAAACCTGGGCGAAGCCGGATACATCCGCTAGTATGAAATATTTTTAGAAAAGCTACCGAATAGGGAGTATTATTTAACGTTTTGGTTAATAAATATAGAATACTAAATTATACGCGTTCCATAATAAATGTCGTTATGCATAAGTTTGAGCATTTATTTCAGAAGGAGCTTCATTGAGGACCGGAATATTTAATTAAACACTTTTATTTATAAACCCCTATACTTAGTAAAGCTAAAAAAGACTAAAATTGAAAAATATTCAATTCTATCTGATATATACACTTGTTACAATATAATTTGATTTATTGAACTTCAAATATTATAATTATATTCATTATTGATAAAGGTTTGCTCTGTTAGCACAGAACTGTTATTCTTTCAAACCCTTGTGCAATTTAGACGAAATCTTATATAGAGATTTTACATAATGCTTTATCCGATGTCTTATTATTGCAAGCTATTGGGAGGATTGAAACAGGCCAGTTATAGACTGAAGTCACAAAATGTCATAATGTAACAGAATTGACAACTCTGGACACAAATCGGTTATACCGAAAGCTTCACCAGAAGACAAGGACAGACGGACAAAGATCCTCCACTGCTAAAGAATACCATCATATGGTTGACCGTAATAGGATATGACAGGTACTCATCTCTACAATGAGGTCTCATGTGATACGGAAATTTTAAGACAAACTGCTTATTGAAGGTTTCAAGAATGGAGATCTTTATACAATATGGCTATTGGTGTTTATCCCTCTCACTGTAGATCCCGTTTGGTATTAGCGTTGTGAACATGGGTCCCGGACCAGTGGGCCCATGTTTACTTCAACGTCTAGTCAATATACAGTATATAAACTGATTCTTGATGAATATTTATCTGTAGAGACCTGGGATCCGTTTCTCTTCTCAACAATATCAGACCGTTTGGGGAAGGAGGTCTTTAGGTCTGGATTGGCTTCATTTAGAACAGACGTACGCCTTTTCGTATGTTGAAGGAGGCACATTGAGTGCTGGAGATGGAAAAAAAAGATATAATTGAGCCAAATTCGAGATATTTCGTCCCAGTCCACTTTTGTCGGTGACAATGCTCGCCCACATAAAAGAGTGGTAGTCATTGACTGCCTCTAGATTGAGAAGAGGTAGACCAGACCTGAACACAGTATAACAGGTCTAGGATGCCTTAAAGAGATGAAGTGGAGAATGTCAGAACTCTGAAGAACCCTAAAATCTACTCTTTTGGAGATCGATTGCCCAAACCTCCTCCAAATCCTATTATATATACTTAACTTTAAATCTACTTGTAAAGAGTGGTAAAACCTTTATAGGTGGCCATACTTTCTCTATTGACTCTTATTTCTTGTAGATATGCTGTCTTTGTGTATTTTTGAAATATATATATATATTTCATTGTATTTTGAATACATAGGGATAGATCAGAATTATTTTTCAAAAAACTCCATTTTCTGTGTGTTCACTTAGTTTTTGACAACTACTTGCAACTAGTCGAGCATACTTCTTCCGTCACTAATTTGCTTCTCTTATACTTTGTGTGAGATTTTCCAGTTACCACGTCTCTGGTGATGGTGGTAGAGTTGAATGCCCAAAGATTGAGTCAACTCCCGCGCACGCCGGAATTTAAACAAAGTGCGGGACATCAAATTTGACGGAGTATTTTGTTAGCCACCGCCATTAGCAATTCAAAACGTGGGCAGCCGAGCGCGTCGGCAATGACCCGCCATGCAGATCCTCCGCCCAGAAATTTACATGTGTGGGCCTCGTCCATCACACCATTGATTTCTGGCTTCTCACCACTGGCACGCAGGTGGAAGTATGTGCTGTATTCCATGCAGGTTCTGTCATGGACGTTCCATCGATGACATGCAGGTTCTGTCCTGGACGTTCCATCGATGACATGCAGGTTCTGTTCTGAACGTTCCATCGATGACATGCAAGTTCTGTTCTGGACGTTCCATCGATGACATGCAGGTTCTGTTCTGGACGTTCCATCGATGACATGCAGGTTCTGTTCTGGACGTTCCATCGATGACATGCAGGTTCTGTCCTGGACGTTCCATCGATGACATTCAGATTCTGTTCTGGATGTCTTACTTTTATCGTGTTCTGTTCAGGATGTCTTACATTCCATCAATGACATGCAGGTTCTGTCCTGGACGTCTTACTTTTATCGTGTTCTGTTCAGAATGTCTTACGTGGCGTTGATGACATTCAGGTTCTGTCCTGGATGTCTTACATTTTATCGATGGCATGCAGGTTCTGTCCTGGGTTTTCCGTGTTCCACCACATATGTTCCTTCCTGAACATGATGCGTTCCACCACTGGCACATAAGTGCTGCCCTGAATATATTATATTCCTCAGTGAGGCATATTCGTGACATATGCGTGCTTTGTTCCTTAACAGAGGTCAGCATGTGGTTCATTGTGCCCTCCGCCTACTGTATCCTCACATCGCCAGTTCCTGCAGGTCCGCCCTACTGTCTGTGAAGTGGCGCCAGGTGGCCGAGTTGGTGGTAAACATCGCCGGGGGTCCTCCGACAATTAGCCGACAAACAGGGTGTGCAATAAATTGGTGCCGCCTAGGTCAACAATGCCGCTGCTTCTATTTTCTTCTTCCTTGGACGACTACTTTGTTTCTTTTCTTTGCCTTTTCTTTTCGCATTCGTCAGTGTAGACAGACTGGGCTTCATGTCTAGACATAATTTCTCTTAGTAAGATATTTCTACTGGCGTATTTATTTGGTTACTAACATTGTCAGGATGCCTGAACGGCAGTTGGTACTCGTCTAATAAATGTCTGCGTCATAAGGAGAAGGTGGTTGAAGTTAGCTCCAGCGGAGTACAGGGTTATCTCTAAGGCCGTTGTTAAATATAATAGACGTCCCCCAAGGTACTTATATAATATTAAAACAAAGCAAAAAGGCCATCAAACAATATAATAAGCAATAATTTATCACCAGAGAGGACCTTTCTACAATATAATGACCAATAACACTGGTCAACAAGATTTTTGCACAAGATAACCTGATTATGTTTCTAGTGTAACTTTTCATGCTGAACTCAAAAATCTAATCAGAAATTTCCCATCACGTATGGTTTTTGCGTGACGGTCTTTTTTTAGTATTGGGATAAATACACTAAAAATTGCAAACAATGTCACGTAACTGGTTTATCAAAAATATTTTTCTTTGTCCACAAAGAAATAGCATCTTATCTACATGTCCTGAATCCAAATATACTATAAGTTTTTTTCTATTACACAATATTTCTGAGATACACCTACTTGAATTTGGAAATATTGTTAATATAAAGGCATATATGAACGAAACATATTTATTATTGAAAAGCAGTGACAGTGGATTTTCTTCTATACGTTGCTTGTGGTAGATCCCACTTGAGTGCCCAGCAGTCGTCGGCAAGCATAGCGGGACTCCATTTACCTTGGTACCGCTTCTCCATGCTTGATATAGCTTGATGAAACCTCTCACCATGCTCATCGCTAACTGCGCCAAGATTGTCTGGAAAGAAATCTAGATGTGAATGCAGGAAATGGATCTTGAGGGACATGTTACATCCCAGTGCCTTGTAGGAAAGCAACAGATCATTAACTATGTCTCGGTAATTTTCAACCTTGACACTTCCTAAGAAGTTTTTGCAAACGTTTCTAAAGGAATTCCATGCTGCTGCTTCAACTTCATTCAAACTATTTTGAAAATTTCCATCCTGCTGCAATTCTCGAATCTGAGGTCCAACGAAAATGCCTTCTTTAATCTTCGCTTCACTTATACTAGAAATTTTTTGTTTTAGGTAGGCAAATCCACTGGCATTTCGATCCATTGCCTTGACAAAGTTCTTCATTAATCCCAGTTTGATATGTAATGGTGGTAAGTAAATATTATCTGAATCGATCAGGGGTAGATTTGCAATATTTTTATATCCTGGAGTAAAGATTTTACGGTTTGACCAGATTTTTTTTAATGTAATGCCTTTCCCTATCTCTGCTATCCCACTCACACAGAAAACAACAAAATTTTGTATATCCAAGCTGTAATCCCCGCAAGAGAGCAACGACTTTCAAATCGCTGCATATTTTCCAACCGTATCTTTCATATTCTATCTTTTTCAAAAGCAGTTTCATGTTTTCGTAAGTCTCTTTCATGTTGGATGCATGTATTTATCCCAATACTAAAAAAAGATCGTCAGGCAAAAACCATGGGTGATGGGAAATTTCTGATTAGATTTTTGAGTTCAGCATGAAAAGTTACACTAGAAACACCATCAGGTTCTCTTGTGCAAAAAAAAAAAGTTTTTTTTTGTAGACCTGTGTAATTTACCACAGGTGAGAGATAGAGCGTTGTACAATATAAAGAGCTACAATCGACCATTGGAGGTCGTTATGCAATATAATAAGCAAAAATAAACAACTGGAAAGCCGTTATACATTATAATACGCAGTCGCCTCAAAGACCATTATACAATAAATTAAGAAACAATGGTCTCCTCTAAGACCATTAACCATATAATAAGCAACAATATTCGCATCTAATACCATTAACCATATAATAAGCAACAATGGTCTCCTTTAAGACCATTAACCATATAACAGGCAACAATGGTCGCTTTTAAGGCCATTAACCATATAATAACCAACAATGGTCGCTTCTAAGACCATTAACCATATAACAGGCAACAATGATCGCATCTAAGGCCATTAACCATATAATAAGCAACAATGGTCTCCTCTAAGACCACTAACCATATAACAGGCAACAATGGTCGCTTCTAAGGCCATTAACCATATAATAAGCAACAATGGTCGCTTCTAAGACCATTAACCATATAACAGGCAACAATATTCGCATCTAAGGCCATTAACCATATAACAGGCAACAATGGTCGCATCTAAGGCCATTAACCATATAATAAGTAACAATGTTCGCATCTAAGGCCATTAACCATATAACAGGCAACAATATTCGCATCTAAGACCATTAACCATATAATAAGCAACAATGGTCGCATCTAAGGCCATTAACCATATAATAAGCAACAATGGTCGCATCTAAGGCCATTAACTATATAATAAGCAACAATGGTCGCATCTAAGGCCATTAACCATATAACAGGCAACAATGTTCGCATCTAAGGCCATTAACCATATAATAAGCAACAATGGTCGCATCTAAGGCCATTAACCATATAACAGGCAACAATGGTCTCATATAAGGCCATTAACCATATAACAGGCAACAATGGTCGCATCTAAGGCCATTAACCATATAACATGCAACAAATATTCGCATCTAAGGCCATTAACTATACAATAACCAACAATGGGCGTTTCTAAGTCCGTATACAATAAAATAAGCAACATTGGTCGCCTCTAAGGTAATTAAAAATATAATAAGCAACAATAGACGCCTCTAAATCCATTTCACAATATAACAAGCAACAAAGGCCTCCTCTTAGCTCATTACACAATATAATAAGCAACAATGACCTCCTCTAGAACCGTTATTCATTATAAGAGGCAACAATTGTCGTCCCCAACGCCGTTATACAAAATATAACAAGCATCAATGGTCTACACAATAATCTGCCCCAATCTAAGGAAGTATATCGCAGTCGTTCTTATTAAAATAAAATGGCACTTGAGCTTTCGGCATTTAATTTTAAACTTCAATTGACGGAAGGAAAAATAATATTTAGAACTACAGAAATTTAATAAGCGTTAAGAATGGAAAGTGCCTATAAATTATGTATCGATTGAAGCCCCTTCCTTCTATTATTTCTCTCTCTCTCTGCCACCCAAATCTTTAATTTATTTAAAATAATCAATGGCCGGCCACACCAAGAATTACATCCCCAATTTAAGAGCGTTTAAGGGGAGAAAATTTAAAGTGGTTTCTTTTGAAATTAAATCGATTAGAGCGTCGTCTGTTTTTTATTTATTATTTCCCGCCCATTCTTAGGCCTCGTTTGAAATATTGCTACAACGATGTACTAGAATCGTTCGGCTGTTTAGTAAAACGGAGGTAGTCGAGTCGGCCTATCACAGGGCTAGTATGGACACATGACAAGCTTGTTTATCACGCTCTTTTTACTTTCTAGCTCTTTTACTCTTTGATTACCTTCTAAAAGTTGTCAATAGTTTTATGTAAAAATAAAAAACTTTGTTTCAATATACCAAATCCATATAAAAATACAATAGACTGATACCATGTGATTTTACCGAGTTTTAAATATATTATTGCAGATTAAATAAATTGCTTTTTAGTGAGGTATTAATATCAGATAATATGGTTTAGAAGAAGAGGTATGGAAACTGAGCATGTTTATGAAGGAAACATACACTCATGGACAAGGAAGTTATACCTATTAGCATGTATATCGGTATTCAGACAATAACTCTGATACACAATACATTTGATACACAGTGAGTGACCTTTATTGAAGACACACGAGATAACCAAGTCTGATCAAAATTGCCTGTCTCCTTCATAAAAAAAAATAATTGACGACAAGCGATATCAAAGACTTTGTACTAAAGTTTTGTCCAATTACCATGAATATAGGATGATCAAATATCAGTTGATGTTCGTAATCATAAAGACTATATATATTTAATCTTTGAATGAATAAGATACTTTCTCTCCTGTTATGCATGCTTCGTTTAATATTATTATCAAATAAACTACAAATATGTGTCCAACCTCCCTTGAACGACCTTTGTAGTCTCTCACCGGAGGTGTGGTCTCTAGCCAGCAATGTAGAAGAGCCATAAAACGGTGTGGAAGGCTGCCGTCTCAACAGGGATTAGTGGCGGTGAGAAATTGGATCGCCCAGATTAAGACTTAATCTAACTCCCAGAATCCCCGTATAAAAAGAATTATTTAAATTTGAAATTCAAATCGGATAATATAATAATCATTATTCAATCTATAAATGGAGAAATAGAGTTTAAATTATGGGTATATAAACCTTTTTTTTTTTAACAATTTAGAAGATTTGTTCGTTTGGCATTTTATAATATTGTGCAACATTAAGCCTTAATTGTAATCTAATATTATTTTTTGTAAAATATTATAAATTATGTTTTCACATTGTATCTTAGGATAGAATTAGAGGGATGCATGGGGTTGGTGACATAAGCTTGATTGAACCTTCTATGTATCTTCATTTTGTAAGCAAAATAAATGTGCGCTAACATTATATAATTAACAAATACCAATTATCATATAAAAACGATATCAAATAAAGCACATACCATGTGTGAAGTGAAATCTTTAATGCCTTCGGTGTTTATAATTATATTTATTCATTTAAGAAGCAATGTTTCTTTCACATTTAAATCAAACTTCTACTGTTCTGAGATTCCACCCTTCAGTGTAGCATATATAAGCAGAATAATCCAATACAGTATCAAAGCTCTGAAAAAGCGGTCTGATGGATTAAATTGGTGAAACCGCTGGGAAGGTTCACCACTGATGAGTCAAGCCATCCCATTATTTTTTCATCGAAGTAAGGACAGTAGAAGTTTTATTTATATTTGAAAGAAATACGCCTATTAATGTTTTTTTATTTCCTATATATAGATGGGGCGTTATTTCTTTATATTAAAATGTATTTCTTAATTATATATTTTGCTTCAATTATTTTCAGAGAAAGTCCAGGTTTGTTTATTTATTTATTTATTGTTACAAAAGCACGAAGTCCAAAGGACTATTGTGCTGTGCTAGTATTATTTATATATATATGATTAATTATTTACACGATGGATTAGTATTGTTTTGTAAATTATTGTACAAATAGTTCTAAACTTAACAAAGTTCTCATAAGATAGAGTATATACACAAAGAGAATTTGGTAATGTTTCAAAGTATCTACATACAATTTGATTAGTCAGAGGGCAAGATAAAAGAAGATGCTCTGGTGATTCAACATCTAAGCGGCATTCACATGTTGGATCATTGATAGCATTCAGTTTGAATAGGAAACTTAAGAAGGGTCCTTTGCCAGTTAAGAATAATGTAGTGAATTTATCAGAGGAAATGAAATTTGGGACAGCAATTGGAAAGAATTTCTTGAACAGTTCATTAGATTGAGAAAGATAAAACTTAAATTTTAGATCCAGATATAGTTTGTTTAATTCTTTTTGAAGGGGTTTTTTGAGTGTTCGATCTGTGAGAGAATTTGTCATATTATACTTTGTTTGTAATAATTCAAGATAATCGGACAGTAAAGGGGTTTTCGCTAGTATATGTGTGATGTAAGAAGATGAAGTCCTATAAGCATGAATGCATCTAATAAGAATTTGATATTGTATAGAATTCAACTTGGATCTTTTTGCTGCAGTGATAAAAGGAAACCAAATATTTGATGCATAGCTTATTGTAGAGCGTATCATAGCTTTATATAAGATCAATCTACGTCGAGTATCAATGCCCCAAGTACGTGCACATAATGAGAATAATATATTCTTAAGTTTCGTTGCTTTCATAATTATATTGTCAACATGTGTTCCAAAATTAATCTTATTCCTTTGTCTATGATTTTTAAAAATAACTCCCAAAATTTTAACAGTTTCTGATGGTTGAATTATTTTTCCATCAAAATTAATGGGCAATTTTTCATAGTTATGTAGATAGAGTATACCTGTTTTGTTTGGACTTAGTGAAAGTTTTACCTTTTCACACCATGCTTTGATTTTTATTAAACATTTGGTAATATTATACTGAAGATCATAGATGTTTGAACTCCATACCACAAATGTCACATCGTCCGCGAAAGCAATCACTCTAGCAAAACTTTCGTTAAAAGATAAGTTGAAATCATTAAGTAATATATTCCAAAGAGGAGAAATAATACCACCCTGGGGACATCCCTTATTTATCTTTTTTATACACTTTACATTAGTATATTTAAACTCTACACTCCGGTCTTCAAAGTAAGAATTAATTATTTTTATAAGTACCGCTGGAAAATTTGCCTTGTCCAATTGTTGGAGAATTGCCGGATGCCATGCGTTGTCGAAAGCTCCGCTGATGTCCACTGTTACTATTGCCGTATTTTCTGTTTCTCTTTTCAAAAGACTTAATTTAGTTATTTCTTGTAAAGCAGAGATTGTTGATTTTTCTTGTGTAAATCCATGTTGAGCAGGATGCATAACATTATTACTATTAATATGATTTAAAAGTTCAATATGAATTAGACTTTCAAAAATTTTACCTAAATTAGAAGACAAGCTTATAGGGCGGTAGGCTTTCGGATCTTTATAATTTTCTTTATTAGGTTTTTTTTATAATCATTACTGCTGACTTTCTCCAGGCCTCCGGATAATAATTAAGTCCCATACAAGCATTGAACAATTTTGTTAACACAGGAGATATATGATGAACTGCCGTTTTGATCATCTGATTGCTTATATGATCTATTCCTGGAGCCTTGCCATTTTTAAGTTTTTTAATTATTGAACAGATTTGAATATTATCAAAATAAATGATTTTATCATTAGAAAAAGTATAACTCTTGTCTCTGATTAATTTATGATAGTTTGTGTCAGAAGATTGACAGTCATTCGGAAATAGAGAAGATAAAAGATTTTTCATTTCTGATTCGAGCACATCTTGAGATACATCTAGAATTGGTAAATCAAAAGACCTAGGAGAAATTTTTTGTTTAAAAGTTTTGTAAGTATTACCAAAAGGAGATGAGGTTTGTGATCGAAGTAAGTTGTTCTGAAGCGCCATCAAAATGGCGCGAACCCATTTCCACTTAAAGATTAGAATAAACCTATTCAACCCAATATTAAATGTGTAATAATAAAACGACTGAAAATAAGTTTATTTTTGATAATTTCATCAAATGGTATCTCTATATACAGGCCTTACTACAATTATAAAGGTTTTTGAATGAGAGAGCTTGGCTCATCAATGGTGAACCCTCTCAGCGGTTTGCCAAAATCAATCTCCAGACCAATCTACTATTGTATTGTATTGGTTTTGTTATACACCCTCTATTTTCTATGGATAGAGATATTATTTTATGGTATTATTAAAAAGAAACATAATACCTGTAAATATTATTGTTACAATTTTTATCTATAAATGGCATTTGAATTTATAAACAATATTAAATGGTTCAGGTGATAAACATTTTCATATCATACTAGAGAGCGTATTTACATAACTCGCTGGGCTAATATGTTTCAATATACCTTGTGTCATCCAAAGAGGTGGGAAAGATTCCACGTTAGTCGGCTGCAGCAGGAGATTTTGTTGATATTAGTCAATTCTAAACTATAAATATATATAACACTACAATGTGGTAGCTGGGTCTAACGATATCAGCTAACTATTATAGACTAGTGTTATATATATAACACTGCTATGTAGTATAGAAACTACAGATTGCCACGTTGAATACATCGCTTCTCGTACGATCACCGAAGTTAAGAAACATTGAGCCCGGTCAGTACTTGGGAGGGTGACCACCTGAAAACACCACCGCATATTTTCAAAGGAAATCAAGGACATCTCCAAGGAATGGACTAACCAAGGCGTTTTGACACCAAGTTTAGATCGACCAGCTTGGAGAAGCTAGATTGAAGGGAGAGACACACCAGTTTAGGGACCTATTCACTTGATAAGTTGCTTTTACTCTCATCCTAGTTTTAAAATGTTTAACTCATACTTTTATATTTAAATATGGCTATAACAATTGAAAGATCTAAATATTATTATGTAGAGAGAGTGATTATAAGTTTGGTTGTCTCCTCTAGATCTTTATTAACAAATGCTAATCGTTATGGTATTATTGATATTTAATAGAACTCTGGAGTTAGATATTATAATACATATTTAGGTTTGTTTGTAAGGATCTAGGCCAGATGACCAGCCTATATTCACAAATGATTTAGATCTTCAAATTATTATATATTCCTCTTTCAATAATATTGATTATTAGGCAGTATATTATGTTATTTTATGTGGGGTGCATTATCTTTATGTAGTTGAAGCATTATAATTAAAAGTGTCAAATGCTGGGATTTGATAAAAATATATTTTGTAGTGTACACACAGAAAATATTGGTGAATAGACTTCTACACAATCTATCCAGTAACGCAATACACCAAACTGTAGTACAAAGTTGATATATTGCTCTACACAACGTGCTGTGGAGGATTCCAGAAATGTGTAGAGAATATAGCAACGGAATCCTGACTTTATTCAAATAATGATTCAATTTAGCTCCAAGTTTTAAAGAACAGTTTCTCTCTACCTCTATAAAAGTTTAAGCTAGAAATATCCCTGCGTATATCATTGAGACACTACAAACGTGATTGAAAATATCGATGAATTCTGAAATATATATTTTAACTATAATAATATTCACTCGTGCAGTTGTATCTTTTACCTTTTACACCTGAAGAAAATCTTTCTTGTGTGTGTGTGTGGAATACCAATTCAACTGTACTATCAACAAACAAATCATATGATTAACTAAATATTATGTATCTACTTTAAAATATTATGACGCAACGCTAGCCATTTTTGCATACTTATATTTTAATTAAAAACAAAGTATTTATACAGTAAATGATGATGATAAATAATCTCTATGAATATTAATGCATAACTTCTCCCCACAACAAAAATTTATATTTCAAAAAACTTCGAAGGCCTTCTTAATCTTGAGGACCTTCTCAAAATAGGACTCGACGCTTCACCAGTAGGATCTATTTCCTGACCAGCTTGGGGGTCTTCAATATAAGTTGGCTCTTGTGGAGTTGACGATGTAGACGGAGTTGCTTCACTTTCTCCACAACCTCTGACTTGATCTAAATGCCGGTTTAAAATTTCCCCGTCATCTGTCTCTACCTTAATAGAGACAGGACCAGTTTTTTCTTGCACTACACCTGGTAGCCATCTGGGGCCATGGTACCCTCGTGCTATAACTGCCTGTCCTTCATTTACTACTCTATGGGGTTTCCAATTTCTTATAAACCTGTCTTCCTGTCGCATCCTTCCCTCCGACACACTTTCAGGATGAAATTTATTTAAGACACTCTTAAGGTTTCTGTTCATCAACAACTGGGCTGGGGATTTTTTCGTCGTGCTGTTTATAGCTATTCTCATGGATAACAAAGATCTAGATAACCTAGTCGTCCAATTTCCTGAACTGTTCTTTATTAGCAGATTTTTAAGCGTCTGAATAGCTCTCTCCACCTGCCCATTTGACGCTGCATGATAAGGCGCACACAAGATGTGCCTTACGCCATTTCTTTTTAAGAAAGTCTTGAAAAGTTCCGATGTGAAGGACGTACCATTATCTGAAACTATCACATCCGGCAACCCGTGAGTCGCGAATATTTCTTTTAGACTATTGATGGTAGTTTCAGTAGATGTTGTAGACACGATTTTAGCCTCAATCCACTTAGAAAAGGCATCTACTACAACCAGAAAAAGTTTTCCTTGAAAGGGACCCGCATGATCAATATGTAGTCTCGACCAAGGTCTTGATGGCCAAATCCAAGGATATACGTCAGTTCTTGGCGGATCGTGACTACACGACAAACAAACCGTACAACTGGATATCATCCGTTCAATCTCCTTATCCATCCCGGGCCACCAGCATAATCCTCGAGCTAGCGCTTTTGTCCCCACTATGCCAATATGAGTATCATGTAACAGATTTAAAATATCTTTTCTTAATCTTTCAGGTATAATCACCCTGCTCCCCCACAAAAAAAAATTTTATGAATTGATATTTCATTAGATTTGGAGACAAAATCTTTAAATTTATCATCAACTCTCCTTTCAGGCCACCCATTCATTGCCCAGAATTTAATCTTAGAAAGGATTGGAACTTTGCTAGTTAGTTTTGCCACCTCTGAAGAATTAATTGCAGCATGCCCGATTCTATAAAAAAAACACCTCTGAAGGGTTCGGAACTACACTTGGACATTCATTTAAAGGCAGTCTACTTAAGGCATCGGCATTAAAATTTACTTTTCCCGGTTTATACTCTATAGTATAAGTATACGCAGCCAGAGTCAAACACCATCTCAACATGCGCGGTGATAGCACTTGAGGTATCGGCTTTTTTGGGTTGAATATTCCAACTAGGGGCTTATGATCAGTTAATATTTCAAATTTTCTCCCTAGAAGATACTATGAAAATTTTGATACACCAAAAATAACCGCTAATGCCTCTTTATCAATTACTGCATATCTTCTCTCAGTTTTATTTAAAGTTCGGGAGGCAAACACAACTGGTCTTTCAACTCCATGATCTACTTGGGACAATATGGCTCCAACACCATACTCCGACGCATCACAGTTGACCAAAATAGGCAGATCTTCATTAAAATGTGCTAAAACAGACTTAGAGCTAATCAAGTTTTTAACCTCTGCAAAAGATCTTTGATGTTCTTTATTCCATTTCCATGGACTATTACTGTCCAACAGTCTATGGAGAGGTTCAGCTACTGTGGCTTTATTATTCAAAAACCTCTCATAAAAATTAAGAAGTCCAAGAAAATACATCAATTCCCTTTTATTTGAAGGTGGTTTAGCATCTTTTATAGCTCTAATTTCTCCTCGGATGAACGTATTCCTTTATGATCAATAATCATTCCTAGAAATTCAATTTCTGGAACATAAAAATGGCATTTTTCTTTTTTAAGACGAAGTCCAGATTCTCTGAAGCGTAGCAGTACCTTTTCAGTTTTTCTTTTAAGATAATCACAATCTCTTCCTGAAATCAGGACATCATCTAAATATACTGCAACTCCATCAATTCCACTCAGAAGAGTATCCATGAATCTCTGGAATGTTCCCACGGCTGAATTTAAGCCAAAAGGAAGACGCTTCACCTTATATAATCCTCTAGGTGTATTAATAGCGAGAATATCTGCAGATGTTTCATCCACTTTCAACTGCTGATATGCTTGAGCCATATCCAACTTAGTAAACACTCTGTCACCTCTCAATCTATCCAAAAGTTGCGGAATTGTGGGCAGTGGGTATTTATCAGGATTACTATACAAATTTACTGTAATTTTATAATCATGGCATATTCTTATAGTGCCGTCATTCTTTAGGACCTCACAATTGGTGATGCCCATTTGGTAAATTTAACCGGTTCAATAACCCCTTGCTCTTACAGTGATTTTAATTTTTCATCTACTAGTTCTCTCAGAGCAAATGGCACGGTTCTGGCCTTTACAAATTTGGGTTCTGCATTCTCAGGAATGTCAATATGGATCAAAGGTCCATTATAGGCATCAATTTCTTGTTTAAATACTTCTTCAAATTCAGAAGAAAAAGGATTTGTTTCGATATGATTCAAAATATTTATCTTCAGGCGAAACGCTTCAAACCACTGCCTTTCCAGAATGTTAGGACCCAGACCATCAGCCACTAAGATTGATAATTTTTTAAAACCATTTGTTACTTTTGCTTTAACAAAAAGCCTTCCCAAAATCTTGACGTGACTTGACGACCATGTCTTTAACAGCACCTCAGATCTCTCAAGTTGGGTTACTCTCCAATACTTTAAAAATGTTTCTTTTTTTAGTAATGAGTATGCACCTCTTGAATCTATAAGCATTGCTACGTCATGATTATCTAATTTTGCCATTATGTAAAAAGGATTACTTAAACTTTCAGTTCCAAGACAGTGTAGGTATGTATCACTATTACTTCTATTCAAATTTCTTTACTCTAGTCAGGCATGCCTTCTGCAGATGACCAATTTTTCCACACTTGAAGCATTTTAAATTTCTGAATTTGCATATATGAGGCAAATGATTTCCTTTACATCGTATACAAATAATTTTCTTATTTAATCCTTTCGCAATTCTATTGAATTCAGCTTGCTTCGATTTAAAATTAAATGGTTCACCCTTATTAGCTTTCTTTAATATATTTACATCAGGAGTCGTCTCCATCAAAACACTAGCATTTGCACTTGCCGACTCATCACATAGTGCTATATTTATGGCTTTTTCAAAAGTCAAAGTTGCCTCAGATAATAATCTCTTCACAAGCGACTCTTTTCTTAATCCACACACCAATCTGTCTCTCAAACGATCATCCAGATCAACAAACTCACAGTTCTCACTCAATCTTCTTAATTCTGCTATATAGGAAGCAATCGATTCATTACCTTGATTATGTTTGTTAAAATGGTATCGCTGGACTATAACATTGGGTTTAGGGCAAAAATGTCCAGTCAGTATATTAAGTATCTCTTCATAATCTACGTGAGCTAAATCTTTTGGCGCGGCCAATGACCTTGCCAATGCATAAGTTTCAGGGCCTATTAAAGTAAGAAAAATAACCTTTTTCTGCGTGATCTTTTCAATTCCATTTGCAAAGAAGATCATTCTCTCCACGTATGTTGTCCACTTCTCTGGCTTAGAAGGATCAAAATTTTCAATATTTCCGAAACTTGCCATCTTTTAAAAATCAAAGTTTAGTTTAAAAATTAGTTTTAAAAAATTAGCTCAAGATTACTTTACCTTAAAAAAAATCTTTTTTCTCGTCGCCAATTATTATATATCTACTTTAAAATATTATGACGCAACGCTAGCCATTTTTGCATACTTATATTTTAATTAAAAACAAAGTATTTATACAGTAAATGATGATGATAAATAATCTCTATATGTGTGTGTGTGTGAACATTAATACATAACACTAAATAATCAACCTAGTAACCCAATAACCAATCAAACAACCAACAAATCAACTATCCACCTAACAAACCGATCAACAATATATTCGAGCAAGCAGCGATCCGACGAACCAAAGGAACTAACCTAGTAACCAAATGAAGCAAATAACAAATAAGCATCCACCTAACATACCGACCAACCATATATTCTGACATCGAACCATGTCAGAGAGTAAATAGGAACCAACCTAGTGGACAATTAGGCGACCAAACAAATAACAAAACCACTATCCACTTAACAAACCGACAAACCATATATTCGAGTATGCAACGATCGAATGAACCAAACAAGCAGGTAAATAAGGAACCAACCTAGTGGCCACTAAGGCGACCAAACAAATAACAAAACCACTATCCACTTAACAAACCGACAAACCATATATTCGAGTATGCAACGATCGAATGAACCAAACAAGCAGGTAAATAAGGAACCAACCTAGTGACCAATAAGACGACCAAACAACTACCGAAGTCACCATCCACTTAACAAACCGACCAACCATATATTCGGGAAAGCTACGATTCAATGAACCAAGAAAGCGAGACTAAAGGAACCAACCTAGTGACCAATTACCCAACTAACAAACCAAATATTCGGCCAAGCTACGGTCCAAGTAAAGAAGGTGATGTGTGAAGGCCGACAACAGTACGCCAGTCAATGAGCAGCGACTCCAAGAAGTTTTTGTCCGGCGCCCTTTCGTTAATTGTAATTATTTACAGGTTAATTAGAAAATCCAATTAGGGACGAGTTTTTTGCAATCAATTGCGATTTATTCCACCAACGATATTTCTTCTTCCTGTCTTCGAACAAGAGACAATCGATCTAGGAGCGTTTTTTGTTCCGTCGCCAGGGCACTTACCCCGTGTTCCTGATACGTCATGGACCCGTGGAATGTTTTTCTTCCGTCGCCAGAGCATTTACTTCGTGTTCCTGATATATCTTGCACTCGTTTGATGTATTTTGTTCCGTCGCCAGGGCACTTGCACCGTTTCCTGATACGTCATGGACCCGTTTAATGTATTTTGTTTCGTCGCCAAGGCACTAACCCCGTGTTCCTGATACGTCATGGACCCGTAGAATGTTTTTATTCCGTCGCCAGAGCATTTACCTCGTGTTCCTGATATATCTTTCACTCGTTTAATATATTTTGTTCATTCGCCAGGGCACTTACACCGTGTTCCTAATATCTCATGCACTCGTATAATGTATTTTGTTCCGTCGCCAGGGCACTTGCACTGTTTTCCTGATATGTCATGGACCCGTAGAATGTATTTTGTTCCATCGCCAGGGCACTTACCCCGTGTTCCTGATACGTCATGGACCCGTGGAATGTTTTTCTTCCGTCGCCAGAGCATTTACCTCGTGTTTCTGATATATCTTGCACTCGTTTGATGTATTTTGTTCCGTCGCCAGGGCACTTGCACTGCTTTCCTGATACGTCATGGACCCGTTTAATGTATTTTGTTTCGCCGCCAAGGCACTAACCCCGTGTTTCTGATACGTCACGGACCCGTAGAATGTTTTTATTCCGTCGCCAGAGCATTTACCTCGTGTTCCTGATATATCTTTCACTCGTTTAATATATTTTGTTCATTCGCCAGGGCACTTACACCGTGTTCCTAATATCTCATGCACTCGTATAATGTATTTTGTTCCGTCGCCAGGGCACTTGCACTGTTTTCCTGATATGTCATGGACCCGTAGAATGTTTTTATTCCGTCGCCAAGGCACTAACCCCGTGTTCCTGATACGTCATGGACCCGTTTAATGTATTTTGTTTCGTCGCCAAGGCACTAACCCCGTGTTCCTGATACGTCACGGACCCGTAGAATGTTTTTATTCCGTCGCCAGAGCATTTACCTCGTGTTCCTGATATATCTTTCACTCGTTTAATATATTTTGTTCATTCGCCAGGGCACTTACACCGTGTTCCTAATATCTCATGCACTCGTATAATGTATTTTGTTCCGTCGTCAGTGCATTTACCCTGTCTTCCTGATACGTCATGGACCCGTAGTATGCTTTATCTGTCTCCAGGGAACTTATTCCGTGTTCCTAATACGTCATGGATGCGTAAAATGTTTTTTGTTCCTTCGCCAGGGCATTCACCCCGTGTTATTGCTATATCATGGACACGTTGATTGTTTTTTATTCCTTCCCCAGGACAATTTCCCCGCTTTCCTGATAATCATGGATACCTATATATACAAGTATATTATTTTCCCGTGCTGATAATAAACTTAAACCAAGCTCCTTTTACACCAGGTACAAATACAATATTTTTCTCTTGTCAGAGAACTTCCTCATAATTCCTGATACGAAAGAAGTATCATGATTGAGCATGGTATAGACGCACACACACACATCTGACCAATATAATATATATAATTATATATTACATTTGTGCAATCTATATGATCCAATATAAAGTCCCAATTGGTGGTAAAACAATCTACAATCTTGATGCGGCTAGGATTCTTGAAAATCTTCACCTTATGGCCTATACTCTGATGAAATATACAGTTGAACCTGTCCATATTTCAGATATTTATTGAATATTATTATCCTACTTTCTATTTAATGTGAGGAATTTTGGGATAATTCATTTGTCCAACTTCAGCCGGCGTTTTGAAATAAGGATTTTTGGCAATTTCCACAATATGCGACACTAACTGGAGTAGGTGAATCAACCTTTATTTATTTATCTACTGGTAAATTCGTATTATAAAGGCCTTTACTCTAGCAGTAGAATCCTTATATTACTTCAGATATTGTTCTATTCACACCTATGTTTCGATTGGCTGAATGCCAGCCAACCATTATCAGGGTACCATCAAAGTATTGTCGTTGTGTATATAAAATAAAAACAGTATTAATCAGGGTTAGAAATTTCAGTATATTTAAATATAGGTAAATTAAACAATTTTGTGATATCCAATATATATGCTACATATTAATTTTAATCAATACAAGAATTCTCTATAATTTACACTTATTGGATCAAAATGTAATTTATTTGCCAATATTTAAGTTGTGTGGCTGAGCGTCAACGTTTTTCAAGGTATTACAACATATCACTTATATATATATATGTAGATATCTCCACATTATTCCTAGTAGACTGTATAACCTTGAGTCACACAGTGTGATCCAATGGTAGATGTACTTGCAAGTAGATTAGAAATGGCTGTAACGGATGATTTTTTGACTCTAGTACTGTGGATGTTTGCTGAACAAACTTCTCTAAGACGACATTCTAAAAGCTACGACCCTCCATAAAGTGTCCTTTACTATGAAAATTTTCTAAAGATAAATCTGAAATAGATCACCTCTCTAACGCCACCAACCGCCCTGAAGTATCGCATTGCTTAACTGTTAAACAAAGTTATTTCAATCTCGTACATAAAATCTCTGTGTTTATTGATGGTTAAAGGATCCCTCTCTTTCAAATAGATAGGTAACTCCCTAATCAATCACAGCCACAAATATTCCCAACATCGGGAAATAAGACGCTATAATCCCCACATTAGCCACCGTCAGTGCAGCCAGACCAGGCGGCGGTAGAAACATTTGGGATAAACTAGGAAAGACCAGAAGCACAGCCAATTCCGGAGCGAAGCAATAAGAGCCAATCGCCGAGGATATCTTCCTCGGAACCAATTGGACAAGAATAAATTTCCTGGTGCAACACATGGCTCTTAAAGGCTCTCGGGGCGAGGATTTAGTGGCTGAGGGGCTACAGGTGAACTCAGAGAACTGTCTGCTGGGAGGACGTTCAACGGCCGACATGTAGCACTTGTGCCCTGACAGACAGCCTGGAAGCATTTGTCAGCGTCGATTCTAAAATGGCATTGTACCATCAATTCCTCCAGATATATTCTAGTTCTGTTTTATTTTAATTTTGGGCTTATCAATAAGGAAGAAGACTGAATCATAAATATAACACAGACAATATTTCCACTAAAAACAGCCACCTCAGGTTTCCAAAGACACATAACCATACCTTTAGGAAATGCGCGCAAGTTTTAGATATGAAACAGTAAGTCACCACCTATCAGTAAGTCACCGCCAAAATCATAGATAGCCCTGGTCTCTACTCAAGGTGGCCTTGCTTGGAGGTCGAATTATATTGCGCCAATCTATTTTATGATTTTACGAAGATGGTGGCCTAAGGAGAGGAGGTCATTGTTAGGGGTTGTTTATAAATATATTATTTATATTTAATGTAAGTATAGAAAGCTTGTGTAGACAGGTATATCTTTTGTTTGGAATGAGTGGTCATAAGACTTATGAGTTTCCAAATACACTCTCCCAAGTTACATGTCACCAATCTGACAGTGAGAGATGAGAAGATCCAATCTCTACGCCACGACAAGTTGCGATATGTGTAGACACAGCAAACAACGGGTCGACACCGCGTTTCTCGTTCCAGCCTTTTTTTTTTCAAGGAAAAAATTGGGCAGTCGCGGCGACAACATCTTGAGTTGATGGCGCTCGTCGAGCAGATAAAATGGGTCAACACTGAGGTAATCTCAGTGTTTGCCCTACTTCATAACACCGCCGGCGTCAAATTACGGCGCTGGTTAAAATAATTGGATTTTTGTGTCATACCCCCTACTTAATAGCATTAAACAATCCTAGCCAGATGGCAATAGATCGCATGATTAACCTTTTATTTTTACTTCTATTTGAAAAAGTATAATTCGTGGCTGATAAAAAACTACGAATGCTTTTAATTTAAACGAACCACTATCTTAATGTGTAAAAGGTGGTTCCATTTTATCTTACAGAAGTCATCCGATCGTTCAAAAAGAAGGCAAAAATATATTTTGAAACCATCATTGTTCTTCATGGATCTGGTTCGAAAATAGATAAAGGTATATGATGGTTGTATTCTATTTTTAACTCTTTCCATTTTCGCAAGACTAAATGCAACAAGCATGTGGTCATTTCAGCAATGCGGCGGTTTATTTTGTAGAAATGCGATTAAATTCAGGAAATTTCAACGACCTTTCAGGCTGACAGCCCGTGGATCAATACAACAACATGAGACAAAGATTTTATGATGATGATGATGATGTACAGTCCCGGGATTATCGGGAGGCGGATCAGCCTCGATGACATTACGTTTGTCCACAGACAGTCCGCGCCTGATTGCTTCCCATTTGCTCTGGAGCCGCTCCATTGGACCACCTAACGGCTTGGAAAATCTGGGGCCTGGATCTTTTTAATATGATGTCCTTCTTCTCTGTCGTCATCTAGTCGGACAGTCGACTGCCCACCTGCTCCTCGGCACGGGCATCATTTTGACCCTTTTCAGTCTTTGGATACTCATCTTGGTCCAAACTCTTCCAATATTTTGTAATTATTTATCGTCATGTTAGATTATTTGGATTGCTCACGAGGATTTTTATACTTGATCTTGCTGAGAAATAAACATTTATCTTGTGCTTTTTGCTATAGCCCTTAAAGAGTCATTTGACTTTCCCCTGTAAATGGGATTTGGACATGTGAACATGTTACGAGAACACCTTGTTTTCTGCTGTGTCTCATCGAATAGTGCAAATCGGTTCTCCGAACATGAATGAATCGAGCTATTAGTTCTCTGAATTGTGGCTAGGCCAAGGATATATTACTAAAAACCCAGAAATAGCCCTTTTTAGACAGGGCATAGCAGTATGTAAAGGATTATCAGAATGCGGTATCTTCTACCAACTTCTCACAAAAATACAATATTCGATTTAAATCTTAACCTGCAACGTGTTAAATGCATAGAATATACAGCTAAACATTAAATTTGAAACATCTTTTTTGTTTTAAATCGTGAATTAGGTTACATATTTCAATAAACCTGGAGGTTCCCAACATTTACGTATACAATGATAGCGTTGATAAAGGACAGTGATGTTTGAACATGGCATCCAATAAAATGGAATTCAGTGAGAGGGAGAGATCACAGAGCGGCTAGCAGATATCTCTTGAGATCCCAACAGCTTCCTCAATTAGAGAATATCGATTGGCAACTCTTGATCAATCTCCTTCCTCCCTCAGGTACCAGCCCTTCTACAGATCCTGACTACATATTTACCAACACCTGTGCATTTGCATTACTGCATTTCTTTCATTATATTTGTCAACAGCTGAATATATAACTACATAACTCTCAATATTTAACATCAACTCCATATCTACCTGCATATATTTCCATATATTCCAAAATCCCACATATCTGCCTGCATATCTTTCAATATTCACGAACATCTGCATATATACCTATATTTACATATCTGCCAACATATACATAGTTACGAGAGTGGTTATGAATTACCACAACAGGAAGCACGTCAGAGCGTTAAGAGAATGAAAATCAGTCAACTTCAGTCGTGAGATGCCTTCAAGTTCCACATCCGGACTTTCGCCTATAGAAAAAGAGGTCATGTGACTTGATTTGTTGAAAACTGAAATACATAAGAGTCAATGCTTCCAGCATGGCAGGCATCGATTTATCCGAAAAAGGCTGGAGAATTTAAGGAAATTGTTTATCAAACCTCTTTTATACCCACATAATATAGACACCCTAATCGTACCTGACCATTATTTAAATTCCTTTGTCCTAAGTTCAGTTGAAGAACTCGAGTTATTCACATTATGGATTCTCTATATCAAAGATGGGCGCCACGCCAAGCATTAACATCCTTAATCCCACAGATCTGAAACTAAATTAGCACTTTCTTGACACATCAACTTCAAACTTGGCATACACATGCCAAATGTACCATCTGCCCGTGCATCAGTGATATTTGTCCACCGACCGTGTAATCCTCAATTACACGGCCTCTTACTATCCTCGGTACTCCTTCATATTCTTGCCCACACCCATAATCGCCCTATTCGCTCGAGAATGGTCGTTAAGATAGCAACAACCAAAGCAGTCACGCCGTCAAGAAAATCCAAGGAGAATGAACTTTCTTTATCTCTATCAGGAGATCAAGTTTTTTTACAGTCGACTACATAAAGCAGGAAAAAGTTCGTCCTACGGAGTTCAAGGCAGCGTCGATAAATGTGACTATGCCAGACCTCGAGCGTTCGCTTCGAAATCGTCATCTACAATAGCGCGGGACAGGTCATTGAAAAGCAAGCCTGGAGTCATTTGTCTGATTCACGTAGATCGTGCTAACAATATTTTCTAGAAGACGTGGAAAACTTCCTGTGAAGTACCATAGACTTCCAGAGAATGTGATGTTAGAATATAAAACAATCCATCTTCGAAGAATATGCCATCTTGGGCGTATGCATGCTATGGCTGGAGACACTGCTACCTTTGACCATATGGTCTTTCTCCTTGATATATAGAGTTCATGGCTGTGTGCGTAGAACAAATTTTAAAGGTCTTCTAGAAAATCATGGTACGAATGGACTATCAACTGGCTCCTTTTTTACATAAGCTCGCTAAAAACGCCTGCCGCATTCTACCAAGTAAAGTTTTGGAAAATTTTATTTAAAAAAAAATGGTTGATAACAACACCTTTCAGCAAGTTATTTCAATTTTTGGCTCGCCGTAGACGAAACAATGTTAGCATCTCCTCCAAGCTTCAACCGTGTTGGTAGAAGTTTTCACCTTTTCTAGGCAGCCATCTAACTCTTTGAGTTACGGCTTCTACCACCGGCAACTATCCCGGTCGGTCTCAGGTTCAAATCGCCTGGTTGCCGTGAGGTACATCGGGGATATGACCAGACCTGCATCAGCCCAATTCGCCCAACGTGAAGAAATTTCGCGGACGACCCTTCACTATGTCTGCCGACAGAGTACCGGCTTTGTCTCTTGTAGCTTCGATGTATCGACATCGTGTTCCAAACCAACCTATCTACCTGCAGATATACTCTCAGCTAACTACTGGTAGTGGAAAGGGAGTAGCGTATATATTTAAGTTTGAAGTTGAAGGCATGTTGAATATGCCCACTTCCGCCTGAGAGGACCTACGTCACCACTACGTCACGGCCAGCCAATCACCGAGCTGCCCAGCGGGCAGTCCCTCCTCCCTCCCCCCTTTTAGATAACATAATAAAGATAACTTTCCTGTTGTTCACGTCGCCTCCATGTGCTTCATATATATCCACTTCAATCGGCAGATGTAGTGGGTTAATTGACTACTTCCTTATACTATTACATCATCTAGTCCAGCTTCAACTAATAGCCCAACATCTGGTAGCAGAGCGTGGTTAATTCGAGACACCACGTGCAAGATGACCTCGACGATGATCAACACGCCCCTCGAGAAACTCAATGATCAGAACTACAGAAGCTGGAAGTATAATACGAAGATGATGCTAATAGAAAGAGAACTCTAGAAGTATGTTACGGAGCCAGCACCCGATGAAGAAGCCTCAAGAACAATCTTCAACATGAAGCAAGAAAAGGCGTTGGCTATGATAGCACTGACGATCTCACCGAGCCAACAGATTCATATAATGGACTGTACCACTGCACGAGAAGCATGGGATACCTTGGAACAAGTATACGAACCCAAGTCAAGGTCAAGAATCCTCCAACTGAAGAAGCAGTTCATCTCCATAAGATTCGAAGAAGAGACGATGACGAACTATTTGGGGAGACTGAAGATCTGTTCGGATCACTTAAGAGAGGCAGGCGCAGAAATGCAGGATCAAGACCTCGCCTATTCAATGCTTGCTGGCCTACCGGAGTCATACGACGGAATTATCATGACCTTCAGCAACGTAGAAGACAATGAATTCACCTCTAGCAAGGTAAAACATGTGCTGCTAGCAGAATACGAGAGACGGATGGCCCGACGTGTGAATAACATAAATGAAGCTTTGCAGTTCGGGACAACGACCAGGAAGGAAGACAAGAAGAAGAAAAATTTCACCTGCTACAAGTGCGGCAAGGAAGGACATATCGCGAGATCATGCAGAGGAAAGGCTAAAACTCCAGCTCCAAATTTCCAACCACCGAGACGTAGCACTCACGAGATAGCGGGAAGCGAAATGCTAACAGCCCTATCCTGCGCCATTCCTGACAACTCTTGGGTGATCGACAGCGGCGCGACTCACCACGTGTGTAACAAAAGGGAGTGGTTCACCAACTTCCAAGGAATAACGTCGGATCCGATCCTAACAGCGAGCGGGACTACACGAGCGGAAGGATGCGGCGACATCAAGTTCAAGGCCTATGTGGGTAAGCACCACGTTGACCTAAAACTATGTAATGTGCTGTATGTCCCTAATGTGCGACGAAACCTATTGTCAGTCTCGAGCATGGAAAATAAGGGCAAGATAGTTAATTTTGCGAACAGAAGAGCTCAAGTTTTCGATTCGGAGAACCGAATTGTTGCAATAGCACATGATGAAAATGGATTATATGTCATGAAGGGTAGAGTCATTTTACCAAACGCTGAGTTGTTTAACAGTCAAAAGAGTTCACAAAAACAAACATTAGAACTATGGCATCAGAGGTTCTGTCATGTAAACAATGACGCAATTGAGAGAATGGCAAAGGGGGAATTAGTTAAGGGGTTAGAGATTTCCTCGATGGATCGAAGTCTGTGTGATGATTGTTGTGTAGCAAAGTCCACGAAAGAGCCACACAAACCCATTAGGAATATAAGATCTAAAAGGCCGTTAGAATTAGTTCACACTGATATTTGTGGTCCAATGCCTGTTAGATCTATTGGAGGAAGCGCATATTTTCTAACATTCATTGATGATTATTCTAGAAAGATAACCCTGTTTTGCCTTAAACATAAAAAACGAAGTGCTGAAACACTTCGACTCGTATCTCGCTAGGGCTGAGAGAGAAACCGGACATAAGCTAAAAGTGCTAAGATCCGACAATGGACTCGAATATTGCAACCATGAATTTAAAACTAGGCTAGAGCAACTTGGCATCAAACACGAGCTAACGAACACATACTCGCCACCTATGAACGGCGTTGCAGAAAGGGCTAATCGCGTGTTGTTGGACATAACCCGATCTTGTTTACATAGCGCCGAACTCCCTCAGAGATTCTGGGCAGAGGCAGTAAACACTGCAGCTTATATAAGAAACAAGTGCTACAATAGCGTCCTAGGAGATAAAGTACCCGATGAACTTTGGTCATCAAGAAAACCGAGTGTTCGCCACTTAAAAGCTTTCGGGTGCTTAGCATATAGCCATATCCCCACAGAAAGGCGAAAGAAACTGGACAATCGAGCAAATAGGTGCATTCTTGTTGGTTATTCTTCCCAGACTAAAGGCTATCGTCTTTGGTGTCCAGAAACTCAACACGTAATCCAAACGAAGCATGTCAAATTTGACGAATCCAAGATAGGACTGAAGTGGACTAAGGTTGAGGATGAACCTGAAAGATACAACCATATTTGGATAGAACCCGATAACCAGCTTGAAGGAGATATAGATCTAAAACCTGAAGCGGAAAGAGAACGTAATGATGATACGAGTGATCAGGATTTAGTGGGGGTAAACAACGACGACATTGTTCAAACTAGGCCTAAAAGAATTGTACGAAACCCTTATGGACGTGCTGGAAAGCCAAAAGCAGAACTGCATTTCCTAGATATCATCGAACCCACAACTTTCGAACAAGCCATAAACAGCAAAGAGGCACCGTACTGGAGAAGGGCCATGAAGGATGAATTGAGAAGTCTTTAGGATAGAAATACATGGACGTTGTCCGACCTACCACTTGGCAAGCGCCCAATTAGCAGTAGATGGGTATTTAAAATAAAGACTAACTCAAAAGGGGACGTTGAAAGATTTAAAGCGCGACTAGTTGCGAGAGGTTTTTCTCAAAAACGAAACGTTGACTTTTTGAGACATATTCGCCAGTAATAAATTTTTCGGTCATCAGAATGATCTTTGCATTGACGATAAATAAAAATTGGTACAATCGACACCTCGACGTCGACAATGCATATCTGTACGGCGAACTGAATTTTGAAGATAAGGCGGTTAACGCCGTATATGTCGACGATCTAGCTTTGTTCGCGGAAAGCGAGGACATTCTGACAACTGATAAGGAAAAGGAGGAGATAAAACACGTCCCTTACAGAGAACTTATAGGGTCTCTGCTATATCTTGCAAACTCATCGAGACCTGATATGACGTTTGCCGTAACTAAATTAGCACAACTCTGTAGTAACCCAGGCGAACGACACTGGCAAGCTGCTAAACATATACTAAGATATCTTCAAGCTACTAAGAATGTTTCACTCATCTATAAAAGAGGGTCTGATGATATACTAGCATTTAGCGACTCAGATTGGGCTAATGACATAGATGATAGACGATCAACTAGCGGGTCAGCTGTTACTATTAATGGTTGTTTAGTGTCATGGAGATCTAAAAAGCAAAATTGCGTATCATTATCTACAATGGAGTCTGAATACATTGCTCTCGCCCAGACCACTAAGGAAATATTGTGGATAGCACAAATATTAGAGAATTTGAAATGCCTGACTAACGCCTCACGCCCAATAACAATATTCTGTGATAATAGAGCTGCCATCGAGTTTTCTAAAAACAACATAGAAAACATTAGGTCGAAGCACATTGACATACGGTATCATTATATAAGAGAAAAGGTCAACAGTGGAGACATCCATGTGAATTACATCTCTACCAACGACAACCTGGCCGACATCTTCACCAAGGGCCTCAAAAGGACTGCACATCAGAATGCTTGTGCAGCTATGAATTGTCTGGATACTGGCATACTACCCGACATATCCAAAGTGGGGGAATGAAGGCATGTTGAATATGCCCACTTCCGCCTGAGAGGACCTACGTCAGAAGTGTTGGCATGTGGTCACAGATATCGGGGGTTTTCACTGTTGCGGTCCTCCAACAGGCTATCTATCAGAGGGTCATGTAGGGGATATTTTTTAAAAGATAATTGCCACACATATATATATTGGCGTCTTTTTGGCGGGAGAAAGGGCATCCTCATTTTAATAGATCAATATCTTCCTGTTAAAATTCAAAACTTTATATGGTCTATAGATATGGCCTAATCACTTAACTAGTTAAAAACCTCTTTGGAAGATTGTCAAACTTTGATTTTATTCCTTGTGGATCTCGTTAAATCAAACCCCGCCCTGACACTGAAGAGTACCATTGCCCGAAACAATGGTCTCCAGGTGCGTACTTCTTAGTTTGCCAAAACTGGTGTTGTGGCTTTGTCACCTCCCTGAGTCTGCTAGTTTTCTATACGTTCAATAGATGGTGTCTAGTTTTGGCGTCCATTTTGAAGGGAGAAGTGACCTTATTTTTCAAGATCATTATCCTCTCGGTGAAATTTTTCCTTCTCAATATATAAATATATGCATATATACAGATATATTCATATATATACATATATATTCACACACTGATATGCTTAAAAACCTTAGCTATTCCGCTTGCTGAGCTATAAATAAATATTTAAAATGTTAATTTAGAATATGAGAAAGATAGATTGGGGAAGATTGATTGCACCAAACACATTGAGTCGATTGCAGTCTCCAGGATCAACCTACGGGAACAAACTAAAATAACAATTTTCAAAAAAATAGTAAATTTTGCAAATGAATGGCGCGCGAAGATTTGTGGTCTGTGAACCTGAGCCGGGTGATTATTTAAACTTTATGGGGGCGTAACGATGCCGCCATCTTGATACATCCGGGGTACAAGACGCTATATTCCGGCCTTTCTAAGATTCCATCCTCTCTAAAGGGGAAGAAGGGAGAATAGAATAGAAAGAAAACAGTATCACCAGATTAAATGAATAGATTTCTATTTACATACTTACGACCGAGTTTAACTGGGTGTTCAACGCGATAAAAGCTTTTGAAAGAAAATGTAAAGAATTAGCAAGCAGTTGTAAATTGTACCTCCTACGCATTTAAATATTTCTCGCACTAGTTTCTTTAAAATTCCTATACAATAGAATTTTCCTTTTATATAACGCATGATGTGTAGAATAAATCTTATACAAACAGCTATACAGATAGTATCAATACATATGCCTAATGAATATAACTTCTACAAAAGTATTTACAGTAAGTATAAAATGCATATTCAGTATAATTTCTCTCCAAGTAAAACTAGGTAAGTCCCATTGTTGAATTATATTTCATGACCAAGAAGTATTTCTTCGACATCCTCATATTGTAACGCCATTCGGAATATAAGAGGAAAGATGGAGTTTATTGAAAAAGGATTTATGAAGAGATGGAATTCAATATAGGACGTCCCGTTGTATTCTTCATTGTCACTTGCTTCAGGAGAAAAGACATTTTTATATGTCCATAAAAGTTCCACGTCAAAATTTACAAACCTTTCTCTGACTCATCGACCGATACGAACTTTGTCTTCTCATACTACCAGTTCTGAAGCGGTCAAATGAAAAGATCAGCCTAACATTTTTAATCCTTAAATACCACGCCTCTTCGTAGCTTGAAAAATCGATAAGAGAACGCAACAATATTTTAGACCAAACACACGATGTATTGTACAATCTTTCTGAGTCCCATGACCTAAGACTGACCGTAAATACTGTGCGATTGTTCTGAATAGAGAAACAACGTTATCGATTTCTCTTTATGAATCTTTTAAATATTTAACGTGTTTTGTGTACGGTAATGTGCGAAAGTAAAGATAATTATTATCATCATTAAAAGAAATTACCTTGTGCGGCGCGTGTTTTTTTTTTTTTTTTAATATATGAATTTAACACTAATATAACCTTCTTAATATACAATTAATTTATTTAAAAGTACTGGAAAACTTATTTAAAAATTATTATTCAAAAACCAAAGTCCGAAATCTTTCTAGTCTTTATTTTGGATGGTCACAAGCGCCTATCGGAGAGGTTTTATTGGACTTCTAGAGATATATATATATATATTTTTATATATATGTATGAGGATATAGTTGTATATATACACCACTCTATGTTGTATAGAAAAATATAATGCGAAGAATAGCAAGCGTGTAGAGAAGAAAGCAATGTATTGAAACACTCCAATTTTGTAGCCGACAAAAGCTTTAATGGTAATTTTGCTATTTTAAAAACATTTGAAGAAATAGCAGGAACACTTGAGATTAATATTTTTCTGTTCTGAAACAGCGTCAAGTAAATTGCAATTCCTTGTTTTCTATGTATTATTTATTTTGGGGGGAAATTCAATTGTTTAAATCTGTGATAGGGAAGATGTTAGGCTCCTTTTATTAGGTTACTGAGGAATATCCATTTTGTGGGAGCGCTCAGGTCCGCCTCTACGATTTTATTTCTGTTTTATCTGACTTCTTGACCGATTCATGTGTTGCAAGATCAATTGTAAAGAGATTATATATAGGAATCGTTTTTATTGATTTTTGGTTTAAATTTCTCAGAGAAAACAACTCGCTAATATAATGTAATCAAATCGAATATCTTTGTTGAATCTGGTCAAAACATATTTTATTTATTTATTGTCAAACAGATAGCTATGGGTTTTGTGTTTGCGGTGGGAATTTATAGGAATTGAAAGCTTTGGTTTATTGTGTTTTCGTGTATTCAAAAATATATTGTTTAGACTAAATGTACAGATTCAATATTTGATTATTGATTATTTTTCAAATTCATTTCTTTTTTAACGTGATCTTTTCACCTTTCAAATAGCTTATTCTTTATGTTTATTTGAATTGGCCTCACCAAATCGCTCAGCCATGATGTTTCAAATGTTTTTAGGGCCCTTTTGGGACAAAAAAGAATGTAAACAAGGAGTTAATTAATAAATAATTGTTTTATCTAGATAGAGTTGTTTCCTGGGCTTAGAAAATAAGATAAATAGACGGAATGGCTGTCGCCGGAACGGCCTCTGCATTATTGAGAAGTTGTCTCGGACATTGCCGCTTTCTTCGGAGTGTTTTTCTTCTGGATGTTTCATGGTATAGAACAACTGTTTTATACTGCTGGAGATTTCCTAACCTCTATAGTGCATACTTGAGATCTCCTCATATTTGTGAAACAAATAAGAATATTAAAATCTCGTTTCCTATTTGTTAATACCAGATGGCAAATGGGATCTATACCTGAGGACTAAGATGAAGTGAGCTGTGAATTACCTGCTTGGCTGACCGTCACCTTCATGTATTTACATAATAGATGACCAGGAACGACAGCACTTCCTGACATCTGGAAAGACAGAAACGGGCAATATCCTTCCGGAACACCTTCTGGGTAGTCTTATTTTCTGGAGCCAAATCATGACCTTCAGAAGTCCTTGCATACAACTCGTACAACTTCTTTAGAAATTTATTGACTCCATGAGGATAGGCGAACAAAGAGAGCCGGAGTGCAAAACCTCAAAATAGCACCTTTGCTCATGAGAGATGGTTTTTCTAGTCTCGTTTTCTTTGATCACATCAGTTATTTGGACGCGTGGTTTGACAGCCTATATCATCCTTGTTCCGTCGTCGGGCATTAGCTAAATCTCTCTTGTGAAGTTATTCTTAACAGAATAATTTGTATTGATTCCATTCTCCAAGCATCTGTCATCTATAGTACTTTCACCTATATACGAGAGACTCGTAGAAGACACACAAACAGCATACTTTATATTAATCCCTCTCTCTAACCATCTATTATCACCACATCTCATTAAACAATTCTGGAAATACATCAAAAGCATACTTCCTATTGATCTCTAATTTGATTATTACCTTCCAACATTCTACTTTGTCAGAAATATTCCGGTTGATCACTCTCTTTTTAGCACATCAACGGTTACTCTGTCTATAAGAAACTACTTTAAGAAATTCACTGCCAGCTTTATCATAGTATATGCTATAAACAGCTATATTAACACATATTAACAGTATTCAATGTCCTCAAACATTACTATTTGTTTATAGTATCATCAATACAGTTTTAAAATACATTAAAATTCGGGATGGTAATACGGCATTACAGAATGATACTTTTGAGGTTCTTATTACAAAAGAAAGATATAATAAAGGATTCTAAAAGGGGAATGTCTATTCTATGTGTAGAGATTATTTTAAACCGACCCAGTTCGTCTGAGGTACATCACCCTAGCTCCCGATGCCCCAGAATTTGTGGGGTAGCG
The DNA here is from genome assembly GCA_030710605.1 of Cordylochernes scorpioides. Classification (NCBI taxonomy): domain Eukaryota; kingdom Metazoa; phylum Arthropoda; class Arachnida; order Pseudoscorpiones; family Chernetidae; genus Cordylochernes; species Cordylochernes scorpioides. Next base: position 67,003,099 of record CP092866.1, read on the forward strand.
TTGCTAAACGTAAGAAATTAATCGATTCAGGAAATCAGGTGGAATCGATCCCACGCCACAAGATTTTACAGATTTGTTGTTTTGTTTGGGTTATCCTATTCCACATGGAAGACATATAGATGGAATTTAGCTGCCACATTGAAACTCTATCGAATTCTTCCATCGTCACTCTCTGTTCTCTAGTAAACAGCGGTATGTCAATTTATTGTCAATTTATTTGCATCTTAATTTTATTTACATATCCATATCTAACCTTTTATATCGTATATAATTTATATCCATTTAATGGACAATTTTTCAAATATTTTTCTCAAAATTCCAAATTCAAATACGTTAGTCAATTACAGCATTGTCTCGTGTAAAGCATTAGATTATTCTCATGTAGTAATGCTTTCACCAAAGCAACGTTTCACATATTTCACTGATACAAATTGCCCTTTTCCATAAGAATTGAAACACGTTTATACGATGAATCTATAAATATGCTAACTGAATAAATTATTTTAACCATGTAAAACATTCATGATCAAAAGTATTACGGGTTTTGACAATAATAAAGGATTAAAAGATAACGATGCAACTTTCCTATTAACAATAAAAACAATGGGATAATAGAAGCTTTTCTCGGGAAAGTCTTTCATCCGTTTAATGTACATAAACGTATGTTTATTATTTTACTAAATCAATCTGTTAAAAGGATTGCCCCCGATAAAAAGCTTCTATAACCACTTTTAATAATAATAAAATGTTGAGCTATTAAATTTTAAACTTTTGTTTTGGGGAAAAATAGTACAAATTTGATATTGTACTGGGATAAGGTGCATAAATTATGGCATCTCCTTATCGTACAATTTTATTATGTGGGTTGGAAGTTTCAATTAAACCTGTTTTATGCACATTTGTTTAGAGAAACATGTGTTTATGGGTTCAAAGTCATGATTTAAGAGTATTTCTGAATCATATTTATACAACAAAACACATAATATACTAACCATGTGAGCAGTATATTGCTTTGTGAGTTACAAATCGTGTAAAATTGTACGCAAATTACACATGAAAGAATATACAAGCAGTCAGCATGAATGTGAAAAGCGTTGTGTATTTTCCTATTTGGTTTAAAAACTTTAAGAATAAATAACGAAAAAGCAAATGTGCTCGTGGTCAGGAGATGCCTTCTTTATTTTAATATATATATATATATATATATTATATAATCTAAAAATATTATATAATCTAAAAACCTCAAATATTTCTATATTTTTAAAAATATATACTTTATTTTATTCATTGATAATTTTATTTTGGTTATCATCGTTTTTAGAAAGACTTTTAGTTTTAGTTGTATAATTTTGTTGTAAATATGCGTAGTTAACCAATCAATCCTTTTAAATCACTAATATAGGATTAAATTATAAATTCTATATAATGTGAAACTAACAAATGTGTAATCTTTCCTCAAGTAATTGAAAATAAAAGCTACTTGACGGTAAATAATTATATTTTTTTATCACGACTGCACCTCAACCCTTTATCTTATCGATCCTTTGTCTTATCAAGCCTAATCTAACAACAACACAAAATATTCATAACATATATATATATATATATATATATATATATATATATATATATGAATAGCAGAGTTACCCGGCTCCGCCCGGATAATGCTAAGTGGAAATTTCCCCAATAAATAGTAACTAAATAAAATTATATTAATTCTATAGTAATTTCTTGTATTTGATTAATAACAAATTAAAATAGCTAAGTAAAATATTCTGATGTTACGCAAAATGTATCGTGTTTTACATAAATGTTTAAAATTTGGTTTAAAATTGATGCATTCTAACGTAAGTTTCTAGCGAATGCCCACATATGAAATTTCACATTTATATACCATAGTATATATAGATAATATATGTGTAGAATTATATAAATCCAATCAACAGTTTGTACATCAGTAGTTGTCGCCAGAGAGATGGTGGCAGACAGTTGTCGCAAGTGTTGATGAGACTCCTCGGTTTTATGACCCGGCTTTACAGCCTTCAATTTAACGTTAGCTTTAAACTGCTTCGTTATTGGATTCGTCCTTGGGAACGTAATCATTACCGTCGCGACTGTAACAGCTACGTGGCCGATTAAACAGTGTTGTTGGACGGAATCGTAGATGTTCACAGATACATCTAAAATACATCATCTGTCTAGGAACATGAGAATTGATTAAATATTATATAAATTGTTATCAATATATAAATAGACAATTAATAATTCGAAATATTTTGTTTTGAAACTTAGTCAATTGTTGAAAAAACTAATGAGAAATTAAACAATAGTAAAAATATTGTATATATAGAGGTACTTATGTATTAACTTATTGTGCCTTCCCCTAATAATAAAATACATTTACATTTAGAATTCATAATATAAATGAAGGTTTAAATATAAAATAAAAATAAATAATTCGAAAAATACAAAGACTATACATAAATATCGACAATAATATATTTTCAATAAAAAATGAAGTTAGAAAATATATTCCTTTTTGATTTTATATTTTGAGGATATTTGTCATTTCAATAATGTGACGTTTTTATTCTAATATAAATATTTTGGGTACATAAAAATGTTTTAGAATTTGATGGCAGCATTTTAAATTTTGATAGCGGTGCATTCTTATGTTTATAGCGAATAATAATAAAGTTTAATGACGATATTTTAAAATGAAGTGGAAAAATGATATTGAACAAAATTTCAAATTTGAAAGCATTTATTTGAACTTGAATTACAACCTATTGAAGTTAAATAACACTATTTCCATTTTTTCTATATTTGATATTGAAATCAAACATTTTCAGAATTATATTATCATATTATGCCATAAAACTGCTTCACATATAGTACAAATGATACAATTTAATTCAAAATTAAATTACGATTCCTTTGGTTGAATATATTAATTGATATCTTAATAAATCACGCATATAAATACCATCATAAGACAGTAAATGAGCTTCCTGAAATGAAATAGGTATAAATTTTGCTAAAATGGAAGGTTTAAAGGAGAAAATCTTGAATTATATCATTCACCTTATATTTTAATTTTAATTTATTTTTAACTTGATTTTTTAAAAATGTAAAACTGTTGTATATATATTTGAAATCATTAATTATACCCAGTATGTGTGAATATGTGTGTAAGATCACCAGTTAATAGGCGCTAACCGAATAAAAAAAGATTCCTTTGTTTAATATTGTTTTTTTTAATATTTTGTTCTCTCTTTTGTAAATCAATAAATATAATGTTTGATTATAATTGGGAATCAGTTTCATTAAAAAATTCTAAGCAAAGTCAACAAAAACATTATATATATATATATATATGGTGTTTGATTTGTTAGTGTCTTGTACAAAACAACGAATCACTAACCTATCATGAAGACGTAACTTTATTGACTGGCCTCTGTTGTAATATGTTATTTTACATATCCTACATGAACCAAAACATTAACTTGTGATGATGATATATTCAATCACTGAATAACCTAACATCTTCCCTTTTTTTACTAGTCTTTAAATCTACTTGGTTTTTGCACCAGTCGACCTGATCTGGTTCTAGTCTCTGATGCAGCATTCTCGGGTTCACTTACCGTGGGGCTGTCACTCTTTGATTGGATTCTGCATTCGGTAGTTTCAATTCGGGTTCTTTTCACAATGTTGTCTCCTCCTGCTGATGAAGTAGATGGTAAGCAATTTGATACAGTTTGTTCTTGATCAATGCTTTCTTTTCTTCCTTCTTCTTGATTGTTTGTAGATTTTTGATTTGCTGAAGCCTGTTGTGGTTTAATCCAGGTTCTATTTCTTCTGTAGGTTCTACCATGAATATTCACATCATAGGATCTTGTGTTGTGTTCATTTGTGATGTTAGCTTTGGACCATGATGGGGTGTTCTGATATACACTTCTTGTCCTATGTCTAAGTCTGGTAAATTTTTAGATTTTCTATCATAGTAGTATTTTGCCTGTTGTCTTTTGATGGATATTTTATCTGGAATATTTTCTGGAATTGATGGTTTAAGTAAATTTGGGTGAATTGACAGTAAGTTTTTGGCTATTTTAACTGCCGCTTCAGCTTTTCCATTTCCCTGACTGTGAAGTGGTGATGATGTAGAATGTTGAAATTGCCATTCTTTGCTGAATTTTTGGAATTCAGTCGATGTAAATTGCCTTCCATTGTCTGAGACTATAATTTGAGGAATTCCATATCTGCTGAATTGTCTTTTGCAGCATTCAATTATGTATTCAGATGTTGTATTTTCTAGGCATTCAACTTCAAAAAAATCTGAGTAATGATCCACTATTATTAAGTAATTCTGTTTGAAGATTTCGAATATATCAAGAGATATTCTTTCCCAGGGATAATTTGGAATTTTGTGAGATTTCATTGGTTCTCTCACCTGATTCTGTGAATTTGATAGACAAATAGAACAATTTTCAATTTCTTGCCCTATTTGTGCATTCATTCCTGGCCAAAAGATATTGTCTCTTGCTCTTCGCATACTTGAATTAATTCCAATATGTCCTTGATGGGTTTTCATTATCATCTCTGCTCTTAATTTATTTGGAATTACAATTCTATCATTCTTTAGTATGATTCCATCTTGAACTTTTAATTCTTCTCTAAAATTCCAATATTCTCTGGTTAGCATTGAAGTTTGATTTTTATTTGGTGGCCATCCATTTAGAATAAGTTTCTTCACTTCACACAGAATAGGATCAGATGATGTTTCTTCTCTAATTCTCAGGACAGTGTCACTGCATACACTTAATGTTTCCATAACATTGACTGTGGCAATTTCTTTGTAAATGATGTCAATGGGATACACATCATATTTCAGATTTTCATTCCTTACATCTTTGATGCAAGCTCTTGAAAAGATGTCCGCCAAGTGCATTTGAGATCCTTGGACATGTTCTAGTTCTAAGTTATATCTTTGCAGTCTTGAAAGCATTCTTTGGAGTATTTGTGGCGCTTTTAGAATAGATTTCTTAAATATTGACAAAAGAGGCTTGTGATCAGTTTGCACAATCACTTGACATTTGCCCAAAATGTACTGATGAAATCTTTCGCATGCAAAAACAATTGCAAGACATTCTTTTTCTATCTGAGCATAGTTTTGCTCAGTCTTGCTTAGACTTCTAGATGCAAAAATTATTGGCTGGCTTTCTTGTAGTAGGGTAGCTCCAAGTCCATGTTTACTTGCATCGCATTGTATAGCTATAGATTTGTCCGCATCAAAATATCTTAAAATTGGTGCTTTTGAGGCTAGATCTTTGATTTGTTCAAATGCAGCTTGATGATTCTTGCTCCATGACCATGTTGAATTTTTCATTGTCAATTTTCTCAAAGGTTCACTAATCATTGAAATATTTGGCATGAATTTACATAGGTATGTTGCAAAACCAAGGAAACTTTTGAGTTCTGTTATACTTTCTGGATGAGGCATTTCTTTTAAGGCTTTAACTTTTTCTGGATCTGGCTTTAATCCATGTGGAGTTATTATATGTCCTAGATATTTTACTTCTTTTAGTCTGAGCTTGACTTTATTGATGTTGAATTTCAAATTAGCTTGTCTGGCTGTCTTGAAAAGATTTTCAAGATTTCTATCATGATCCTTCAGTGCTTCTTCATATGAGTCACCTTTTCCCAAAATCAGAATGTCATCAGCTATTATTTCAATTCCTTCAAGACCTTGGAAGATTTCATAGAGTCTTCTTTGGTATTCTTCAGAAGCAGTCTTTAATCCAAATGGCATTCGAAGAAATTTGTATCTTCCAAAGGGAGTCCAGAATGTTGTAAGGTTCGATGATTCATCAGAGAGCTTCACATTCCAAAAACCATGTCCACTACTGTGAATATTTTGGCATTTTGAAGATTTGGTATTATTTCCTCAATTGTCGGTATTGGATATTCAGCTCTTTTCAAGGCGACATTTAATTCTCGAGGATCAATGCATATTCTTAACTTCTTAGTTGACTTTACTAGTACTAGATTGCTAATCCAGTCTGTTGGATAATCAACTTTGGCAATGATATTTTTCTTTTCCATGTCAATCAATTTTTCTTTTAATTCTTTTCTTAAGGTAATAGGTACTCTTCTAGGTGCTTGCTTGATGGGTTTGATTGTAGGATCTGTTTCTAGTTTGTATTCCCCTTGTAAGCATCCAATGCCTTCAAATATGTCTTTATATTTATCTAGAAGGTTATTTTGTTTTGTCCATGTGGATTCAATTTTGCATAAGTCAGCTTTAATTTCTATTAAATTCAATTTCTGGCAAGTTTCAGCACTTAGAATAGGTTTTTCCCAATGATCTATCACTTGGAACACTATAGGATGTTGCTTGCTTTGGTGGGAACAGTTGATTTTGATTTGTCCTCTTGGCTTTAATATTTCTCCTCCATAGCATCTTAGTTTGATGTAGCTTGATTTAAGAGAAGGATTGCCATCTTGCATGATTTTGCATAAATCTGAAAAATTCAAAACATTGACAGTTGCTCCTGTATCTATTTGGCAAATTATGCTTTCCTTGTATCCATTCAATTCCAATTCTAATTTAGTCATCAATTTTCTAGCAGAAATTTCTGAGACATATTCTAAAGAATAACAATCTTCTTGTTCATCATTGGAGTTTTGAGATTCAAGGCTTTGAACTGTTCTCATTCTGGATTTGCAAACTTTTGCCCAATGATTCTTTTTGTTACACTTTCTGCAGGTTTGATTCCATGCAGGGCATTTTTGTCTATTGTGCTCATGGAATGTTGCACAATATCTACAAGGAATGTTCTTTTTCATTTTATTTTGATTGACTGTTTTCTTTCTTATATTCAATTTGTTCACCTCCTCTTGAGTGTTTTTAGTTAAGTTTTCAATTTGTTTGTTAGCGCTTTCATTAGCCTTACACACATCAATAGCTTTTTGCAATGTTAGTTGAGGATCACTGATCAGCTGTCTTTTGGTTTGCTTGTCAATTATTCCCAAAACTAACCTATCCCTGATCATTTCTTCAGTCATTGCACCATAATTGCATGTGGAAGACAATTTTCTTAATCTACATATATATTGTTCAATACTTTCATTTGTTTCTTGATTTGTTTGGTTGAAAATTGATCTTTCATAAATAATGTTAATTTTTGGTGTAAAATGCTGAGTCAATGCATTTATTATCTCATCTGAGTTATTTCTTTGTTCATCTGAAAGATCGAGATGTTCAAATATATTATAAGCTTCTTTGCCTATAATAGACAATAAGGTTGCAACTTTTAATTTGTCTTCTTTATTGTCCAACCCTGTTGCTATTGAAAAGTTACGCCAATGCGATTTGAAATATCTCCAGTTTTCTTCTATATTTCCTCTGAAATTAACTGGTTCAGGTGGCGGTATTTGTAAATACATATCTTTTGTCTATTTAATATACGATAAGGCTTATTTATTATTTTATTAGTCTTATAACGTAAAATTGAACTTACCGCGATATTTTTTTTTTCGTTTGTTTTCAAATCACTTTTCTGACACCATGTTTGATTTGTTAGTGTCTTGTACAAAACAACGAATCACTAACCTATCATGAAGACGTAACTTTATTGACTGGCCTCTGTTGTAATATGTTATTTTACATATCCTACATGAACCAAAACATTAACTTGTGATGATGATGATAATGATAAATATAATGTTTGATTATAATTGGGAATCAGTTTCATTAAAAAATTCTAAGCAAAGTCAACAAAAACATTATATATATATATATGGGTTTGCAATTTTTAGACAAAATTTAAACTTTAATGAAATCATTTTGCTATTAAAAAATAGCGTTTTTAATTTTAATGATAACATTTTACATTTTAACATCTTCAGCGATATTTTCCATTTTATTTGAAATTTTAAGAGCAATATATTTCCGTTTTCAATTTTTTAACTGAAGACTTTTATTTTGAAATAAATTAGTTTATTTTAGTATATATATATATATACTTTTTAGGTCATTTATAATTTCAAAAATATTTTTTTTATTTTAAAAGCATATTTGTGTGTGTGTCTATATTAAGGGTTTTTCACTTTTAAGAAACACACATAGAAGTTTAATAACGATATTTTATCGTATAATATCAACATTTTATAGTTAATAGGGTGCATTCAAAGATTTCAAAACAGCAGAGTCTAACAGCAATATAACATATTGTAGACATCAACGTTTGAATATTCCAAAGCTACTTTTAATGTCAAAATACATGTTATGCCTTGGCAATAAAACCACTACATTAATTAACAATATTTTGATGTTTAAAAATCACGTTTTTGATATTTAAATTGAAAATTATATCATTAACACACCTTTCTCTATTTAAAACTTTATATATATATTTTATTCAATGAATCTCTTTTTTTTACTCAACATTTAAATACGATAAAAACGTTATAATAATTTGTCGTAGATAAGAATTAGCTATAATAAAATAAAATGGATGTAAGTAGTTGTTTTAAAATGCGGAGTGTTTAAATATAATTTTTGAATGTAAAATATATTTAACATAAATTACTTGTATATAATTACTAAATATTATTTTTAAATATCAAAATATGTATAAAATACAGTAGAACTTGGATAATTCGAACTTCTTTAATTCGAAAACCTCTTTAATTCGAATATTTATCTTGGTCCCTAGAATTTCCTATAAATAGAATAACTGTTTTTTAATTCGAATTTTTGGATAATTCGAATTTTTTTATGGTCCCTTGGGGTTCGAATTATCCAAGTTCGACTGTATTTTTAAAACTTTTAAAAGTTAATATTATACTTTGATGTGGGTGTGTTTCGTTGTTAAACTTCGATAATTTTTCAAAATCTTAAAATATTTTTTATTAACTAAAATGTTGATATTTTGATATTTAAAAATAATATTTAGTAATTATATACAAGTAATTTATGTTAAATATATTTTATATTTTTTAAAAATCTTAAAATATTTTTTATTAACTAAAATGTTGATATTTTACCATAAAATGTTATTTTTAAAGTATTAAATGTCATTACTAAATCAACTCAACTTAAATGTACTTCTTAAGAGAGTGTGAAACCTTTAATAAACACACAAAAATAATATATCATTGTTAAAGAATAAAAGAAAGTTCTAATTGGAATCAAAAATGTACTTTTTAATAATTAAAAATACCAATAACAAAATACAGTGTACTAAAGAAAATTAATTTATTTTAAAATATAAGTGTTCCAATAATTAAAATATTTGAAAAATAAAACATATATATTACTGTCAAAGTTTCAAATAAAATAAAAAATAGCGCTTAAAAATGAAAATGTTGTTATTTTAGTGAAAATGTTATTTAAGTGAAATATGTTATTAAAGTGTAAAAAAATGTTGTCCCCAAAAAGTAAAATGTTGTCTTAAAAGTGTAAAAAAAAACTATATAGACTTATTTTAAAATAAAATGAATTTATCAACATATTTAAAATGAATATACATTTCGTAATATTATGTCGTTTTACAATATTGAAATTTCTTTGTTGTTTCAGGTAAGTCATCTTCTGGCAGTTCAGATAAGTAAACCCTTTGTTTCTCCCTCTGCTATACTTTTATTTATCTACTTTTCAAAACTTAAATATATAATTACAAAGAGACAATTTTAATAATTCATTTTAAATTACTCCCTTTTCCCCCAATTTTACTATTTCTAAAAAAAGTAATAAATAGTGTAACGATCTCTAAAGAAAGGGGGCATTAAATAAAATTATATGTATGGGGAATAAAATTTATTGCTGCCGATATTTTCATGCAACTATAAAAAGTTATTTCATCGATTGTTCAAATAGAAATTGTGAGCTTTAAAAAATCTGGTGATTTATTTGTTGATATTCATTTTCGAATCTCATTTAAGATAGAAAAAGTTGAATGATTTGTATGCATCGCTCCCATCGATTTACATGGCTTGATTTAAATAAATTTGTTGATAATAACATCTCGCTATAGAGACCTTATTAATCTAGTTATTTGAATTTATCTCGAAATATTCCTAAAATATATATTCATTTTCAAAGGCTATATTTTCAAATATTAAATGCATTTTTTATCGAAGTTTTAATTATATGTTTGATATGAATTTTGAAAAATATGGAGTTAATATTTTTTTTATCAAATTTTATTTTTCAGCGTCTGTGAATTTATTTATTTTTAATATTCCGTGTGACTATATTATTCATTAAAATATTATATATTATAATTGTATTAAATTTCTAATTATATTTTGAGACTATATTTATATTACTGAATAGAAATAAATCTCTCCCGAAATATATTAAATAAGTTTTATTAATTATATTTTGAAGAGAATAATATATTATTCGTTTTTGTAATAAATTAACTTTTGAAAAATATAATTATTATATTATATAATCATGCCTTTTATTGGACATCGATATTTCATATATTTTCTTTAAATGTTTAAATATTTTAATTTAAATCTATAAATATTCGTTTCCACTCGAAGGCTTATGGCCTTCTCTAGCCCAGCTCTCATATCAATTCAGACAATCCGGGCGGGGTGACAAAGGTAGTACAGTATATAAACTAGGCTGATCAACTAGTGGAGATATACATAAAGTAAAATAAGGGTTAAGCTAATTCAAAGATAGTGTGATTGAATAGAGAAGTTGCATCATGAATATATATTGTTTTATATTATTTGACACAATCCTTGAAAAACAAAGATAGTGAAGCGGCGTCACCAGTTCACAATACCAGCTTGCTACAACTGTTGTTCTGTACCTTCAGCTTCTATGATTACAGCATTAAAATATTTTATTCATCCAAATTTTTAAAAAATGTTATTTATATTTGAATATATATATTTAAAATCACAACAATGCATAGACAACGTCATATATATTGAGAAGGGTTTATTTCTATGAAAAATATGAAATTATATATTTCAATTTGACAAATAAGAAGTGGGGAGAACAAAATTTTTAAATATATATTTTCATAATCTTATATACATATATTTCAAACGGGGGAGGATAACAATGGGGTATCACCAGGGCACCACAGTTAACCTGCGCCTGGCGTTTACTAAAAAAAAATAACCTTTGATACCAAACACAACCTTATATATAAGAACATATGGAGATTATATGGCATACACTCTCATGGACAAAACTTGAGGAAGTTTTACCTTTTAGCATGTATATCAGGATTCAGATAATAACCATTAAATATACTTAATACACACACAGTGACCTTTATTGAAGACACACGAGATATCTATGTGTGAACAAAATTGACTCTGTCTCCTTGAAAAATAAACCACCGGCGACATCAAAGACTTTCAATTTTATTAAGTTTTGTTAATGAATGGATTGGTTTGAAAAAATATTTATTTGCCAATATTCCGGTTGCAAAATAATAATTCCCTGTCTGATACCATTTTAGAGGTAAAATTAATCTAGTGAATAGTGTTTTGAAAATGGTTTTTAAAGTGGAAAATGTTATTAAAGTGTAAAATTTTGTTATTAAATTGTAAAATTCTGTTTATAAAGTGTAAAATGTTGTTATTAAATTGTACAATATTATTTTATAAATTGTAAGATGTTCTTCCCTGGATGGAATTTTTCTCAAATTATATTTCGGTTGTTTAAACGCCAACCTTTATTTTGTATAAACAAAATCAGCGCCCTATATATAATGAGACATATATATGTATAAGATATAAAAACTATCAATCACGAATGTCTATTTTAAACATAAAACTTCTACTATCCTTACTTCGATGAAAAATATTGGGAGGGCTTGGCCCCCCCAGAGGATTCACTGATTTAATCCACCAGACCGCTTTCTAGAGTTCTAATACTGTATTTAATAACTGTGCTTATATATGTAAAACTAAAAAATAAATCCTAATTTTGGTATTTTAACAAAATATGGGCACATAAGTTTTTAGAAAAGTAGAATTACCTTCAAAATTTAGCAATCAATTGTATTGCTCTCTCTGGGGCGAATATTAGACACATATTTTAACCTCTCTATAAAAATAACAACGAAGGTTTTTGAATATATATACAAATATTTTTGTTTTGTTTGCAAAGGATAGACTAATACCAACTATCAACGGTTTGTAATAAATTATCGCACACACAAAGACGCATGACCTATATAAAACTGTATATAAATATATTTGAAGCAATTACAAGATTATATAAACCTCACATAAAATATGAATAAAACATATTCCAATATATTTCACATTCAAATTATATGCAACAGTGTGATTATGCAAAAAGGGTTAAAAATATCCATTTTATAAAAACGGCAATGCTATGTGATATTAGGAAGCAAACAAAACTTTATAGCTTACTTTACAATGTATATATACATAGATTTGATAAACCTAAACAATAGAGATGAAAACAATCAGTATGTAGCCCCAACAATGGTACATAGAGTATAGGTACTATAAAGCAGCAAAAAAAGATGAAAGGCGTCCATTTAAATAATCCCATCTGGAGAATCGATGGCGGTCGATGCACCGATAACTTCACATCAAATATGGCGAATGGATTCCAATGACGACGTTTTAGAAGTCCTATTAATCTTGCTGGGCGGATTTATCAAAGGACGCGATCTTCTTGGCCTCTCGTACCTATACATCCTGTATGGAAGTCTTCCTGCTTTCTTTTACACCGCGTCATGATTATATCACTACAGAAATATATAGTAGAATATTTTATTATATATTATATAGTAGAATTATTATTAGAAAACTTACAATATTTGAAACTGATAACATGTGTTTAACTTATCTTTGCTAGTCTTTTCTCTTACTCGGTGTCTATAATATCAATAACTTAGTTATTTGTCTTTTGGTATAACTTTCGAAATATGAATATTTTGTTTCGTAATAAAAATATCTTGTATTTTTCAAAATTTACTAAAATAAACAGGTTACTTTCATCACGTTGTCCAAATGTCACAGATTCGCCCGTCGAAGGGATTTTTTTCCCGAAAGCTCGCTCTTATGCACCAATAAAGATACTCGTCTTCCTTCGCCTTGTTGTTATCGTACAGAAATATATGTTTATTATTATTGAATATATATATTGAACGATATATCATGTTTGATAACATATCGAACGATTTGCCTTGACTGCCTCTATATATTCAAATCTACATATCTATATATGTAAATATGATAATAAGTAAATAAATATGCATATTTTCATTATATAATATAAGCTTATATTGGATTACAAACAAAAAAAGATTTACCAATATATTGATGGGCAGAACGCCAAACTTTATGGAGGTGTTTAAAGATTATCGTAGTGGTGATCGAAATATCGGGGCACACACTTTTAGAGATCCAATATATTCCTCGTTTTAATAAAGCTATGTAATATCGATTGTTCACACTACAGGATCTTTATCGCAGTGCTGTAAACAGTAGAAATCTTATGTCTTATGTGTAGATAGAACGTTGATGTCTTATGTTTTCTTCGATTGTTCACACTACAGGATCTTTATCGCAGTGCTGTAAACAGTACAAATCTTATGTCTCATGTGTAAATAGAACGTTGATGTCTTATGTTTTCTTCAATTGTTCACACTACAGGATCTTTATCGCAGTGCTGTAGACAGTACAAATCTTATGTCTCATGTGTAAATAGAACGTTGATGTCTTATGTTTTCTTCAATTGTTCACACTACAGGATGTTTATCGCAGTGCTGTAAACAGTAGAAATCTTATGTCTTATGTGTAGATAGAGCGTTGATGTCTTATGTTTTCTTCAATTGTTCACACTACAGGATCTTTATCGCAGTGCTGTAGACAGTACAAATCTTATGTCTCATGTGTAAATAGAACGTTGATGTCTTATGTTTTCTTCAATTGTTCACACTACAGGATCTTTATCGCAGTGCTGTAGACAGTACAAATCTTATGTCTCATGTGTAGATAGAACGTTGATGTCTTATGTTTTCTTCAATTGTTCACACTACAGGATCTTTATCGCAGTGCTGTAGACAGTACAAATCTTATGTCTCATGTGTAGATAGAACGTTGATGTCTTATGTTTTCTTCGATTGTTCACACTACAGGATCTTTATCGCAGTGCTGTAAACAGTAGAAATCTTATGTCTTATGTGTAGATAGAACGTTGATGTCTTATGTTTTCTTCGATTGTTCACACTACAGGATCTTTATCGCAGTGCTGTAAACAGTACAAATCTTATGTCTCATGTGTAAATAGAACGTTGATGTCTTATGTTTTCTTCAATTGTTCACACTACAGGATCTTTATCGCAGTGCTGTAGACAGTACAAATCTTATGTCTCATGTGTAAATAGAACGTTGATGTCTTATGTTTTCTTCAATTGTTCACACTACAGGATGTTTATCGCAGTGCTGTAAACAGTAGAAATCTTATGTCTTATGTGTAGATAGAGCGTTGATGTCTTATGTTTTCTTCAATTGTTCACACTACAGGATCTTTATCGCAGTGCTGTAGACAGTACAAATCTTATGTCTCATGTGTAAATAGAACGTTGATGTCTTATGTTTTCTTCAATTGTTCACACTACAGGATCTTTATCGCAGTGCTGTAGACAGTACAAATCTTATGTCTCATGTGTAGATAGAACGTTGATGTCTTATGTTTCTTCGATTGTTCACACTACAGGATCTTTATCGCAGTGCTGTAAACAGTAGAAATCTTATGTCTTATGTGTAGATAGAACGTTGATGTCTTATGTTTTCTTCGATTGTTCACACTACAGGATCTTTATCGCAGTGCTGTAGACAGTACAAATCTTATGTCTTATGTGTAGATAGAACGTTGATGTCTTATGTTTTCTTCGATTGTTCACACTACAGGATCTTTATCGCAGTGCTGTAAACAGTAGAAATCTTATGTCTTATGTGTAGATAGAGCGTTGATGTCTTATGTTTTCTTCGTTTGTTCACACTACAGGATCTTTATCGCAGTGCTGTAAACAGTAGAAATCTTATGTCTTATGTGTAGATAGAACGTTGATGTCTTATGTTTTCTTCGATTGTTCACACTACAGGATCTTTATCGCAGTGCTGTAAACAGTAGAATATTATGTCTTATGTGTAGATAGAACGTTGATGCCTTATGTTTTCTTCAATTGTTCACATTGCAGGATGTTTATCGCAGTGCTGTAGACAGTACAAATCTTATGTCTTATGTGTAGATAGAGCGTTGATGTCTTAGGGTTAATTTTCAGATTTTTAATATCTATTTATTGTATGTATTTTCCGTTATACCATTGAACAGAAGTGCTTTAAAGCCATTTTCGAATTCTTGATGGGTTTTCGGATGCTATATGTTTGCAATTGAGATGTTTTTGGAAAAATAGTCTCCTTTCGACATTAAAACGAGATAATAATATAATTCTTTACTAACACAAAGTAAATATACAGTGAGGTATTCTCCAGGTTACAAAAAATGCTTAGTGATGGATTGTAGAATCGATGACTTCAGGCTAGAGTCCCAATATCGTGGCCAGGAGTTGTAGAGAGGAAGGATCCTGACAATATATTCTGGATGTTGTGGTTAATTCAATTCCACAGTTGTAAATACAGCCCATGGGTCTCCCTAACCAGCGAGTGTCTGTGGGCAGATCTAATTTTCTAATTTGGTTGGAAGGGCTTTAATTCCCTTGTCCAAAGTTGGTATTGTTGAAATTCTGCGATAAGTGGCTAAACCGACACTGCTCGGTAGCCCAAGTATGGCACCAAATTACATCTCCAACTACTAAGCCTGAAAATTCCATGATTAAAAAAAGGAAAGGAAATTGCCACCTAAGGTGAGGAGAGAGGGCGCAGGGTTTAATGATAAGGTTGATTAAAACTGGGAGGAAAAGCCAAGTTTGACTAGATCTCAGTGCTTCCTTAATTTTAAACCCAATCTCTGGGTAGGATCTCTAGTTAAGCCCGCCCTTGATAAGATTATGTATGGAGGCAGGCATTTCGAGGGACCTGTTGGGAAAATAACTTGATTTCTGTGCCGTCGGGCGATGATTCTAATCCAGGGTTTCCCTAATCCATCATGGCGCACGCCTCATTAACTAAGCCCTTTGACTGGGATTAGATCCATTACCTCGTGTATGTGTGTTCCCCATTGAAACGATAAAATCTCTCCCCTCTCTAACCTTTTATTCCAAAAGAAGTTTTAAAAAGAGCGCCTTAATAGATTCTGTGTTGGCTGGTCTGTAACTGACTTGGCGCGGATAAAATAGCCTTTAAACCTCACACATATATTATGTGATGGTTAATTTTATTATGTATACAGCTCACTTTGCAAAGTGATTGTTGAGTTTATCGATTTGGTGAGGCGACAATCAATCTTTAAATCTTCGCTACTGAGATGAAATGATCGGAGATAAACACCATTGTTGACCTCCCGTTTTCTCAGATGGATTCTAGAATTAATCTCTAAGAAGTAAGGGCCTTGTACAGTATCTTGTAAGTTGAATAATGCTGCTCTAGCTGGTGGATGAGGAGCAAAGATCTGTGGTTGTGGCTCTAACAAAGTATAAGTGATTTACACAGCACGGCGCAGTTGTACTCTTTGTATCTGTGTGCCCTGAATCAAACTCGTTCTTTGAAAGTGTTGTCTCTTCATTCAGAATAGTTTGTTGTTTAGAACTATGAACTATATTCATTTTAATTTCTCTTAACCTATTTCTTCTCCATTTTTATAGCTTATAATTCAATGATTCCGACCTCTATATGCCAATTTTACCATATTTATATATTATGCTACCTATTATCTAAATAATAACCTTGTCATATAACTAATTCTGATCTCAAAATTCAAAACTATTTTAAAGGCGTAAGATTCTTTTTGATATTAAACAATTTCTACTACCCTTACTGCAATGGAAAAATTAATAAGAGGGCCTGGCTCATCAGTGGTGAACCCTCTCAGCGGTTTCGCCAGTTTAATCTACCATACCGCTGTTATATTGTATTTTTGGAACTTCCTTTTATAGTGATACTGTTGGTAGACTCTTGGAATAGGTATTTTAGAATAACTATGAACATAAGCTTTGAGGACAGTAGAATTACATATATTTATAAATATATAATTTCTGATCTCGCTCTAATAATCGTAAAACCATAAAAAATATATATATATTTTTTTCAATTATTATATAAAATACATTTGAATATATGTGTGTATATGTACAATAATAATTTGATAAATTGTAATTCTTCATGTATAATTTATATATATATAATTACCAACCAAAACATGCTGTCTGATAATTAAATGACTACATTCAAGTGAATATTTCAAAATTATTTGCTCACAACTCGAGGCTTCGTAGCTTAATTACATCGTGTAGCTCCGATTGACTTCGTCCATCTTGGTGGATCCCTAGTCCGCTTGTCATTCTTCGAGAGTAAACCTAGCATTTTCTGTATCCATTTAAATACCAACGGCCTTCTTCCCTTATCATCATCCATCTACATTGTCGAGTCATTGATAGAATTATATGATATATTATATTATGTAAATATAAAGGAAGAATAGAGAAAACGCTCATTGATGAAGATCAAAACAATTCTACGAACAAAACTGGTTTACCGGTGAGGTAAATCCTGGTCTAGTGTAATAATAAAGAAATAAAACAGAGAGTATAGTTATACTATTATTCTTATAACGTATCATAACTAAGGCTCTGCGCACCTATACACCCGAATGTCTAGCAACAACTCCACTTTAGGTTTCAAAGCTGACGGTTCTAATGTGCCGTTGCTTGTTTAGTGATAACCACTCTCATCGCTGCAAAAACTGCCCTATTTTAGAGATAAAAAAAGACGCACCGTAGCATCTAACAACTTTCTAGAAGGCTGACAAAAAGTGGCTGATAAAATTCAAATTTGTGTAGAGCATTCTGGTCTCCGTGAATAAAGACTCCCACCCCCTTCCACTCCACTAATAAAAATTGTGGGGGGGGGGAGGTAGTTCCTTTTTGTTGGAGCGCAGTCTATCTTTTTACCTCTGGCGCTCTCAAAAAAGAAAAACGGCGGTAGCGTAACCGCTCATTTAAAAAAAAAATTGATTCGTTGCGAGAAAATAAAAATGTTTTATTCGCCCAATGGGCCCTGGGGGTATGACGATTATGTAGGAGATGGGTGAAGGAAATCAATTTTGTTTGTGAATTTTTACGCGCGTTTTATGGGGCCTAATTGTCAGCGTTTTAAAATGGAGGAATAATTGAAGGGTAACTAATGGTTAGCCAATTGAGTGGGAGGTAATAAAGCCAGCAGTCTGGAGCAATTAGCGGAGTCTCACTTGGCTGGATGGGGAAAACTTGTGGCCGCCGTGGTAGATTCAGACAATGGTGTATATTGCACCAAGATGGCTGCACGTTGATCCGACCAGAGCGTGGGGCACAGTATCCAATTAGGTAGCACGCCATTAACAACCTCTCTCCATCAAATAAAGCCTTGAAGAGGGGATTAACTCGGTTAAGAAGTAAAGAATGGAGGAGGGCCGGAACAAGAAGCTAAAAAATTAAAGTCAAATTTAATTAAAACTTTCAAGGCAAATATCCCTTCAGGTCTAATAGTCACTTTGGGGGGTAAAGAAGCTTCCAATTGATGCCGGCGTGAATCGTCATAACCCTCCCTCCCCCAATATTCAATTAATTAATTAATTTCTCTCTAATTTGCTTAAGACTTAATTAGCATGCCTAATTAATCAGTTTTCATAGGTTTGACACGGTTGTAAAAGGCGGTAATCCTATTCTCTCTGGTAAAGTCCATTGTTCTTTTCTGAGCAACCTGTCTCGTCATTGTTGTTTCTTGGGTCTCCGAGAGCTGGAATGTTTGGTTTTGTCCTTCCGATCAATTCGATATTAATACAAGACGGCGGTGAAGAGTCGGGGTTTAAGAAGGTATTTTAATAATTGGATTTGTGCGATCATTTATTGTGTGCCGGCCCCCATTTCCTCCAAGATAATCCCGGGCCGGGAGATTTATGGCGGAAGAGGCGGAAATGACCCAGCATATACCTGAATACACGTCAGCGGTGGTGGTAATTGTCCCTCCCTGCTGCACGTCCCGAGTTATTATTTGCTCCACGCCGCTCTCGACCATTTTGGGAAATACCGTCTTAGTGTCACTGCAGGTTTTGTACGACCATCTCTCACTATGGCTTAACACTTTCACTCAATGAACTACCATCTATTTGTCTCTGCTGAGACAGCTAATTTTCCAACCATGTGTTGTAAATATTTTCAGCTCTTCTTATTCAATGCATATTTAGACTATATATATACACACATATTAAGCATTGGTGCGCCATCTGTTATGATAAATTAAATTTATTTTTGACACTTATAAGTATTTTTTAATATAACATTTCTTATCATAGAAAATTGCTTTATTTCAAAAAGAATCACACACGTCAAAATTAGTTTAAATTTATCATATACGTATATATTTAATATCGAAATACACACACACACTCATGGACAAAACTCAAGGAATTTGTACCTTTTAGCATGTTTTTAATCGGGATTCAGACAATAACTCAGAAAGATATTTGATACACAGTGACCTTTATTGAATACAAACAAGATAACCAAGTGTGTACAAATTTCCCTCTATTTCTTCAAGAAAAAAAGACTGCCAGTGAAATTAAAGACACTTTCCACATCCTTAAGTTTTGTATATGAGTGTATTTAGTATATTAATTGAAATTTAGCAATAGGAATTTTAAGAATATGTTCATCGTCCTTGTTTAATTTATTATTGAAGTCTGTGTGTGTGCGTTCCTCTTACATCCATTGGTCACATGGTCACATACTTCAGTATATACATAGACCTGTACAATAGACACAATATAGAGATGTGAGGTCTAGATAGCGCATAGGTTTTGTCTATTTTGACGGTGGAGGTATCCTTTCATTCTAAATATAAATACCTTCCTAGCAAAACCTTTGTCGATAATAGAGAGAGATTTTCAAACTGTTCTCTTTTTACTACAACATTAGCCCTTCGTACTTAAGCCGATTACATTAAAATAGCCATAGACCGCAATATATAATTGTTTAAGGTTTTTATTAGTGCTACTTTAATTTTCATAAATAATAATTCAATAAAGTCTGTTAAGAATTGACCTAATTTCAAGCTGTAAAGCACCTAGTACCATCTGCAGGCCATAGCTGGGAGTCAAATCTACCGCATAGAAGATGTGAATGGTAGGTAGGCCTTCATGACCTTGTAGGAGTTCAGAACTGGCAAATATCTCGCTCTGACAAAATATCGGCAACCATAGAGGGGGGTGATTGGCAACAATTTCTCTTTAATAGATAGGAATCTATTATATATATATTTTTTAAAATCTTAATTGAGAGTTGTGGAGGACGATAATATTAATTAAATAAACAGATAATATTTCCAAATATTTCTTGTATTTGAATTTTTATTTTTATTATATACTTTTATTTTATATTTATATAAATTAAAATCAAAAAGGGCATATCCTGATCACGAGAACATCAGCTTTTTAGATGGCAGAGCGCCATCTAGTGGATCTATATAAATATAATATATATTTAAAAGATATATGTTTATCTCTACGAAAGAGGAATCGAGTTCTTCGGGCTCTATTCGAGTCATCCACCAGCGAGAGACAGTACGCCTGTTAACATGGTTTCACCTCGCAGCCTCTATATGTAGCCATGATCCAATGGCGTGATCCAATCGAACAAATGCTAATTCCTCGGCGGCCACGAGAGGAAATAAATAAGCCAAAGAACGCCGTTTAAAAATGTAAGAACAAGATTAAATTGAAGCGATACTTAGCCGGCGGAGCCTCTCGGAAGAAAAATGCTTCAATAAAAATTGGCATCTATTTGATTTGGTCCGATTCAAGTTTCTTCTCCGAGAATGCCACTTTAAAAGAGAGACGCCCGTTTCATTTTGTAAGTAGCATTGGTGCCCAATTGATAGGGCCCAAGATTTATTGCCCCTTGCCATAAAGTCGGGGCTGGGCGGCCTTGAAGGCACTAATCCTTTTTAGAGGTCCGCCTATTACTCCTCGTTTTAAAATGGGTTCCTTCCGAAATGAGCTGGTGTCAAGGTTATTGGGATGCCGCGGGTGCTCTCTATTAGATTATGTAATCTTCTTCGTCCGAGATTATCCCGCCACGGCTCGAAATTGCCTTCAGGTGATAGCTAACTCCGTGCAGTCGAGCTGAGGTGGCCTTACAGCTAGTCACATCCTATATATGTGTGTACACAGCTCCGTTATAATAACTCTCTTGGAAACCTGTTGGCATACATACTTACAAACAACGTATGAAAACATTTATTTAGACACACTGGTCTTATAGAAGATTACAAGACTGAGAGGTATAAATGGAACAAGAAAAGAAAAATAATTCATGTATACACCCATTATATATATGGAATATATTGGATCAAAGAATAATTACCCCTTCTTTAATTCTATTGATCCAATATATATGTATTTTTAATTAAAATCTATTAATGAATTGTTCTATTAAAAAACACATATAGAGAGAGATTTATTAATATAGCCTATTATAAATTATGGACAGTAGAAGCTTCTTGATAATTGTAGCCATTCCATATGGAATATTTCAATCTCTCTGCTAAAAGTATCTTTATAATTACATTATATGATTCAAGATGGCAAGCTTTCGATTACCCAGAAAAATTCTACGGGTCTGGTAAAATAAAAATAGCAAATAAATATATTTAATTTTCTTAGATAGGTCGTATAAGAGGTCTGGATACTCTTAATATTTTCATTAATAATGTAATAAAAACTTTTTATTTCAGAATAGGATAATACTTTATATAGCTGAATAACCCAGGTGTGAATATAAGTGGTTTATCACTTGAGTGAAAACCTCCCATTTAGGAAAAGTTTCTTGCAAAAAAATATAAATTAATTGACTATATATTTCGGGCCTTGTGGAGCCCTTCTATATGGGTAAAGTTAAATATAACGTTCTGACTTGAAGTCTAAGTTATATGTTGAGGACACTTGTTGGAAATAGACCGCGATCCATTTTGAATACAAAAAATTCAAATTGTATATTTTAAATCTCCATACTATTATTATAAGTTTCAATATTTAGACGAAGCTGTTTGCCCAACTTCCGGTACTCGACTCATGCCAATTTCCTATTCACGTGATGGGCGAGAAGGCAATGAAGCAAGTTGGGGTGACCAAACAAAATTCAAAATTTTAATATTTCTAAATAGCTGGGTATCTATAGAAGAACTCCTCAGCAGCAATAGAAAGATAGACATACCACAATCATAGCTACCATCCTCTCTCTCTTCGACAAGAGCTGCGGGCTCTGGTGCGGCTCCTGGAAGCAGTAGACGGATTCTCCTCTTGGAATATCCTGTACGTCCTAGTCGCTGATTGTCCTGGGATGCACGTTCTCTGCCCGGATCCACGTCGATTAATAGGCTTCCCACCTTATGGGGCTGCTGGAGCGAGCCATCGTAAAGTGGTCTCTCTTCACTTGCAGCCTGTCGCTGGTGGGTCGTGCCCGCATGGCCAACAGCCTGGTCCTAGGATCTATCCATGTTTCACATGAAACCACCGTGTGAGGGACGAGCCGAGTCTCGTGGCTTCCCGGGGATATGCTGGCAGTCCAGTATCCGGACATCGCGGGCCAGCTTCGGCTCGTCTGCCTGTAAGGGGTCCAGGCCTCACTGCGCGGGCCACCGCCGCCAACTCTTGGCTGGTCCGCAGCCAGGCATGGCTGACCCGGCTAGCTTCTGATATCTGGCTCTCACCGAGGATGAGGAGACTACTGAGCTTTGGGAGCTCGCGTCTGGCGTCCTTGAGCTGGACCACACCCCGCCAGCCTAAAGACTCTACGTCTTCGAGGTACAAGTTCCTGCAACCGTCTAAGCGCTGGCTACGGGAGAATGTAGTATATTTCTCCGATGGGACCCCTTTCCTAGCGAGCTACGCCCTCTGACGCACGGCACCTTCTGCCAGCAGACCATATAATACTATATAATTTATACGAAACTATAAGAAACACATTTAATAAACTTTCAAAATTATATTTTCGATTGCCATCTATCGATTACTTTACAAAATGTATTTAAATATTTCGTGTATTTTAATTCTAAAATGGTACTTAATATATACTATACATTTCTCAGAAGGCTTCTCTTGGAACATAATTTTGATCCTTGAGGTAAAACTGAACCTCGCTGACAGGTTCAACAGCCCGAAACGCTTCGTGGATGGCTGTTCTTCATTTACCAAGGAAACGGGCTGGACGAATATCACGGAAAAAGACTAAATCAACGTTTAGTTTATTTTTGTTCTACTAGATGGCGCTCTGCCATCTTGAAATGCTCACTTCAGCCGTTAGAATATGCCTTTTTCATTTTTAATACAATACCTGACCTTATTTATATTTTATATTTCTATTCAATATATTTACTATATGTATTTATCAATATTTTCCTGTATTATATTCTAATATAAAAAAATGAAGACTGTCTTAGTTACAAAAAAGAAATGTATTTTATACATCCATTTCTCCCACTAGGTTTCATAAGACATTCGATTGTTGAGGAGCTTCCTCTAGAGATTTCTTTCGTAAGAACTTCTACGTGGGCGGCACATTGCTCTTCTTTTTATATCCACACCAGGTGTGTTAGTAGATCGAGGGTAAATACTACATGTAGTATACTAGCTGACACTGAGACATTTCTGGTTACGTCAAATACTCTCTGTTTCTTAGTACTCTTTCTGTGAGCCTTCTTTATTTGTTTTGTAATAGTTATAGCGGAATATGTTGGTTATTATTCTTTATTGTGAAAATTGTGTGTTATTAATCAAATTTATTTGTATAAAGGGTTGAGATAGATGAAGGTTTTCTAAATAAATTGTATTGTTAAATCTCTTTATAAGATATAGCTCGGGTTATATTACACTCTAGCCCTAAGTTTCAACGGGAACAAACTCATAACTATAAAGTCAATATTCTTGCCATACATCGTTGTAGACATTCCAAACCTTTCTATTGTTGTTGGACGCCTAGTTGAAATTCCGCTTTTGAGGAAAAAAACAAAAATACAGTAGAAAGACATCAGGTGATTTGATTGGGATGATGGAAAATGGAATCATATCATTTTGATTTTTATCTACTATCTATGTGCACCAGAACTAGGAGAATTCCGATGTATGGCTTGAGGCCTTTACCATATGTATATATACCTTCAATGTGATTTAGCGCCGTATACATTAAGAAATACTTATGGGGGTGAATCGGCTGTACCTGTTAGGAAATAGGCCGAGCTGAAGCCACTCGGTGGATCCATTCCGGGGTGAGAAATATCCTTCCATATATAACCCCCTGAATACCTTTGTTAACTTTTTCATTTAGACTCTATTCAACAGATTCATATCTGCCCTTACTTTCTCTGTGGAAATGCTGCGGGTTTATTGGTGTTATTCAGAAAGATACATGCTTCAGCTGAGGTAACTAAATTTTTCAAAGTGTTTGTCGCAAGGGGATAATAAACATAATGTATTGCTTTAAGATATTTTGGATGGGAGAGGTTCTATTTATGCATATATAGGTAGATAGGTATAGAGACCGCTCCATGTAATCCATTCACAATGTTTCATATCTATCCTTACCTTTTTTCTCTGTGAAAATGCTTCATGTTTTTTTTTTGTGTTATCCAGAAAGACACATGCTAAGGTATCAGAGTTTTGCAAAGTTTTTTAGAAAGATAATAAACATAACGTGTTGCTTTAAGATATTTTTAATGGGAGAGATTCTAATTGTGCACCTATATAGGTATAGAAACGGCAACAATTTATTGACGTATGCTATTGAATAGGCATTAAGCAGTTCACTACGACATCGTGTGGATCTGAATTTGAACAGCAACACGCCGGACTACAAAATACCCCCGCAGCGGGGCCAGTGAAACAATCAACTATCATGTTTCAGATAGCCTGCTCCCTATAAATAAATAAATACAAAAAAAAAACGCGTGTCATAAATTTACTAAATAAAATTTTCCAATTAAAAATATATTTTCTTCCATTTTTTTCCTTCCCTTCCAGCGAGATTGGAAAATGAGATATTGATGAGTCTTGTTTTTATCTCCATTTTTTCTGGCATCTATTCTTCCTCCTGGCCTATTATTATTCATTTATAAGAACAAAGATGATAATATTATTTTAGTGCGTGTGATAATTTGTTTTTAATTTGATTATTATTTTTTCTACCCTCCCCAGAATTCTCCGAGAGCCATTTGATTTTTATTAAGCGCATAAAAAACGGTTTCAAAAAAATTCATTCCTTATCTTTTCTTCTATAAATAAATTAAAACGTTTTTAATCTACCGGTTTTTTTTATTCTTTCTTTTCTCTCTTGCTGCATACGATTGTTTTAATTTTCCTTAATCACTCGGAAACGCATTCCCTGAATAGTTCACACGCTGGTTCATAGATGGCGCGAGCAAAAATCGATTTGCATAATGTTGTGAACGCTCCTATTTACATACAGCGTAAGTATGTTATTATGCGCTGTAAGCTGTTTGTTCTTTAAATCCGAAAGGTTTTCCATTCCATTGACATGTAAAACCTACCAGTGGCAAGATATTGGAGTATATTAACCCTCTGTTCCTTAAGAAAAACTGAAATTTGTCTTTCTGAAATACACACTCGTGGACAGAACTTGAGGAAGTTTCCTATTTTAAACATAAGCCACTCCTTATTTGTTTATATAACCGCGAAATCTTATAAATGTAAAATCGAAAGATATCCTTTAAAAATATTTAATAAAATATATTAATCAATATACAGGGTGTACCAGGTAAATTGGGACTAACTTTGACAGTCCATAAAACAAAAACTACTTGAGATTAAAAACTTGTTTTTTTTTTCATTAAGTAGCCATATTCATGTAAAATGCAACAGTACATGTGTGCGCAGTGTAGTGATGAAGAGTAACCGAGAATTTGAAAATCGAGCTGCCATCATCGTTGCTCTGCGCGCCGGAAGGAGCCCCAAAGAGATAGTGGATTTTATTAAGTTGCCCAAGACCACTATTTATCGTGTCAAGAAGCAGTTTGATGAGGCCGACAGTAACAAAGAGGGGATAGCTACAAGGAAAAAGCACTCGCGTCGATCGGACAGGGTAAGAGGCGAAGAATTTGTCAAAAATGTCAAGGAGAAGATTGATGGAAACCCTGGGAAGAGCATGAGGGCCATAGCCAAGGAAATGGACGTTGGCTCTATGACAATTGTCAGAACTATCCATGAGGACCTTGGTCTCAAGTCTTATGCCCTTCGGAAAGGTCAGTTGCTGACTGAGAATATGAAGAATAACAGAAAAGGAAAGGCTGCTGCCCTCCTCAACAACCTGAAACACGACTCTTTTGGCATGCTAAGGTTCTTCTCTGACGAAAAGAACTTTGACGTGGGCCAAAAGGTGAATCCCAGGAATGATCGCTGGATCTGTAAAGACCCCTCAGAGATACCTGTCGTGATGCACACGAAATTTCCTGCATCCGTAATGGTCCTTGGCGTTATCAGCAGTGAAGGTGATGTCATGCCTCCCCATTTCTTTGAACGCTGACACCTACATCAATGTTCTGGAGACCGTTGTGAAGCCTTGGATGGACATGGTGGCCGCAGGAAGGAAGTATGTCTTCCAACAGGACTCAGCTCCAGCCCATAAGGCAAAAAAGACACAATCGTGGCTGACACTTAACGTCCCTAGTCACTGGGGTCCTGATATTTGGCCCCCTAATTCTCCAGATTGCAATCCCCTCGACTACTATGTATGGGGCGTTGTTGAGAGAGATGTCAACAAAGCTCCTCATACCACCATCCAGTCTGTCAAGAAAGCAGTTCACACGGTGATGACCCAAATGGACAAGGTCATCGTCGCCAAGGCCTGTGCTTCATTCCGCACTCGCCTCGAGACTGTTGTAGCTAATAATGGAAACTACATTGAATAAATAAAAACTATATCCTTTTATCTACTACTGTGTCAAATTTCATTCGGATATTTTAATTTTTACTTGCAAAAAAATTCAGTTAAAATACCATTGTTGAAATTCCCAATTTACCTGGTACACCCTGTATATACACATGCTATAATGTACAACTTGAGTTTTGTTCGTAACTGAGTGTAACTGAGCAGCAAGAATTGTCGCGGATATTTTGTCATATTTATTTGGAGGGACATTTCTTGTTTCTTCAAACCAACAGGACACTACTGATGGTGTTGGCTCTTCTCTATCAATTTTAGATACTGCAGAATCGTCCAAGATCTGGTAATAAAGAAAACTTTGGATAAATTTTCTATAATCTGAGGTTAAGAATCAAAGTAAGAATCACTTGTAAGTATATCAATAAAGTATATGAAAGAATAAACAATATCAAATAAACTATTTATAAAGTACAGATATTTATTTCACAAAGAAATATGCAGAGTCAGGTAAATGTTTGGTTTTATTTGAGAGATTTTATCTGCACCTTTAGATATGGAAATAAATGAATATTTTATTAAAAAGATTGTAGATTTAGGATCTGTAGATGCCATGGTGGGAGCAGCGTACTACATTTGGACGAGTACTTCAATTTTCAAGCATCTGTATCACCAGTTAGGTGGTGTGCTTCCATTCTACACAATGATTACAGCACTACTCAATAATTTTCCAAACTATCCTGGAATTATTTGTCGAAATTGATTTGACGAATATTGATGAATCAAATTCTCAAAGATGGTCAGATGGGAGTTGTCCAGGAATGAAGTTTAATTCCTTATAGATTATCTCTTTTAAATAAAGAAAGATAATCTGCTGGAAAAATAACTATTATCTAACAGCAGTGATATTAGATTCGCAAACCGCCTCAACACAAGGCCATGCTGAATGAAAACCTACCCAAGGTTCAGATAACCATTTCAATCTGCAGAGAACCAACATGGGCCACTATTTCTTGATTTCTCGAGGATATAGGTTGCGCAATATTTCCATTTTTATTTTTTAAGGAAATAGTGCTTTTTTCGTTAGATAGAAGTAGACATTAATAAACATCAATATCAGGAGAAACCCTTTCATCATTTTACACCTCTGGATCATCTTCCTTAAAAAGCTCTTTTTCACAACCTCACAAGGAAACTGCGTGGTATTTCCCAAAGCTTGCTACGCGGACATTTTACTTTCACATCATAATCTGAAGTCGATAGATTTCTCTCTAAGGGAGCGGTTCGAGCGGACACAGGAGCGCGCGACTTCGTGCGTCTTAATGTCCCCAGGCACGCGGCCTGGCCATCAAGGGGTCGATGCACGCCCCCCTCGACGTACTTCCCGCTCTTCTCCTCTGCCCTACTTGCTTCATCTATCTGGCCTCAACTTCGATCTACACTGGCCTTGCAAATAGAACAGTAAAACACTCGAGTCCGAAATTAGTCCGAGTACTTTGACGACAATTTGTTACTTGTCTCCAAAAACCTGCTGGGACGCTCAAACCAATCGTATTCAGGCCTTTACCTCGACCTCTTTTAGGTTTGTTTCCTGTCGGTTTCTTGCTGATATCTCCCCTTCCTATCTAATTGCACCTTCTATATACTGCCTTCAAGCTAATTCTTACGTGGGACTTATGCATGGTATTTTCTCTGCACACAGACCTATTATGTATTGTATAATTTGTGTAGAAACAGGTGCGTTTTCCTTTCTAAACAGGCGGTTCAAGGATGACTATGATTCACCTTTTCTCTGTATTTTATAAAATACTCCAGTTCCTAAATAGAGTTCTAAAAAGAGATATTTGAGGGGTGCCATTTCTACTTAAATACTGATATAAGTTTTTAGCTTTCTTTCGTATGAAGGAATAAAACTGTTGAATTTTTCAATATCTCTCCTTTGAGCAGGAAATGATCATTGTTGCTATGCTTTTTTATTTTTTGAGCGCTCCTATTTATTTCTACTGAGGTTCCTTCCCATTCCCAGGCTCCATCATTTCACTCATTATGGGATTAGGTTTACACAATTGTCCTACAGATTGCAACCATCCAAAATGGTCTAACCGATAATTGTCGTTTTATAATTTTCACCTTCCAGTTGTATTTCAAATTATTCGACGGAGGTTCTCTAAATAAAATATTCTCTACCTCTATAGAGGCAACATATCAGCTCTGACTTTCCTCTAACCCTGCATTGAACTAAATAATTCGTTTTTTTAACCGATTACTCTACAAATAAGAAAAATTCTCCCACTCTCTCTCTCTCTCTTTCTCTCTCTCTGATACAAATATATTTGAACGACCCTATAGAAGATGGTAGATCTTCAAATAGAAGATTATTAAATCTTATATTTGTCATTTACCACACAGAATTCCTTGTTGTATTTTAATAACCGCCGAAATGTTGATATATTCCAGTTCAATACAATGATTGTAACAAATGATATATTTTAATCCAAATTCAAATGACAACCAAAGTATTTAAACTAGCTCCATCACAGATTATGTCTTATATAAATATTAGGAAAAAGACTTTAAGAAGAGTAATTTAGTTTTCCTATATATTTTCCACGGTGCAAATTTTGCGCCTAGAGTACCTAAACGAGAGAAGTTGTACCACCAAATTAGAACTTTATGGAAAAATATGGAGAAACCTTTTTTGATTTTTCCTTCCCGGACCTCGCCATATTTACATGTCGAAAATTGATTTTATCCTTGGAATATTTTTATTGGGAGGTGTGCAAATAGGCTATATTTTTGCCATGTTTACCTTGCATGAAATTGAAAATTTTGCCGATTTTTTTTTCCAATATCTAAATTATTCGAAAGCTATATTCTCCGAGTGGGATATGTCACGATGGACCTATCTGCTCGGTGCCATCAAACTTTACTTCGGAGTACCCAACATATAACACATAAATTTGCTCATGTTATAAATATTATTTTATTTCGATCTAATTTCAACAACATAGTTTTGTATGGTGGGGACTTAAACATTGTCTCTGAAGGACCACAATGTATATGAACTGTACAAAAATGGTATAAAAAAAGCTAACGACAATTTAACTCAGCAAGTTCCAGAGTCGCGTTGTGCAGAGAGGAGATAGTACATTGATTACAGTAATCTTGAAAAATCACATGTGTGGATATCACAGGTATTAACTGACATGTGATTGGAATTTTACAGATTCTGTAAGATTGGTTAGAATTGAGAGGAAGCAATGTTCATGAAAAGATTATCATCTTCATTAAAAGGAAGCTAATATTGAGAGATGGTTCAATTAATAATTAAATTTCTATGAGTTTGGCAATCATATGTAATTCAATTTAAATTTCCTCGATATAAATTAAATATTTATAATATGATGCACTAGCGCGCCATCTGTTATCAAAATTCAAAACTATTTTAAAGGCGTAAGCTTCTTTTTGATATTAAACAATTTTTACTGCCCTTACTGCAATTGAAAAATTAATGAGAGGGCCTGGCTCATCAGTGGTGAACCCTCTCAGCGGTTTCGCCAGTTTAATCTACCATACCGCTGTTATATTGCATTTTGGAACTTCCTTTTATAGTGATACTGTTGATAGACTCTTTGAATGGGTATTTGCAGTAAGGGCAGTATAAATTGTTTAATATCAAAAGGAATCTTACGCCTTTAAAATAGTTTTGAATTTTGATAAATTAAATAATTCAAAAGTTTTCTGGAGATGAATTTTTTAAAATTTATATTAACCCAATCTCGAGTTTTCGGGCATTTCTTCCCTTCTACCGGAGTATACAAAAACGAATATTTGTTCATGAATAAACGAAATAGCGTTTGTAAACTCCTGTAGAAGGGCAGAAATGCCCGAAAGCTCGAGATTGGGTTAATATAATTTTTTTTAAATTCATCTCCAGAAACTTGTTGCATTATTTAATTGATAATATTCAATTGTGTGATTTATAACGAGTCTTTGGTACTAGATTCATGTTTATTACTCTAAAGTGTACCTTCATTGCTTTAAATAGTGCTCTTTTTACTATCTGTTCCCTCTAAATGTACTTCTAGCCAGCTACTTAAGCTTATGAGGAACTACCCAGAACTCTATAGGAGTAGGGCTATTATATGGCGAATTTATTCTACCTTTAATACAAATTTGACTTCAGGGTTTTTTAAGGTAGTTTCTGGATAGGTTTGTCTTGAAAATCTTTGCTAAGCAATAAATATTCGATACACAACATATTTGTATAAAATCTAAATTTTCATTAGATTGCTTGATTTCCTTTACTTATTCATAGAAATATATGTTAAAAAAGCAGATGTAACAATTTAAAATATAATAGATGAATGTATATTATATAAGTGTGTTGTTTATATCCCAAATGTGTTCACCAGCTATCAGAGATGTGCTATTAGAACGTTCGGGAAATAGTCCTCATCTGTAGCTCGGCGGCTTAAGCTCCAATACAAAGAAGAGCCGATGGTATCTCCACTTATTTAATAAATGGAGAGACTCCCCAAAGAAGAAGACACCCCCATAAAATAAAAAATGAAAGAGGAAAAATCGATAGGTTTACCTTCAGCAACACTGGTTTAGCATTGATTTCCGCCAGCATTGTTCGCACCTGACCCTTTCTTAAATCAAATGGGTGTGTCCCTCCATTGTTGGCAGTTCCCGGGGAGATCGTTATTTCAGCTCCGTGTGTGCACGTGTTGTTTGTCCACTGTTGTCTTGGGAGAGCTTGGCTATACCTACTGGAGTTTCTACTGCGTGTTTTCCTATGTTTACCCAACATTTCTGTTCTGTATTTATCAATATATATTGCACGTGTGGTTTCCTACCCTGTATTTGTACATGTTTGCAGAACGTGTAATTTCCGCTTTTTGATTGTTTATCTTTTCAGCTCCATTTTTACTGGATGTATTGTATTATGCTTCGTGAAATTTTCTGCTTTTATGTACTAGACGTGTAGGTGTCTACTATTGTGTTTGTTTAAATGTCTGAACGCGTGTAGTTTTCTACTCATGTTTGTCCATATGTACTATACGTGTGGTTTCATGTGGTTTCTACTCAGGTTTTTGACGTATAATTTTCTATTTCTTGTTTATACATATGTTATGGACGTGTAGTTTTCTACTCATGTTTGTCCATATGTACTATACGTGTGGTTTCATGTGGTTTCTACCCAGGTTTTTGACGTATAATTTTCTATTTCTTGTTTATACATATGTTGTGGACGTGTAGTTTTCTACTCATGTGCTTGTCCATATGTACTATACGTGTGGTTTCATGTGGTTTCTACTCAGGTTTTTGACGTATAATTTTCTATTTCTTGTTTATACATATGTTATGGACGTGTAGTTTTCTACTCATGTTTGTCCATATGTACTATACGTGTGGTTTCATGTGGTTTCTACCCAGGTTTTTGACGTATAATTTTCTATTTCTTGTTTATACATATGTTGTGGACGTGTAGTTTTCTACTCATGTTTGTCCATATGTACTATACGTGTGGTTTCATGTGGTTTTCTACCCAGGTTTTTGACGTATAATTTTCTATTTCTTGTTTATACATATGTTGTGGACGTGTAGTTTTCTACTCATGTTTGTCCATATGTACTTTACGTGTGGTTTCATGTGGTTTTCTACCCAGGTTTTTGACGTATAATTTTCTATTTCTTATTTATACATATGTTGTGGACGTGTAGTTTTCTACTCATGTTTGTCCATATGTACTATACGTGTGGTTTCATGTGGTTTTCTACCCAGGTTTTTGACGTATAATTTTCTATTTCTTGTTTATACATATGTTGTGGACGTGTAGTTTTCTACTCATGTGCTTGTCCATATGCACTAAAAGTGTAGTTTTATATTTCTTATTTGTCCATATGTACTATACGTGTAGTTTTCTTCTCATGTGTTTGTCCATATGTACTAAAAGTGTAGTTTTCTATTTCTTGTTTGTCCATATGTACTGGACTTTTGTATTTTTACTCATGTTTGTCCATATATACTGGACATGTAGTTTTCTATTTCTTTATTTATATATGTTTATTATCTGTGTTAATTCATGTGTTCAGGCGTAAGGCTTTCTTTTTCTTATTTATACATGTTTTCGCTCTGTGTTTGTCCATGTTTACCAGAAGTGTAGTTTTGCTCCGTGTTTTTCCATAAGTTCTGGAAAATGTATTGATGTCTGTAGGAAAAGAGTTATTTGTGGCTTGACTATCATATACCAACTTTATTTTGATATTTAGTAAACTGCTCCATAATAACGATCGGTCTACTCGAGCCATTTATCAACAGCGGTATCTCCAGGATCGGGAATGCTACAGATAGACAACGTCTCCTTTCACGATGGTCTACGTGAGCGAGATTGGAGCAACGGCCCACTTCGTGCTCAAGGCTGTCACGTCAAGTTTTATGATTCGTTTTATAATGGCACAACTTGCCCCGACTTAACATAATCAATATGGCACACAGGTGGAGAACAACAGCTCTAGTCACCTCGCAACACCTTCGATGGCTATCGGATAATACGAGTCTGTTTTTTCAAATATTGATTTTTTTCATATATTCGAACCTTTATAAAATATCTATAATCATTTTCAACGAAGGGTTCAAAATATTCTATTAGTGCTTCCAGTGGTTGTGCCAGTTTAATCTACTAGCTAAGCTACAACTACGGCATTCTGTTTGTGCACTTTAAAGTTTATGCTTGATGTTTACAGGGAAACTATGTGGAGTTACATGCTCCTTCTGTGCTATAAGGCGCACCCAGTTATACAATTGTTATGTAAAATTATAATTGTGCAGATATGGGAGTTAAATAGAAATCAAGATGAAACAAGATACTAATGTGAGCGGTCAGGATATGATTCTTTTTTGTTTTAATATCAACATCTGACCTTTTTTAAAATATTTTTTCTCATTTTTTCAGATGACAGCGTATTTACGCAAATTTGGCCTTAAATACCCATTTCTCGAATTCTCCGAAAGCCTCTTGGACCAATTTTTTTGTCGTTAAGGTATAACCTGCACCACGCCGACGAGTCCCAACAGCCCAAAACGCGGACGCGGTTGGCTTATCGTGATTTATAAAGAAAATTGGTTGACAACATTTCATGGAACAAGTTAAATCAACATTTAGCTATATTTTATTCCACTAGACGGCGCTCAGCCATCTAAAATGCTCATGTGAGCGTTCAAGACAGGTCTTTTTAATTTTTAATATATATGTATTATATATATAAAAATGATAAGATTTCTGTTGATTTTTGATCACCTTGTGGATTATACTATGTTAATGCAGTCGTAGTTAAAAATCTTGAAAGATAATAATAAAAATAGTTTTGATCAGATATTACTTTAATTGAACTTATGGAATATATAAAAAACAATTTGATAAAAGTAATGCCTGGCTTAAGGCGTAAGAATAGAAAAATGAAATACTTATTTACATAATGTACAAAAGTTTTGAGCCGGACATCGGGATACAACAACAATGAGTTTTTATAGGAGAAGAGTGACCTCTGGCGGTCGATTTAGCAGAGTATTTGAATCTATCAAATTATAATTTTTTAAATAAAATAATATGTTAATATAACATGTATATATACATACGAGTATATATATTACGGAAGCCCTTTTCATTTACAATTATTTTCGCCATTAAAATTATTTCTCACTCGATAAAAAAATTAGAATTGTTTTTTTTTTATATCAATACAGTATTCAATACAAACACCGATTGATTACAGTAATAAAATGAATTTATCTTGGTTTTCTCAAACCTTTGTATATTTAACAGGTGCATAGCTTACGTGTTTGTTTCCTGAATTGAAATATTTATTAATCAAATAAGAAATAAGGTTTGTGGCGACACCAAAACTTACAAATAAATATTCAAAGATGAACACACAACGAATACCTACAGTTGAGTTCAAATAATATTTTATTAATTCGAAGTTTCTTAAGCCTCATAACAATTTAACTTTCAACTTTTCTGAATGGGGTTTAAATACCAGTTTTTATGTACTTGATTCTCACTCCATATGTACTTTGTGTTTTTATTGTATTATGAATATATAGATGTGTTTACCTCATTCATACTTTATACTCATTGCATGTATATTTGATAATTAATTGTACACGCGTATTTTTAAATCACAATATATATAGTTATATATTTAAAATGGCATATCCTGACCAGGAGCATTTTTAATATTGATTTCAACACCTGATCTTTTTATCTTTTATTTTTTCTTTCGTTTTTTCATAGTTATATATATGTCATAATATATGCTCTTCCAGGAATAATAAAGTAAACCTACAGTCAACGAGAGAGAGACTCGCTAGAAGGCAACTAAGTTACGGCCATTTTGGCCACATTCCTGAGGGGGCTTTTCTGGGAACCCTGCAGGACTATTTTTGGATAGTTGGGGGGTGGTGGTCACAGACGGTCGTTCAGCGCACAGCCCCTCGCACTACCTCTCTCTCTCGGATGGCTTCCAGATTCCTCTACCAATTTGTGGCGTGATTATTTCCCTTTCCCCACCACATTATTACCACTATATTGCCATATATATATATATTAAAAATAAAGAAGGCATCTCCTGACCACGAGCACATGTGCTTTTTAGATGGCAGAGCGCCATCTAGTGGAGCAAAAAAAAAAAGATTTTTTTGGTCGCAGTGGTTACAGCCTTCTCCACGCTGACGAGCGCCAACAGCGCGAAACGCGTTCGTGGATGGCTTTTCTTGATTTATCAAGAAATTGGGTTGGCCAAATATCTCGGAGTAAGCTAAATAAACGTTTAGTTTATTTTTGCTCCACTAGATGGCGCTCTGTCATCTAAAAAGCACATGTGCTCGTGGTCAGGAGATGCCTTTTTTTATTTTTAATATCAACACCTGACCCACTTATCTTTTATTTTTTCTATTGTTTTTTTCATATATATATATATATTATATAATCTAAAAACTCAAATATTTCTATATATTAAAAAATATATATTTTATTTTATTCATTGATAATATTACTTTGTTATCATCATTTTTAGAAAGACTTTCAGTTTTGTTGTATAGTTTTGTTGTAAATATGCGTAGTTAACCAATAATCCTTTTAAATCACTAATATAGGATTAACTTATAAATTCTATATAATGTGAAACTAACTAATGTGTAATATTTCCTCAAGTAATTGAAAATAAAAGCTACTTGACGGTAAATAATTATATTTTTTTATCACGACTGCACCTTCTGTAAAGCACATGTGCTCCTGGTCAGGATATGCCATTTTTAATATTGATTTCAACACCTGATCTTTTTATCTTTTATTTTTTTTATTTCGTTTTTTAATGTGCTAAGCGTATTTACGCAAGTTTGGCCTTAAATACCCATTTCTTGGTTTTTCAGGAAGCCATTGGGATCAAAAAATCTTTTTTGGTCTCAATGGTTCAGCCTACTCCACGCTGACGAGCGCCAAAAAGCGCGAAACGCGTTCGTGGATGGCTTTTCTTGATTTATCAAGAAATTGGGTTGGCCAAATATCAGGGAACAGGTTAAATCAATGTTTAGTTGATTTCTGTTCCACCAGATGGCGCTCTGCCTTCTGTAAAGCACATGTGCTCCTGGTCAGGATATGCCATTTTTAATATTGATTTCAACACCTGATCTTTTTATCTTTTATTTTTTTTATTTAGTTTTTTAATATATATATATATATATTTTAAAAAGATGCATATATTGGATTTCTAATTATTTTATTGTTCCAATATTTCGAGGGGCAACTCGCCTCTCTTTATCGAGGATGTTTGTGTTTTTCACTAGAACATGCGCGCGCGCGTACACCACTCTCGTTCTACAAGGTCAATGAAAGAATTGTATCTTTGATTTAACTCTTGTATTCAGTTTATATACAGCTAATAATTATATTTAATATTATAGATTATTATTTTATCTCTATGAAAGATAGAGAGATTTATATACAACAGTGTAATTGTAAATAATCTACTTATATAATTGCCTTATTCTGTCTGTGTGAAGTTCACTGTGTGAAGTTCACGGATAGAATTTGGTCAGAATGGATAAAATAAAAAAAGTGTCAAGGGATGGGAATCGAACCCACGACCTTCCGCTTACCGGGCAGATGCCATGACCACTAGGCTACCCTGGACATATTTTTCCGTTCATAAAGTTAATATATGATGCCAATATATATAATAATTGTATAAACGAATGCAAGACAAAATCACCGCGAATGTTTCTTTTTTTAAGGCAATTTCTTTTTAAGGCAATTATCGTTTTGCACAATTACTTAATCTTTTAAAATAACGGCGCCAATTTATAATTGTAACGAATAGTATTTTAATTAAAACATTTTAAAAACACACAGTTTGGAACGGGACGTTTCACAAGAGTGACATCCATGGCGCCAATTTATAATTGTAACGAATAGTATTTGAATTAAATCGTTTATTTCGTCTAGGTGTTTATATACATATATTAATTCTAAATTAATAAAAATTTTGAAAGCAAAATAAATAAGTAAATAAAAAGTATATACATAGTTATTTACAAATAATTAAGATATGAATTCTTTATAAACCTCTGAAAAATCAATTTTTCTGTTTATACTGTGTTTATCTTCGGCAGAAGCCCAACTTTCTAAAAACAGTCTACAATGCTTTTCTGTTACATTTTTGTATATAATTGTGGCCTGTTTGAAATCTGGTACATGGCTATTGTTCAGGGAGTGGTCAACTAGTAGGGATAAAGGTTTGTAGTTTTTTAAAGCTGCTTTATGTTGATTGATACGATCTTTAAGTGATTTACCTGTTTCTCCAATGTATGTAGCTTGACATGTTTGGCAGGGAATTTTGTAAATTACATTGGTTGTATTTTCTCGA
This sequence comes from Cordylochernes scorpioides, assembly GCA_030710605.1. NCBI lineage: Eukaryota > Metazoa > Arthropoda > Arachnida > Pseudoscorpiones > Chernetidae > Cordylochernes > Cordylochernes scorpioides. The sequence continues at coordinate 67,041,092 of CP092866.1, forward strand.
TTTAAAGTATTTTTTGTATCTGAATGGGGTAAGATTTGGCGTAATTTTGTGCAGATTGATATGTTGTAATAATATTTTATTTAATTTAAAAAAATATTTCTAGGAATCAAACTGTACTCTGTAAAGTCAGCCATCAGATATCGCGGTTTTCCCTATATAAATCCATTGTTTTACTTTGGCCGGCTCAAATATTTTTGTAGGTGTGTAAATACGTAATCTTTTATTTTCTTTATTCTTAGGTCAGGTGTTTCTACATTATTTTGATCAACACAGTTAAAGCAAATTGTGATGAAAACTATTTTTATTATTTCCCACGACTGAAATATCAAAATACTCACGAATGAAAACCATTGACATAATGTTTTTGTACCAAAAACCAAAAATAATAATTTCTAATCTCAAAGATATTTAATATAACAGTATACCGACAAAAAATGCATCATAACACACACACATATATATATATATGAAAAAACAATAGAAAAAAAAAAAAAGATAAGTGGGTCAGGTGTTGATATTAAAATTAAAGAAGGCATCTCCTGACCACGAGCACATGTGCTTTTTAGATGTCTTCACGCAAATTTGGCCTTAAATACCTATTTCTTGATTTCTCAAGAAGCCTCTGGGAGCAAAAATATTTTTGGTCGCGGTGGTTACAGCCTACTCCACGCTGACGAGCGTCAACAGCGCGAAACGCGTTCGTGGATGGTTTTTCTTGATTTATCAAGAAATTGGGTTGGCCAAATATCACGGAGCAAGCTAAATAAACGTTTAGTTTATTTTTGCTCCTCTAGATGGCGCTCTGCCATCTAAAAAGCACATGTGCTCGTGGTCAGGAGATGCCTTCCTTATTTTTAATATATATATATATATATTCAAAGGGGGTTTGAGAAAACCTAGAAAACTATCTTCTTTTCTTATTGTAAATTATTGCTGCTTGTACTGAAGACTGATCGATATCTCAGAAACAAGTTGTACAGCTTGTATAGAACTGATGGGGGCCAACAGCCCGAACACGTATGTAGATAGCTTTTCTTTGATAATCAAGAAAGGATAGTTGGCCAATTCTGGAGTAATTAAACATCAACCATTAGGTGATCATTATTCCGACAGATGGCGTCAGCAACTTGTAGTTGCACGATCAGGAGATGCCATTTTCTTAAATTGTGTTTCGTTGTGAAGATAATTCCCTCTTTGATTTTCTCAGCCGTTTATTCGACTGTGGGCTAATATTCTAATATCAGAAACCTAGGATCAATTCATGTTGTTTTATGTATTTTTGTCAAGAAGTGAAGAGAGATCTATTTAAAACATCCATTTCAACCCATCTCTTGCTATTTTATAATATATATATATGCGCATATATATATGAATATATTAGCTCCTATATGCCTATTTAAGATAAATGTAATTATAAATATGTATGTATACGCATATATATATGGTTTGACCTTTTATAGAGAGGGAATATCCAAATATGTACCAAAAGGGATTACTTCTTTTTCATGAGCATAGAAACATTCCTCTTGCTATCTTTTGAAATAATTATATATATACATATTAAGAGGCTTATTTTGTGGATCAAAAATAAAGTTTTCTATTTATTACACAATCCAATATATAGCTAGGCTGTACGCTTATCTTCGTCTCATATATGTGTTCTCTCCTTTTTCACACAAAGCTAAAAATTAGAAAAGTATCCAATGCGGGAATCGAACCTGAGCGTAGCGTTCGAAACCCTACGGTTTAGACCATCCTTCCATCGACCCCAACAAAACATTGCAGTAAGGGTAGTAGAAATTGTTTAATATCAAAAAGAATCTTACGCCTTTAAAATAGTTTTGAATTTTGATAACAGATGGCACGCTAGTGCATCCTACAAGTATTATAAAGCTATAAATGGTTGGTGTATATAAATTGAATTTTAATATATCGCAGAGTTGGATCTGTAAGGAATGGCTAAATCAAGGTTTCAGTGTTAGAACATTGGAACTAGCTGAATTGTGTGTGTACTGTCTAATATTCATAGTTTGGGGTAAAATAAATGAGAGAGAGATGATGATAGAGATATTTTAATCATTATATTGATACTGATAATAAAAATAAAAACTTGTGTTGATAATAAATATTACTCGATTGGCAAACATCCACTCGGGAATAAACAGAGCCGTTCATAGCGAGTAAATAAATGTATGGGGAGGTAAAATACCGACATCTGATTATGTAAATAAACATGGAGAAATTTAATTTTCATCAGTAAACTTTTTCTGATATTTGCTGTGAGTAAACATGTTAATTAATTAAGAGGATCTACCAACCATTGAAACATTTGACTTAATGTCCTATCTCCGCTGTATTCCGCCGACAGGGAAAGACGGAGTATATATACACCGCGGTTTGGGGTCAGAAAGAAAGAAACAGTTTGTTCAACAATGAGCAACATTTTCAACGACCTCCTTCCAACAATTACTTAACGGAAAGTTTTAAGGGATTTCCAACTAAAATTCCAAGCCGGGATTAAGGAAAAACTTAGCTCTAAAATCTTCAATTTGCTCCATGAACGTTCCTCCCTCTTTTTTTGATAAATATATAGTTTTATAAACTATGGTGTTAATACATATATAAGATACACATTTTAGGAAAAGTATAAATACTGATTATATATATTTTATATTTCATTATAATACATCTGGCATATACCCCCCAATACTAATACAGGTTCATGTATATATATATAGGTAATATACATGTATTTTAAGTGGATATATGTAGATAAATATAGAGTTATGTAACTTTTATATTCTTGTATGTATTTATACATATGTATGTATGTATATAAACATGAGAATTTTGATAAAATGTTTCTAATTATTTTATGTTTTGATATCACAATTATTTTACATTTAAGGTGTGTTTGTTAGACTCCGAGATTTCATACCCAGATCAGATATATTGTATTCAAATGAAAATATAGAGTAAAGATCTTAAACGATCATATTCTTAAGCTTCTAACACATGGCCCCGTGGTTAACCAAACATGTGCTAAGAGACACTGATGTCTAGTTCTTGGTCACCGAGTGGCTCCTCAACTATTGCTCTATTGTAAGATCTTGTAGGGAAATTTGTAGAATCATGATGTAGGCTCGAGTATATGATTCTCATGTATCTTCAACACTGATAGTTGGTCTTTTCTTATTTGACGAGTTCAGGACTGGTGGACTCTTTGGATAGTGACATTCTCTGCTGTTTGTCTTTTTTATTATCCCTAGTACACTTGGCCATGATAAACATGCTTGGTAGAATTTTTCTACTACTTCTACTGTGAGTGCACCACATGTCTACACATGTGAAAAGCACTGTTCGACTTTTGAACTATCAAGTATGCCAGAGCGCCATTTGTTTACTTGCACTCGCTGATGAATTTTACTTTTGAAAGAATGGGGGTCATTGGAGCATTTTATTAGAAAAAGGAAGTACAAGCCTGCTATTCAGTACAAGTAAACGTGTATTAAAAAAGGACGAAAGTATCTCTTGTTGTCTTTTCAGTTTTCATGTCTTTTTAGTTTTCACTCTTGCTATGCCATTCCAAACTTCCATCAATCTGGTCGAACGACAAACTCGACATTTATTTACATGGCACGCTAGCTTTACATATTATCTCATTTTTCAAATTTAGAGTGTGCTTTGCTTCTTTTCTTCTGGTAACCATTAGGCGGGTGTAGATAGTATTCTAAACTACCTTCAATGTTTGCTCTTGAGTTTAAACCATTTAGTTAGAACGTCACAATGAATCAAGAAGATCTTGTTAAGTTTAAAACAGCGCTTCATCTTTATAAAACTTATTATTATTCAAGAATTCCATCTTCATCTTAGATTTAATAAATCACAGTTACAATTATTAGAATATCTCAGGCATTTAGATTGTTATTATAGTTTGTACCTTCTAATGTATTTTCGTATCAATAAAATAATTCATAATAACCGTATTAAATCCCCACTCTGTATTGTTTTACATTTAGTAATGTCAAGAAATATAATTCCATATGTTTCAAAAGTGATGAAGTAGCGTTAGAAATTCTGATATTTTATGATAATCCGTAATTCTCTTAACAAAAATGTTCAGTGGAACTCGAAGCTACATATGATTGTATACATTTGTTATCTTTAAAACATTACTATGGGGTGTAACATTTAACCATTCTTTATATTTCTATTGTATGTTGTATAATTTGGTGATTTTGTAGGATATCATTTATAATTTGTGGTGTGTGTTTCGCTAATTGTTACAATGTATCAAGACTAATTATGTAAATTTGACGTTTGCATAGTCGTCCAGTTGATGGCACCATCCCTGGCAATATTCCCCAGAAGAATGTATGCACAATTCCCTTTGACATTATATGTATAACATTAAACTAATTGATAATTTCCTTTGATATACATACACTCATGGACAAAATTAAAGGAAGTTGTACCTTTTAGCATGTATATCGAGATTCAGACAATAACTCTGAAAGATGTTACAGTGACCTTTATTGAAAACACACGTGATAACCAATTGTGAACAAAAGTGTTTCTGTTTCATTCAATAAAACATACGACAGGCGATATCAAAGACTTAAACTTCCTTAAGTTTCGTCCATGAGTTTATAACGATACCATAAATAGAAGAACCGTGTAGATCTAAAGCTTGTGTTTAAAATTAAAATGAAAGAAGCATTTTTATCACCTACTCTTCTAATATTTTATAATAAATAGGTTTTTTTAATTCACTTTAAAAAAAGATAATTTTGCTACATATTTCTAGGTTTAAAAACCACAAATATTTTCTCACAATTAGTTTCTTTTTATATTAAAACAAAAGCTTTCAAGAGATAATCGCTCTTCAACGGGTGTAATAAAAACATCGAATATATCTTATAAGAAACTAGACGGGTGACCCGGGCTTCGCCCGGGGATTGACCCGTGTGCATTACTACCCGAGTGATATATATTTAGATAAGATTTTTTTATAATTGTTTGTTATTAGCATTATCTATTTGTTTGCATCAGCATAATTTAATCTAATCTTTGATAGAGGGCGCTGTTCGTGAGCTAAGTAGAATATTTGAATATATCTATATATATAATTGCCTTATTCTGTCTGAAGCTCACGGATAGAATGCGCGCCCATTGGCTGCCGGCGAACACGTGTCCTCCCTGCCCCCCTCTAGACAACCCTGTTATCAGCTGTGTGATACATACACCTGTCTATAGCGGCCATTCTAGACAACCCTGTTATCAGCAGTGTGTTACATCCACCTGTCTATACAGACCACCCTGTCTATAGCGACCACTGACCACCCTGCCTATAGCGACCACTCTAGACAACCCTGTTATCAGCTGTGTGATACATCCACCTGTCTTTACAGACCACCCTGTATATAGCGGCCATTCTAGATAACCCTGTTATCAGCTGTGTGATACATACACTTGTCTAAAGCGGCCACTCTAGACAACCCTGTTATCAGCTGTGTGATACATCCACCTGTCTATACAGTCCACCCTGTCTATAGCGGACACCTTAGGCAACCCTGTTATCATCAGTGTGTTACATTCACCTGTCTATACAGACCACCCTGTCTATAGTGGTCACTTTAGGCAACCCTGTTATCAGCAGTGTGATACATACACCTGTCTATACAGATCACCCTGTCTATAGCGGCCACTCTAGACAACCCTGTTATCAGCTGTGTGATACTTACACCTGTCTATAGCGGCCACTCTAGACAACCCTGTTATCAGCTGTGTGATACTTACACCTGTCTATACAGACCACCCTGTCTATAGCGACCACCCAAGACAACGTTTTTAAAATATATTCGCACTCGGGTAAAACCCGGGCGTTGCCCGGGCCATTCGTCTAGTAGTTTTAATAATTGATTTATATATATTTTAAAATAGCCTATCGTCTTCCCCGTATTTTTTTACTTATGTATGGAAATTTCGGTTTGAATTAGTGAACTACTTCGAATTTGTATACCGGACATACAAACAAACAAACAAACATACAACTGAATATATTTATATTTCTAGGTATTAGATTATTTTTAAATATGCTGAGTATAAAACAATTTATTTTGGTTCTTTTTGTACTTCGAGCTATTTTGTTGATGACAAAAAGAAGCATCTTAGAGAATATTTTTATTAGACTCTTTCAAAAAATATATCAAGTAAATATTTCTATAGTTTCAATAAAAGATTAGAGGGCAACCTCTCTATATTTTACATCTCAAAGATTAAAGAACTTTGTTCCTCTAATAGGGATTTAATAGAAGAATAACCCGAACAACACCCAGGATAGACCTAAGTGAAAATGAGGAAATAGTTTTGTTTCTTTACAAAAATAAATATAATTTGAAATGTTTCTCTCGACTTTTATATCAAACAATGAATATAATACAAAAATAAATTATTGAAACAATTTTTGTAGATTGAAATACTATAAATTAAAAAGGAATAAATCGTATATTAGCATTTTGTTTATTGTCACAGGATTTCGAAATATTACAAAAAAAGTCAAAAGATCCTGGGAAAATTTTATTTATTTGATTAAAGGAATCTTTCGGGTCGGCGCACTTCTTCAGCTAATCAAAACGTGAAGAAGGACTTTCCCGAAAGCTTCATTTAATCAAGTAAATAAAAAGAATTGGGAAGTTTTATGTTTTTGTAATTTTGTTTATTTTGTAGTTGTTTCAATAATTCTAAATGACGACAAGAGATCGTCGTTTTGTGTGTACGTGTGGTGACGGAATAAATATAAAACAATAATATATGATTTAACCATTATTCTAATATATGCAGAGAAAAGAAATTTTAATTCCAATCGTATAAATGTAACTATCAAAAATAATGTACAGTGGTACCTCGACATACGAGCGCCCCAACATACGAGTTTTTCGAGATACGAGCCGACGAGCAAGTGATTTTTTGCTTTTAGTTACGAGCGAAATTCGAGATACGAGTTCGGTTCGGTAGTGTTGAAGATATTAATCTGTGATTTTAAATATTTCTTTTTGACCAGTACTTTTTTTGTTGTTGTTTTGTTTTGAGGAGATACAAGAGTTACAGTCACAGCAGCATACTGAGGTTATGCAAGTAATTGGTTTTGAGGAGTCAGAGGTGGAGGTTATTTCTACAAGTGAGATAAAGGAGATCTTAGGAATGTGGGAGAGAGTTTCACAGTTCGTGGAAAAAAAAACACCCAGAAAAAGTTGCAACAGGTCGTGCATCTGACCTTTTTAATGACACTTGCCTAACTCATTTCCGGAACATTCTGAGATGGAGGAAGAAACAAACCTCCTTGGACATGTTTTTTTCTAAACGGCCTACAGGTGAAAGCGAGAAAAATGTAGCGAAAAAGGCAAAGACCAGTGAGCATATCTAATTTATTTCTTTACATTCTCTTTTTTGTTTTTGTGCAATAAATATTTGATATTTATAAATACGTTTTTATTATTTAAAACCACGTAACAAAAAGTAACTGGGGTGACATTTTGGAGGTTGGAACGGATTAATGGTAGTTCAATTGTTTTGTATGGGGAAATTTGCTTCGAGATACGAGTAATTCAAAATACGAGCAAGGTTGCGGAACGAATTAAACTCGTATGTCGAGGTACCACTGTATTTGTAACTCTGGAAATCCCACGCCAGGCTGTGAAGCCGGTAAAATATGCCACATCATTGTTTGCCTTACAACGGCCGCTGATAAAAAAATGAATTATTTGAGTTATTGAAGTTTATATTGTATGTAGACTATAATTAATGTATCGTAATCTATAGAGATGAGCCTTAAATTTTTTGTTGAGAAGGGTTCGTATATATTAAATTCTAAATTATATTCGAAGAGAAAAATATTTGAATAATAGATATCATTTTTGTGTTACAATCAATACATTAGTTTGAAACAATTTAGTTTAACTTTTGATTATATATTAGTAAATTATATTTATAAATTTAATTGCCATCTATCGTTAAAATTTTGTACAAATAAATGTACTGACAATGTGTTTCTTTTATATAATATCATCAAATATCTTATGATATAAGTTATTAATGTAATATTATTGAAAAGAAAAACATTGCTTGTAAATTTATTTGTACAAAATATTTTAAAATATGATGAAGTTTTATTTTATATACATAAACACTTGAATAAAAATGCACTCGGACAATTCCTCTAGTTAATGTGTTATACGTATGATGGAGAAATAATTATTTTGGAAGAAAAAACCTTCATTCTATAGACATTTTGGTAAAAATATGTTTTCCCTGGATGAAATTTGGATTCTGCCAGTGACGATCATTTAGTTTCTTACGTAAAAATATGTCCACATTTGTGTTTAGATTTTGGTAGACTCATTCCTATATGTATGTTGAATATAAGTAATTTGATAATTTGTGTCACGAAAAATATTGAAAGTATGTTTTTATAAATATTTCTTCTCTAGCATAAATATACACAAATATGCATTCTTTATAATTAATACCCCAAACTTGTTTATTAATTCAGCGATGCCAATTTGATATATAGTAACGATGCTTGTCTCAGATTGTATCCAACTATTTGTTTTATTTCTACATTAGAACATATCACCACTTCTGTCTTATAAATATTGGTGATAGAGCTCCACTTATCAGGCGAATATGCCTCCCACGGAATAATCAGCATCGGTTGGCCATGTACACATGAGTCCAGCATTTTACTTTTTATTAATTGCGCTCACCGTGAACTGTTGATCCCCCGTGCAAATACAAACAATAAGTTATGATGCATTAGCGCGCCATCTGTTATGAAAATTCGAAACTATTGTAGACGCGTATGATTCTTTTAAAAATAATCATACGCGTCTATAATAGTTTCGAATTAACAAACAATAAGTATGTCAATACATGATTTCTGCTAGTTGTTTTGAAAAATGATTATGTTTTTCTATTCTTTCGATCATTGAATTCAGCCTTCAAACAAAGTAATGGCATAGTGGCTTCCCAAGCCCCACAGATAGAGGCGGCGTGTCCCATCTCCATCTAAAACACTAGAACATTCTGTATGTTTAATGTTGGCTTTTATTTTTTTGCTATCTCTATATTTAAAGGAAAGTAGGGAAGAATACCGCTAAAAATAAGAGTGCCTACAAATATAATTTTATATCCAACTAAATTTAGCTCTAGGGGTGCATATTTTGAAACTACTCTCTGACATAAAACTTTACAAATTCTTATTTCCTCCTTCCTTTCTCTTCTCCATCTCTTCTCTGTCTCTCTCAGGATAGTTTTCTGTATATAAGACGGAATGTCTTAATAAAATTTATTGATCGATTTTTCCCCTTTTTAACAGCTCGCTGGTGAGGCGTGAAGAAACCTAGACCGCTCCTTCGTGGAATTTACTGAGGTGGAATTACGTATTCCCCCAGATTGTTCCAATGGAATATCAGACCAATTCCGTAACTTGGGAATTTCTTAGAATATTTATGATTTTTCCCGCATTGTCCCCCAAAGATTATTTTTTTGTAGCTTGGATATAACCAAAAGGATGTTCAAGACTGTTCCTATGCGGTGTGGAAGGGAAGAGGAAATCACCACATTGTTCTTCCCAATATTACAGTATTATGGTACACTAGGTAGAGGAAAGCAAAAATGGAAATTATGGACAATTTCGGGAATATTCTACGATATCATCAAAGGTCTAGCCATAGAAAGGAAGCTCTAAGCGGGTATGAATACTGCCATCCACCAACATATGGGTTAAATATATAAAATATTTTTATGCAAGCCTTCATGTACCCAGTAGACAAACACACTGTACGTAGATAGTGTACGTCGACACCAGGGTTATTGTACAAACCCCAAAGAAAGAGAAAGGAATGTTCCATGAAGTGACGCCGCCAGAATTACTCACAAAACAACAATGGAGGAACGTGGGATTCCTCGGTGAATTACCAGGCAGACATCTAATGGTAGTCTGGGTAACCGACTTTATTGGCCCACGGAGATTGGTTACAACTTCTGTCGATAGATGGCGAGACCTGCCTGTGCCAACTCTCGCGCTTTTACTGTATATATATACTCTAACTTTTATTTATTTTTATTTATATATTATTTATATATATATTATTTTTATATTTTTCTAGTTTCAAACTTCCTGACTTGTAAGGTTTTATCAAGAAATTTGTTAAATTTAAGCAAATGTTATTCTTTTTCGAGGCCTAATATGTAAATAGTTTAGAATTTTGTTGTTTCCCAAAATTAATGTTCTCAACAGCCACGAAGTCTATTAGGAAAATACAATGTTGATGGTGAAAGAAAATAGAAACCACCACATTATTTTCTCATGAAAATCTTCAATAAATGGAACAATTGAATCAAGGCAACATTTTACGATAAGAAAATGGTTACAAGAGCAATGGGTCAAAGTGATTAAGAGAGGTATGTACACGAGTTACTAAATAAATGGAGCTTTGGATCAATTCTACCATACAGGGCGTTCTATAGACGAAATAATCAGTATAGCGCTGTGGAGGCCTATGTAGGTAGAATTCAGCCTAGAAATAATAAACACATTTCCTTTTAAACTGATTTCTACTTTTCGTGTTAGTTTTCGTGTAATCGGAGAATGAATGTCGAGTTTGTCGTTTTACACATGTATGATATGGCGAGCCATTCAAAGGAAGGTATACACGGGATGGCTAACGTCTACGGAGGTGTCGACAAGCTGTACTACACTGGTCTCTCTCTACCTTGTCGCGATGTGTCGCTAAAATCTACAAAAAAAGGTTGCGATCAGCTGCGAAGCCATCTTGTTTCACCCATGTACCATTCACTACTTAAAAAGGTTGGGTTGTTTCGCGTAGTCCTATACTCTAGGTCTCCTTTCTTGTTAAACAGCACGTCTCTTACCTTTCATTTCAACATTTCTCACCACAGCAGTCATTGGCCTTACAGGTCTGAACACCCAGCGCGGACCAACTCCCGCTATTGTACTGCAAGCAAGGAAGAGTGTAGGGTCAGGACGCTGACAGTAGCATTTTATGTCCATTTCTCTCTAACTGTTCTCCTGGAGATTGGTGAGACATTGTAGTCTTCTGTGCGTCTTTTCTACTGTTTACACGTATCCTTGGAAACTGGGTGAGATAGTGGAAAGTCCTCTGTTCCGTCTCTCCAGGCGTCTGTACTTCTCCGTGGAGTCTGGGTAAATGGAGACTTCTATGCGTCACTTTAACTTCGCACCTATATCCATGGGGACTGGTTGCGACAGTTTGGCATCTCTGTGCCGTCTCTCTAGCCGTCTCTCCAGCCGTCTCCACTGTGAGTCCCGCGAGGAGTGCAGCCAATTAGATGGAGAGCTGCTCAAGATCAAGGACCGCCAATTTCCTGGCGCCATGTCTGGACAATTAGTATGCCCGGCTGTATTTATCCTGGCGACGTGGCGAGCCTACAGAGCTATTGATCCGTCGACGTTTATTATTTCATCCACTCGTCCACAGGGGCTGCTACCTTGATCAGGGCTCAACAACTTCTATGTCAGGCCGTCCTTATACCTTTAGCTGGTAAACAGATACCAACCGCCATTTACCGTACCTATATTGGAGGTTTTGTATGGCATAGGAGAGCTTCACCAAAAATCGATAAATAGAATAATAAATGAAACAAGTATCTGTGCTTTTTCACTTAGTTTCATCATCCCCGTGTTCCTATTTACATGAACATGCGCTCGTTAACATCAGCGGAATATGGTAACGTGAATTTATTCAATCCTACTTGACGATGAAGAAAATTGTAAAGAAATATGCTTAATTGTTATACTAAAACCTGGTCGAAAATGGTGAGCAAAACTATTTACATAATGTTTCAGATGAATATTTGCATATCTGCATATTTCACGCTATTTCTCACCTTTTTAACTATAATATCTTGATATTTATTATCTATAATTTTCACACTGCAGGGGAACTGCAGTCTGTAAGAAGCGGTTTTAATTGAAAAAAAAATAGCCAATCGCGCTAATAAGTTCCCTGTTGGCAAACTGGTTGAACGTGACCATTCACATATAGACAGAACACCTATCTAAACTACAGGTAACTACATCTCTTTCACTTACTATTCATCACACACACTTTAAATAAAATGAGATAGCTGGTGAACATCCCAGTTTATCACATATATTGATAATTAGATAATTGAATATATGGATATATTATCAAATTATCAAAACAAAATATATTGCTAATGTAATCCATTCATATATCAGGTGCATGTGTTAAGGGGATTCTTGGCGAAGGTATAGGCACATAGGCTACAGGAGATATACATATAGGTATGTTATATAAAAATTGAATTTAATTTTAAAATTATAAATTCTAGAACAAATTACTCTGTTTAAAGTCGACCGCCAGACGTCGCCGCTTTCTCTATATAAAACCTATTGTTGTTGTTTCCCGTTGGCCGACTCAAATCTTTTTGTACATATGTAAATATATAATATTTTACTTTCTTCTTCAAGCCTCAAATCTGATTTTTCATCCTTAATATTGTTCACCAGACCAATTAAAGAAAAGGTTTATTTTATTTATACTTTCCCACGACTGCATAACAATATCACAAACATACTCATGTATCTAAAAATAATCAGCATCAGCAAGTAATAATTCTATAACTCTAATTCCAAAATCAACAGCTATAATATGTATATACAGAGAGGGTATTGATGTATATAGTTGTTTATTTGTTTTGCATATTTTTATTTAAAAATTAATCTCATAATTTAGTCTATGAAAATAAAAATATTGGACTGGTGACCAAAACAAACTGTAAATATAGATTGCTTAATGTTATATAGTTAGCAGAATTATTTTGTGAGGATATATTATTAAATGTGATGTCTAATTAATTTTGATCGTAATTGAATAAAATATATAAAATGTGAATGTGTTTTAAATATTAATGACAAGCACTAAACAACTGGCGACGAGGAAAAGCGAATTTTGGAAAGAAAAAAGAAATTGATTTGTGAGAAGAAATTATACTTCAAATATGTCTTCAGGTATGTTTGAGAAATTTGATGAGAATTTAGAAAATGTGGAAAATTATATATATCGCTTGGAACAATTTATGTTAATTTCTAAAACAAAGGAAGATTTTAAGACGCCATTTCTTATTTCAAGTATAGGCCCTAAATATTTTAGTATCTTGCGAAATTTAGTTTTTCCGGAGGAAGTTGCTCAAGTTCCTTTTGATAAATTTTGTACGATCTTATTAAAACATTTTAATCCAAAAACTAATATAATATATGAAAGATTCATATTTCAGAAAATGGATCAAAAGTCTGGAGAAACTATTTCTAAATATATGATACGCCTAAAAGACCAAGCTCAAAGGTGTTATTTTGGAGATTTTTTACAAGAATCCCTACGTGACAGATTTGTTGCTGGCATCATTGATTCTATACCCAAAAGAAACTCCTACAAGAAGAAAAATTAACTTTTGATGGTGCAGTGGACATAGCTCTGTCTGCGGAATCAGCGGATAATGAGCTACATAATATCAAAGGATCCGAAAATGCCCATCAGTCCCCACAGTATCTTCACGCCATTAATAATACCTGTAAACACTTTGGTAAGACTAACCATCTTCATTATAATTGTTTCTTTAAATCTGCTACTTGTAGAGTTTGTGGTAAATTAGGTCATATTTCCACAATATGTTATAAAAAAGACAGGTCTGACCATAATTTGCCCATAAATTCTAAAAATAATTTTAATAAATTTAAGTCGCACCCTAATGTTAATAATCCTTCAAATTCTCAAAATAGTTTGTCATTGTATAATATAAATTTACATCCTCCTTTGACTGAAACTGTGTATGTAAATGATATTGAACTTTTGGTTGAAATTGATACTGGTGCAGCCATTACTACTTTAACTAAATGTGTTTACTTTAAATATTTTTAAAATATTGAATTAAACAAATGTGATACCATCTTAACAGGCTATAGTGGTTCTAAAATACCTATTTTAGGCAAGGCTAAATTTGATGTAAAATTTAGAAATGTTTCTAAGGTCATTGAGATACACATAACTGATTTAAATTGCTCTAAATTTCTTTTGGGAAGAGATTTCCTTTCTAGATTTCCAGAGTTTCAAAAGAATAGTTTGGAATATAATGATGAGAGGACCATGGAGGAGGGTTCACATGGACCATTTCAATTTCAGAAATAGACTGTTTTTACTAGCAGTAGATTCATTCTCTTCATGGGTTGAAGTTTCTGAAGTACCATCTACCAGTGCATATCTTTGTATAAATTTTATGAGAAATTGTATTGCTCGCTACGGATTTCCACAAGTAGTGGTTTCTGATAATGGTCCTCCTTTCTTTAGTAGTGACTTTGGTGATTTTTGTCTAAGAATGGCATATCCCATGTGACATCTCCCCCATATCACCCAAAATCGAATGGACAGGCAGAAGTCTCTGTAAGAGAGGTAAAGAAATTGCTAAAAAAGCTATTATATGAAAACGAGCAGGTGGAACTAGATTTGGCTCTGTCCAGGGCTTTGTTCTTTATAAGGACAGATGTAAATATTAAAAAAGGGACATCACCTGCGGAACTGTTTCTTGGAAGAAAGATCAGATCAAGACTTTCTGTGTTGTCAAAAGAAGAAGTAAAAGTCTCCAAAGTCAATGGTCAATATGTTAACAGTAAATTTAAAGTGGATGAGACTGTGAAATTTAGGTGGATTACTAATAGTCATCCCTCTTGGTATACAGGAAAGATAATTAAAATACTAGGAAGGAATGTTTATTTAATAAAACAAGGAGACAGTGAAAAATAAGTTCATCAAAACTACATTAAAAAAATGTTGCCTGGTAAATCACATCCCACTAATATGAGTGATGCTGAATGTGTGCCAACTCCAATCTCAGAGGAGAAAAGTGTTACAACCCCCAGGTACCCTCAGAGGGAGCGCAGATGTCCACAGAGATATAAAAAGTAAATAAATAAATGAGGGGCCAAGCCTAAGAAGGGGGAATTGATGTATATAGTTGTTTATTTGTTTTGCATATTTTTATTTAAAAATTAATCTCATAATTTAGTCTATGAAAATAAAAATATTGGACTGGTGACCAAAACAAACTGTAAATATAGATAGCTTAATGTTATATAGTTAGCAGAATTGTTTTGTGAGGATATATTATTAAATGTGATGTCTAATTAATTTTGATCGTAATTGAATAAAATATATAAAATGTAAATGTGTTTTAAATACTAATGACAAGCACTAAACAGGTATGTAGTATAATTTTTGATAGGAGGATGATATTCATAACCAAGAGGTCACCTCTTCCCATTATATATAAACTAGCCGAATGACCCGGGCAACGCCCGTGTTTTACCCGATTGAATGTTTTGATTCAAATACTATTTGTTACAATTATAAATTGGCGCCTTAAATAAATGCATATATTAGTTAATAACTATAGCCTATGTGCTTTATCTGTCTATGTACTGTTGGCTTCCGTAGGCGTCTCTTACTGGGAAAAAGAAAGAGAGGATTCCATTTGGTTATTATCTAATATATGCATATTTATTTAGGGACCGCCCGCTCCAACACAATAGTTACAAAACGAAAAAGCGAGTGGGGGGGGGGCATGATGGGGGTGCAAAGGTGGCGTGATCGTAGCCAACCAATAGGAGAGCGCCATTCCAAAAAAAAAAAAGCAAACGGTGACAGAGATGAAAAATTATTAAGAACGCATGACGCTCGTAACTGTATATAGAATGCATCAAAATAATGAATTTTATATAGTACTCCTGTGTTTAAAAGGAATTTTCCAAAGCTGGGTTTGTGACACAGTCTCTTTCACTCATTAAACCGATGTTTTAAACCCTCTCGATTGATATTACTGATACCATGTCGAAACTCCTCTACTTTCATGGAGGCCACAGCCCAAAACCATGGTTCACAGATTGGCTTTTGTCAATATTTGTCTCATGGTGGATACTGGAACGCATTCTATCACACAATCTGTTTACTCTGCATATGGCTAATAAATAAAATGATTTGTTTCTATGATTTTTTTAAAGGAGGAGATGCGCTAGTTCACTTAGGAGTTAGTATATGTAAATGTAAACATATTTGCATACAGGTCTATATTAGACCCATGAAAATGAAAGGTTCCGCCCATGTAGAGAACCAGCGGGAGCAGGGTGTGTAGAGGCGCCAACAAGTTCCAGGAACAACGCAACACTTTAAAAAGAAGCAGCGGCGCAGTTGAGATTTGATGCTTTCAAAGGCCGTTTTATTTTATTTCGCCAGAAAAACATCAATCACGGCGGTATATCGTGTCAGATACAAAGATGGAAAAGAAGTGTTTAACCCGGGTCGAATCACTTTTAAACTGTTTTTTTTTTCCCTTTGGGGTTTTTGTGTTGTCCATTATCCCTTTCTCCCGGCCACCCTCCGGCCATACAAGTATCGAACATTCTTTTCGTATTGTGTAACCCGACTCTTGCTTGATGCGCCGACCTGAAGTGGCATCGGAGATAGAACAAGAATAAATGATCTCCTTAGATCTAAATAACATGGAACACAGATATCCTACTGGTAAATTCTAGAAGAGGCCAGTATCACACTACTGCTTAGTTATCTATTTCTCCTTAACCTCCCATAGGTTGGTAACTCTAGCAGTAATTTCGTCCTCTCAGATCTTTCTTTCTGTGGCTAGTCTTTTGACGATATCGTTGGGTTTTATTAGGAAATAATCGATGAATTCTATTCACGATCTTTCTCTTCCTGGTATTCTCTCCATAAATACTTCCAACAATTACTTTATCCACCCCGAGTATCTGACAAGATGTCCCGACATGCTGGTTCTTCTATCAATCACTTCCATCAGGCCATACACATCACTCTCAAATCACTTTAGCATATCTTTATGTCCAGCACCACCACCGAAAGTCTGTAGCTTTGCTATTTCCTTAATTATATATCCAATATGCAAAGTGGAGAGATGAACTTGGATAAATGCGGTACCTGATGACATGCCCGTAATCCATCATGGTGACAGTGAAGTTCTGATCCCGCACCTAATGTTATCAGAGAATTTCTCAAATGTCCATAAAGAACCTAATATAAAACTATGAGAAGTAGGATATTCTGTGAGTTGATGATATTAAAGTGCAGATAGGAGTTGTGTGTTGGAAGCATGATTATACCACGTTAGGCCGTATCTTCTTAAAGATACAACTTCTTTTTTCTGATATATTACAACCTAACAGCGCACTACTATTCGATTTTGGGTTAAGGAAATGTTAAATCTCACTGTAATGTTTAACAGAAAAACAGTGTACAGTATATTTACTTCATGTCTGTTGCTGCTAAAACACACTGGACAGTGGTTAAACTATAAACGTTGATGGATTTTATTCTTTTGTTCCCCACCAATCGAAACCCAGCAACGTGATATTTAGTGTATTTTGGTTCTCTTGTGTCTTCAATAAAGATCACTGTGTATCAAACTTTTTTCAGAGTTCTTGTCTGAATCTCGATATGCAGACTGTACATGCTAAAAAGGTACAACTTCCTAAAGGTTTGTCCATGAGTATAGATGCCTTATAGTCTGGCTAGCTAGATGACACTGTATTCTCTCTATTTACCTATTGTACAGCCGTTGTGCTGAGTGACTGAGTCAGGGATACATAGAGGTGAAACAAGCGACGCAATGTCTTTTGATAATAACAAAACCACGCCAGTTATGTCGTGGAGTACGTGTGATGGAAGTTACGGGTGTTGTTATATTCTGTGTACTGTGTACATGTTAGTTGATATATTTGATATGGTATTGCGTGTCTCATACATCTGGGCAGTTTTATTTGGTGTATTTTTTTCTGTTTATCGTGTATATGTGTAGTATTTTATTGTATATACATGTTGTTGTGTCTACATGTCTTTCTGTATTTAATGGGTATTGTGTACACGTGTTCTTGAATTTGGTGCACATGACTTGTTGTAGCTTGTGTGTTGCGTGCATACGTATTTGATGTGCTATGCTTATTGTATTTGGAGAATAATGAATGTAGCATTGTATGTCCGTACATGTCGGGTATATTAATGTATTTTAATGCCCCAAAAAATAGAAAATCCCAGAAAGGTTCCATATCCACCACTGAACTGTTGTCCATGGAGAAACACTATTACATCATGTTCTACTGTGAACAAACAAACAAACACTCGAGAGATAAAGGCTAAATAAACTAAAGGCGTTGTCGAACAAACATTCATTGAGACCGTCCATTAAGTGTGTGCGGACCTGTACTTAAGTTCTGTCAGACCACTTAACATCCAATGTCCCCCTCGTATCCCGTCATTGCCAGCTACACTTCCCCGCCACACTGACTGAGGTTTTACCTATTCCTGCATAGCTTTGGAATGTTAAATGAGTTCATTTTAGGTCTATACCACCCCAGGTATATATCTGTGAAAAATAAGAATAAATAGAAATGGGTTGTCCAAATATCACGGAACAAGTTAAATCAACGTTTAGTTGATATTTTGTTCCGCTAGATGGCGCTCTACCATCGAAAATGCTCATGTGAGCGGTCAGGGTATTCCTTATATGTTTTGACATCATATACACTATGATAGTCATGGGGTGAAAAACTGAGAGCACATTCTCTAAGTTATCACAACTCTTTATATATAAGCTCGAATGTGTTTATAGCTATATAATAGAAACTTAACAAAAATGTTCAAACGCACAAAGTTTTAAAGTAATTTATTCAAAGAGCTTTAGAGAGTATCTATTTCCCAAGTTGAAATATATGATAATATGATGGATTTTAATAATATGTAGTGTATAAATATGCTATATACGAGGTGTGTTAAAAAGTATCGCGACTTTTGTGTTTTTTCAAAAAATTATTTATTTATTCATGAATACCTATTTTGTCCCCTTCAAAGTAATCCCCATGAGATATTATACACTTGTGCCAACGGTTTTTCCAATCTTCGAAGCACTTCAAAAAATCATTTTTAAAAATCTTTATCAGCTCCTCCTTCGATGCCGTCTTTATCTCGTCAAGCGTAGCGTAACCCTTTCATGGGCCTCTTCAGTTTAAGGAACAAGAAAAAGTCAAAGGGGGCCAGATCTGGGGAATACGGTGGCTGCGGCATCATTAGTGTGTTGTATATATACTCGGTATGTATATAAGATTTGTATTTGAATGGGTGCGTGCCTTCATTCGGAAATTGCTTCGATATGTTCGTAGTTTTGGATTCTTTTTGATAATATAGGAATTATTAGTTTGAAAAAAAAAGTTGTTATTTAAAAAAATTTATTGACTTTATTATCCCTGCCACAATATACTGCCGCAGGGAGGGTTTCACTGATGAGTTAGGTTTTCAACATTGCAGTAATTTTTTAAGAACCCTAAGCTCTCAAAATAGTTTACATTTTCAAATACAGATGGCGCGCTAATGCATCATGTTTAAATAATCGTTCCTATAGACTATGATACTGGAAATGCCAGCTTTGCTAGGGCCGCTTAGAGAGACACGCTCTCTTTCTTTCATACCTACCATCTCTTTGATAGACTATATTGAGATTGAATTATTGTGTAAATATATATAGTCTCTAATTATTGATACAATATATGTCCAAATCGACTGTTGAAATACTATCTACATTATATTTGATGAAATATGGTAATTTTTAATAGTTTATAATCATTGATATACACATAATGGGATATAAAAATTGCTACCCATTTTCAGCACACACGTTACTTTTTACAAATATATTATTATATTAAAACCTATTTTTCTATCAACCTTAAACGGCGATGATAAAATTTGAAAATAGGAGTTCATGGCTCATCCTAAGATAATATCGGTTATTACTTTAATGTAATATGATTGAGATTTATTAAAAGTTAATAAGTAAAGGTAGAAGATGTACAACTTTCGATGCAATATGTTCAAGTTTTATGTAAATTGTACAAGTCATAATACGGTATGAAGAAGCTGTCACAGTTAATAGATAAAGGTAGGGCTGCACACAGAATGACAAGTTTCTGTCAGGATATATAACTAACTTCGAGGTAAAATTCCTTGCTTGGGTGAAGTTTGAATATAAGAAATTAAAACTATTTTAGACACGCACAATTGATTTAAAATTTAAACAATTTTCTACTGCCCTTACTGCAATTAAAAATCCATGGGAGGGCTTGGCTCATCAGTGGTGAACCTTCCCAGCGGTTTCACCAGTTTAATCCACCATACAACTGTAATATTGCATTTTTATGTTTCCTTCAATACCGATACCGTTGTTTTGAGCTCCTCCAGAGTGTGGATGCGAGGACTAGAGACGTAATGAAGACGAAGTCCGACAATATGGCTGGAAACCCAGAATTACCAATTGGGAAATAATCCCCGGCTAAATGAAGATGTACTCCAAATCCCCGCGGTGCCGTTGCTGCTTTGTAAAGTGCGATGGGCCCATTTGGCGCTTAAAAAACTCCATTCGAAATGTTCTTCTTTCTGCTGCGGCTTTTATGCCCCTTTCGGCCAAGTGATTACATTATCATTGGGAGATAAATCCGGTTAATTGGGTTAGGCCCATTCGTCTGTTTCTTTGTTCCTGGTGGAGGACAAATGGCGCAGTCACCTGACCTCCTTTCTTTCCTTCTCAGGCGATCATCTCTTTCTTTAAGTCAACCTTCTTCTTGTTGTTCTTGTTGTTGTTTTTGGTAGTAAATAGGTGCTTTATACTTGGTTTTATAATATATTGTTCCATACAACACTTTGTTCTTCAATATTGTCCGTGTCTTGTTCCATACAACCCTTTATTCTTTAGTATTGTCCATGTCTTGTTCCATACAACACTTTGTTCTTTAGTATTGTCCGTGTCTTGTTCCATACAACCCTTTATTCTTTAGTATTGTCCATGTCTTGTTCCATACAACACTTTGTTCTTTAGTATTGTCCGTGTCTTGTTCCATACAACCCTTTATTCTTTAGTATTGTCCATGTCTTGTTCCATACAACACTTTGTTCTTTAGTATTGTCCGTGTCTTGTTCCATACAACCCTTTATTATTTAGTATTGTCCATGTGTCTTGTTCCATACAACACTTTGCTTTTGTAGTATTTTATATGCCTTTGTTCCATACAAAACATTGTTATTGTATTAATATTTTCAATGTCTTGTTCAATACAATACTTTGTTATTTAGTATTGTTCATTATTGTCCCATACAACACTTCTTTTTGTAATATTATTCATGCCTTGTCCATACAACATTTTGTTCTTTAGTGTTGTCTATTTTTGTTCCATACAACACTAGTTCTTTAGTATTGTTCATATCCTGTTTCATACGACACTTTATCCTTTAGAATTTTTAATGATTTGTTCAATACATTACTTTGTTCTTTAGTATGTTCATGTATTTTTCCCATACAACACTTCTTATTGTAGTATTCCTCATATATTGTTCCATACAATACTTTGTTATTGTATTATTGTCAGTTTCTTGTCCCATACAATAGATAGTTCTTTGGTATTGTCCATATTTTGTTTTATACAACACTTTGTTCTTTTGTTATATCCATATCTTGTTCCATACAAGCCTTAATTCTTTAGTATTACCCACACATACCATGTCTTGTTCCATAAAACACTTTGCTATTGCAGTATTGTGCATGTATTGTTCCATATTGCACTTTGTTTTTGTAGTATTGTCCATGTCTTGTTCCATACAACCCTTTATTCTTCAGTATTATCCAAACACCATGTCTTGTTCCATAAAACACTTTGATATTGCAGTATTGTGCATGTATTGTTCCATATTGCACTTTGTTTTTGTAGTATTGTCCATGTCTTGTTCCATACAACCCTTTATTCTTCAGTATTATCCACATACCATGTCTTGTTCCATAAAACACTTTGCTATTGCAGTATTGTCCATATATTATACATATTGCACTTTGTTTTTGTAGTATTGTCCATGTCTTGTTCCATACAACCCTTTATTCTTTAGTATTATCCACATACCATGTCTTGTTCCATAAAACACCTTGCTATTGCAGTATCGTCCATATATTGTTCCATATTGCACTTTGTTTTTGTAGTATTGTCCATATCTTGTTCCATACAAGCCTTAATTCTTTAGTATTACCCACATACCATGCCTTGTTCCATAAAACACTTTGCTATTGCAGTATTGTGCATGTATTGTTCCATATTACACTTTGTTTTTGTAGTATTGTCCATGTCTTGTTCCATACAACCCTTTATTCTTCAGTATTATCCACATACCATGTCTTGTTCCATAAAACACTTTGCTATTGCAGTATTGTCCATATATTGTTCCATATTGCACTTTGTTTTTGTAGTATTGTCCATATCTTGTTCCATACAAGCCTTAATTCTTTAGTATTACCCACATACCATGTCTTGTTCCATAAAACATCTTGCTATTGCAGTATTGTCCATATATTGTTCCATATTGCACTTTGTTTTTGTAGTATTGTCCATATCTTGTTCCATACAAGCCTTTAGTCTTTAGTATTATCCACATACCATATATTGTTCCATAAAACACTTCGCTATTGCAGTATTGTCATGTATTATTCCATATTGTACTTTGTTTTTGTAGTATTGTCCATGTCTTGTTCCATACGACCCTTTATTCTTCAGTATTATCCATATACCATGTCTTGTTCCATAAAACACTTTGCTATTGCAGTATTGTGCATGTATTGTTCCATATTGCACTTTGTTTTTGTAGTATTGTCCATGTCTTGTTCCATACAACCCTTTATTCTTTAGTATTATCCACATACCATGTCTTGTTCCATAAAACACTTTGCTATTGCAGTATTGTCCATATATTGTTCCATATTGCACTTTGTTTTTGTAGTATTGTCCATGGCTTGTTCTATAAAACACTTTGCTATTGCAGTATTGTCCATGTATTGTTCCATATTGCACTTTGTTTTTGTAGTATTGTCCATGTCTTGTTCCATACAAGCCTTAAATTCTTTAGTATTACCCACATACCATGTCTTGTTCCATAAAACACTTTTCTATTTTAGTATTATCCATGTATTGTTCCATATTGCACTTTGTTTTTGTAGTATTGTCCATGTCTTGTTCCATACAAGCCTTAATTCTTTAGTATTACCCACATACCATGTCTTGTTCCATAAAACACTTTTCTATTGCAGTATTGTCCATATATTGTTCCATATTTCACTTTGTTTTTGTAGTATTGTCCATGTCTTGTTCCATACAACCCTTTATTCTTTAGTATTACCCACATACCATGTCTTGTTCCATAAAACACTTTTCTATTGCAGTATTGTCCATGTATTGTTCCATATTGCACTTTGTTTTTGTAGTATTGTCCATGTCTTGTTCCATACAACCCTTTATTCTTTAGTATTACCCACATACCATGTCTTGTTCCATAAAACACTTTGCTATTGCAGTATTGTCCATGTATTGTTCCATATTGCACTTTGTTTTTGTAGTATTGTCCATGTCTTGTTCCATACAAGCCTTAATTCTTTAGTATTACCCACATACCATGTCTTGTTCCATAAAACACTTTTCTATTGCAGTATTGTCCATATATTGTTCCATATTTCACTTTGTTTTTGTAGTATTGTCCATGTCTTGTTCCATACAACCCTTTATTCTTTAGTGTTACCCACATACCATGTCTTGTTCCATAAAACACTTTTCTACTGCAGTATTGTCCATATATTGTTCCATATTGCACTTTGTTTTTGTAGTATTGTCCATGTCTTGTTCCATACAACCCTTTATTCTTTAGTATTACCCACATACCATGTCTTGTTCCATAAAACACTTTTCTATTGCAGTATTGTCCATGTATTGTTCCATATTGCACTTTGTTTTTATAGTATTGTCCATGTCTTGTTCCATACAACCCTTTATTTAGTATTATCCACATACCATGTCTTGTTCCATAAAACACTTTTCTATTGCAGTATTGTCCATGTATTGTTCCATATTGCACTTTGTTTTGTAGTATTGACCATGTCTTGTTCCAAACAACCCTTTATTCTTTAGAATTATCCACATACCATGTCTTGTTCCATAAAACACTTTGCTATTGCAGTATTGTCCATATATTGTTCCATATTGCACTTTGTTTTTGTAGTATTTTCCATGTCTTGTTCCATACAACCCTTTATTCTTTAGTATTATCCACACATACCATGTCTTGTTCCATGAAACACTTTGCTATTGCAGTATTGTCCATGTATTGTTCCATATTGCACTTTGTTTTTGTAGTATTGGTAATGTCTTGTTCCATACATCATTTTGCTATTGTAGTTTTTTCATATGTATTTTGCATACAACACTTTGCCATTGTAGTATTGTCCACGTCTTGTTCCATGCAATACTATGCAGGTTTAGCATTGTCATGCCCACAATATTAGTCCAACCAATACTTTTATTCTTATTCAGCTCCTATCTCAAACTTCAGAACAATTTATTCACAATTCCGTTGAGTATTATACATTTTAACGTTTCCCCCACTTGAATCCCTCTAACTAAATTTGTCTTCAACTAAAAAAAACTTTTTTTTCCTTAATCAAAATATTTGATACCTAATTCCTAAATTGGGCTAAATATTGCTACCTAGCTTTTAAAATGTGTTACACACAAAATATAGCAATTAAATATAATGTTCTTTAATTGAAAACACATATATTGGATCAAAACATGATTTATTCACCAATATTTCAGTTGGCTGAACGCCAACCTTTTTCAAGTTATAACAACATATTTATGTCAACAACAAACTCAGCCCACATATAACGTCAATAGAAAAAGGTTTAACAATTTATATATATACTAGCGGACGTACCCGGCTTCGCCCGGAGTAAAGGTTTGTCTAACGAACATTTGTTAAAACAATTTCTATAAACTTATAAAAAAATAATAGATATATTTTGATAATTTGAAACTCGTAAATTTGAATATCTCGATAAAGTGAACATTTTTTCCCGGTCCCTTGTCTCATCTTGTCTCAAATAAATTGCTGTGTCATCCTGAATTTTGTTTTTCCTAATTTTCTACACTACAAAATCATCATTTTATCTAGTGAACATTTTTTCCCGGTTCCTTGAAAAATACTCGATAACTAACTTTGACTTGTGCGCAATTAATAGGTAGAAAATCTTACTTTTGATAAATAATCTTTAAGATAATAAACTTAGTGATAATCAAACCTATAGATAAAAAAACTTGTTATCATCGTCGCAATGGGGGCGCTGCTTGCGAGTTAAATATACAAATCTGCAAATAACTCTAAGGATATTCAAGATATAAAAGAAATTATTTTTCAGAAACCTTCCCAGTACTATACTAAATAACTTCCCAAAGTTTCATGGCGTTCCAATGAGTGGTTTGGTCAGGCATAAAGGACACACACACATACATTCATTTTTATATATATACTAGATATATATTACTATATTCAGTGACATTGTATTTGTTGTTGACATAAATACGCTGTTATATTGGGAGTATAAATAAGTTCGTGCGGTTTTAATAAAGATGGCGCTACTAGTTTATTATTCCATTGTTTCATCTGGCAACACCATTATTTTGAAGCTTCATCATAAGGCTTCCTTTTTCAGTAACCATCATTTCTCTCAAGTGTAAGCAACCTAGTTTCTGTTTGCTCCTAAAATGTCAACTTTTGGGGGAGCTTTACTTCATCACTTCAATAAGAATAAGAAAGCTGCTGATAGTCAATACCTTGAAAAGGGTTAGTATTCAGTCAACTAAAATATTGGCTATTAAATTATTTTTGATACAATATATTCCTTTTTAATTAAATATATACACTAGTGTCCAATATTAGGGTAACAAACATTTAATGTTATGATGCATTAGCGCGCCATCTGTTATCAAAATACGAAACTTTTATAGACGCGTATGATTCTTTCAAAAATAAAACAGTTTTACTGCCCTTACTACAATGGAAAAATTAATGGGTTTAATCAGTTCACCACTGATGAGCCAGGCCCTCCCATTAATTTTTCCATTGCAGTAAGGACAGTAGAAATTGTTTTATTTTTAAAATAATCATGCGCGTCTATAATAGCTTCGTATTTTGAAACACTTAATGTTAGTTTCCTTAAAAAATATTGAATTGTTTTTACGAAAATTTGTAGGTGGTTAGACAAAACTATAACAAATAAAGTTGACAAAATAAATTCATTGTTGAAATTCATACAAATTTATGTTAATCAGTCCAAAGGCCAGGTAGATGTTGACCAATATTTGATGACTTAATAGGTTGTGTGTTCGTCTCTAACAGATAACATCTGTCACAGCGATATTTCATGCTATTCATTAGGCAATTAAAGAGCTCTTAAGGCAACAAATCCCACTCTTCAACCAGAGCAGTTTTCAGTTCTTGGGTGGTCCTGGGTGGGGGTGAACGAGATCCAATTCGTCGTCTCCCCAAGGCTTCCCAAACATGTTCTATAGGATTGAGATCTGGTGATCTGGCAGACCCTCCATCCTTTGAGTAACATCACTTTCAATATATTCATTTATTATTAGGGTCTATGAGGACGAGCATTATCATCCATAAAGATGAATAAGGGTACGACCCCACCCCTAAAGAACCTTACATAGGGGTACAGTAAATCGTCTCTGTACCGCTGAGAAGTCAGGGTGCCACCATCAAACACATGTAGTGGCGTGCGTGCGTCTAACATAATACCACCTCAGACCATGACATCTTGGTCACCGTAGCTGTCCCTTTCTCTGATGTTTGAGGGATTGCTTCGAGTCCCGGTTTCTCTCCATATCCGTGCACGTCTAGAATTCGTGTTAAAACTAAACCTTGACTCATCACTAAAAAGAACAGGAGCCTACTGAATTTGGGTCCAAGACTGATGTTGTCTGCATCAATTTAGATGAGTCCTTTTCTGGGTGGCAGAAGAAGGGATACAAACCTTCGGCCTCCTGGATGTATACATCCCTCTCTCATTGAGTCTTATGTAAACTGTTTGCCTTGATATCATGGTTCCTGTGGCCGAAGAGATCTTAATTGTTAGCTGTCTGGCTGTCATGGTTTTTTTTACCTTTGGCCGTTAACTTCAGATAACGTTCTTCTAGTGAGGTTGTAATTCTCGGACGACCTTGTCCTTCTCTTCTGGAGATGTCTCCTGTTCCTTGAAATTGTTTCCATAGATTCGAAACCACTTTTCTTGACGTTTCGAGCCATCGTGCAACTTCTGCTTGAGACTGGCCAATTCTACCAATGGCCCTCCACTAAATGAGTCTTCTAAACGTCTCTGACGTTCCATGGATAGATAAAACGGAAGAAATGTTGTTTAAATAAAATTTTATAGCCGGATAAAAAGGCACGCAAGCGAACGCTTTAAAGAATGATCCAAATTACCATATAAGGTTAAGCGTTAAAATTATTTTTATTGGCTAGCTAAACCATGTAGTGTAATTTGCATATCATGTATAATGAATTATCGTTATTATTATCAAAGATTTAGTGTTTGTTTCCTTAATTTTGGATACTAGTGTATTTATGAATTGATCTATTTTAAAAATAATAGTCTATGTACGTCAAAAAGTGTAGTGTTGAGTTAGAAGATGTTGAGGTATTCCCTCGAGGAATGATCAAGAGCACAACAGGAGGTTTCAAAGGTAGACCCCACAATGGCGGAGAGTGCCATGAAGGTCCGGCTATATGGGTAGGTTGAGTCAAGGCTGCGAGTGGCGTGCAGGCTGGATAATTCAGAAACTTGTTTTTACCCACTACTCTAAGAAATATGTGTAATTAGTAGGAAAACGAGCTGTTTCCATTTTGTTTATATACACGCTTGTTTATGTACACGCTTGTTTATGTATACGCTTGTTTATATACACGCTTGTTTATGTACACGCTTGTTTATATACACGCTTGTTTATGTACACGCTTGTTCGGCGGTACATATACTACAATAGGAATGACTCAGAGAAGATTAGCATGGACCATGCGCAAGAATGATACGCAAAACCGATAAGCGTTTCATATATTGTTTATATTATTTAGTTGATTTCTGTTCTACTAGATGGAGCTCTCTCTCTCTCTCTGCTATCTAGAAAACGCTTATGTTAGTGGTCAGGGTAGGCCCAATTTGTTTTAATATTATATTCATGTTTAGACTATATTTATATATATATATATCTGATTTATATTCCATATAAACGGAGTTGAAATGACCTAAATATAAACTCGTGGACAAAATATTGTTCAGTGAGCTGAGTTCTACTGAGATGCTAGCAGGACAACATGGTGAGGTTTGGATACACAAAGAAGACAAGAATATATTTCCTAAATACCATGATGGTACCTCAAATAGAATTTCTCTAATGTCATTTTTTAAGAAAAAAAAATTGAAAACAACTTAATTGACCTCTGTCAAATGGAAATCATGCACATAAGGTTGATATATATGTAAAGGGGGAAACAATTAACATGACAATTTACAATTATATACACTCATGGAGACTAAACCTGAGGAAGTGGAAAGTATTTTATATCGCCGGTAGTCTGTTTATTTTTTAAGGAGACAGAGGCAATTTTGTTCACACTTGGTTATCTCGTGTGTTTTCAATAAAGGTTACTTTAATATCTTTCAGAGTTATTGTCTGAATCCCGATATATACATGCTGAAAGGTACAACTTCATCAAGTTTTATCCTTGAATGTATATTTTAGGAGGCTTCCTCAACGCCGAAGAGTTTTCTTCCAGATAATCGAGGGTTCCTCTTTATCTTGCATCACCTAATATATCCATAGATTGAACGGACATCCGTATACTACAGTACTGAATTGTAGGACTATTATTGGTTATTTCGACTTTTTAACACAATATATGATAATCTATATTTTCTTCAATTATATAATTAATGAAATACTAAACTAATATAACAGTGTGTTTTTTAAATGAAAGGTGTGAATTTTATACGAAATAATTTTTTTTCTAAATCCAAATTTATTATTTTTCAAATCAATATTTCTTCGTTTTGTAAAATATGATACATTTAGAAATGTGCTGATTGTGTGTATTTAAAAAAAAAACTTTAAATATTTCTAATAATCTAAAATTATCAATCCTATCGAAACAATGAAGAAACCTGAGGAAACCCCACTTTTGGCAACAAACAGGAAAACTTGTACTACAAAATATATATGAAAACCTACAGAATTATAATATGAAATAATACTTCTCACCCAACTAAACAGGAACTTTTGGCAACAAACAGGGGAAACTTGTACTACAAAATATATATGAAAACCTTCTACAGAATTATAATATGAAATAATTCTTCTCACCCAACTAAACAGGAACTTTTGGCAACAAACAGGAAAACTTGTACTACAAAATATATATGAAAACCTACAGAATTATAATATGAAATAATACTTCTCACCCAACTAAACAGGAACTTTTGGCAACAAACAGGAAAACTTGTACTACAAAATATATATGAAAACCTTCTACAGAGAATTATAATATGAAATAATACTTCTCACCCAACTAAACAGGAACTTTTGGCAACAAACAGGAAAACTTGTACTACAAAATATATATGAAAACCTACAGAATTATAATATGAAATAATACTTCTCACCCAACTAAACAGGAACTTTTGGCAACAAACAGGAAAACTTGTACTACAAAATATATATGAAAACCTTCTACAGAGAATTATAATATGAAATAATACTTCTCACCCAACTAAACAGGAACTTTTGGCAACAAACAGGAAAACTTGTACTACAAAATATATATGAAAACCTACAGAATTATAATATGAAATAATACTTCTCACCCAACTAAACAGGAACTTTTGGCAACAAACAGGGGAAACTTGTACTACAAAATATATATGAAAACCTTCTACAGAATTATAATATGAAATAATACTTCTCACCCAACTAAACAGGAACTTTTGGCAACAAACAGGGGAAACTTGTACTACAAAATATATATGAAAACCTTCTACAGAATTATAATATCAAATAATACTTCTCACCCAACTAAACAGGAACTTTTGGCAACAAACAGGAAAACTTGTACTACAAAATATATATGAACCTTCTACAGAATTATAATATGAAATAATACTTCTCACCCAACTAAACAGGAACTTTTGGCAACAAACAGGAAAACTTGTACTACAAAATATATATGAAAAGTCCTCACTTCTTTTTTCTAGATTTGATTCATTTTGTCTCCTCTCTTATTGTAAAGACGTTGCTGTATCACCTCATAAGCATAAATAAATAAATATATGAAAACCTTCTACAGAATTATAATATGAAATAATACTTCTCACCCAACTAAACAGGAACTTTTGGCATCAAACAGGAAAACTTGTACTACAAAATAAATATGAAAACCTTCTACAGAATTATAATATGAAATAATACTTCTCACCCAACTAAACAGGAACTTTTGGCAACAAACAGGAAAACTTGTACTACAAAATATATATGAAAACCTACAGAATTATAATATGAAATAATACTTCTCACCCAACTAAACAGGAACTTTTGGCAACAAACAGGAAAACTTGTACTACAAAATATATATGAAAACCTACAGAATTATAATATGAAATAATACTTCTCACCCAACTAAACAGGAACTTTTGGCAACAAACAG
This sequence comes from Cordylochernes scorpioides, assembly GCA_030710605.1. NCBI lineage: Eukaryota > Metazoa > Arthropoda > Arachnida > Pseudoscorpiones > Chernetidae > Cordylochernes > Cordylochernes scorpioides. Next base: position 67,071,850 of record CP092866.1, read on the forward strand.
GAAAACTTGTACTACAAAATATATATGAAAACCTACAGAATTATAATATGAAATAATACTTCTCACCCAACTAAACAGGAACTTTTGGCAACAAACAGGAAAACTTGTACTACAAAATATATATGAAAACCTTCTACAGAATTATAATATGAAATAATACTTCTCACCCAACTAAACAGGAACTTTTGGTAACAAACAGGGGAAACTTGTACTACAAAATATATATGAAAACCTTCTACAGAATTATAATATGAAATAATACTTCTCACCCAACTAAACAGGAACTTTTGGTAACAAACAGGAAAACTTGTACTACAAAATATATATGAAAACCTTCTACAGAGAATTATAATATGAAATAATACTTCTCACCCAACTAAACAGGAAACCACACTTTTCTCAACAAACATGAAAACTTACATTATACTACAAAAAATATATATATATGGAAACCTCTTTCTAAACTAAAATATCAAATTTAATACTACCCTTCTAATTAAACAGGATCCCAGACTTTTGTAAATAAACAGGAAAATTTTATTTGTACTGCAAAATATATATGTGAACCTCTCTAACTAAACTGAAATATTGAATATTCACTTCTCACCTAACTAAACAGGAGGTTCCACTTTTCGCAATGAACAGGAAAACTTACGCTATAATATAAATATATATGAAAACCCCTATATATATATGAAAAAACAATAGAAAAAAATAATAAAACTAAGTGGGTCAGGTGTTGATATTAAAAATAAAAAAAGGCATATCCTGACCAGGAGCACATGTGCTTTTTAGATGGCAGAGCACCATCTAGTGGAACAGAAATCAACTAAACATTGATTTACCCGTGTTCTTTGATATTTGGCCAATCCAATTTATTGATAAATCAAGAAAAGCCATGATTTTTCAAGAAATTGGGTTGGCCAAATATCAGGGAACAGGCTAAATCAATGTTTAGTTGATTTCTGTTCCACCAGATGGCGCTCTGCCATCTAAAAAGCACATGTGCTCCCCTGTTCAGGATATGCCTTTTTTATTTTTAATATATATTTATCAATATTGGAAACTATTATAAACGCGTATGATTCTTTTCAAAAATAAACAATTTCTACTGCCCTTATTGCAAAGGAAAAATTAATGGGAGGGCTTGGCTCATTATGTTGTCAGTCTGGACAAAATACCAGATTTAGAAATATCCAATATTGAAGAAAATGGAATAACACTTATATCCGGCGTCGTAGCTATTGATTTATTATGTGTACTCAAAGGCGATGTATTCATTGGTTTTGAGAAATCAAGCCTATTACTTTCGTTATGGGAGGTGTTTGACGCCTTTCTAGAATAAATACGTTAACCGTAATTTTTAAACATATTAAAAACAATTGTATTATCACCTGAATTGGACATCAGCGATAAGAAACGTGGTTCATTTAGGTTTGTTTTATTTCAAAATTAGTTCACATGCAATTAGTTTTTTCAAAACATGTGTTGTCAGTCAGGACAAAATACCAGATTAGCTAAACAAATTATTTTAATAATTATGTCTATATATATATTTGCATCTCTACAAGTCAAAAGATATATATCAGCAGAATATCATTCCTTTTCTTATCAGAGCTCTACAATCTCTAAGCCTAATACTCTGCACATCTCCTCTCTTACTTTTACAAGAATCTTTGAGGTTTCTTGACCACCCTTCCATATCTTGTCTGCACTACTGGCGTTGAAGGGAGGCTCTTCTCTTGATCCTGGTCTTGGCTTTCACTCCGCGTCCTTCCTTCTCTTGTAGGTCCGGTTGATGTCGAAGGGGGGGGGGGGGGGGGGGGGGGCTCCTCATCCTCAGCTCCTGGCGCCGACTATCTTCAGGAGCATCCATGATACTTTCCGTAGTTGGCAGGCGTGTGAGGTGAAGCCTGTTTCGCCTAACCTTTCCTTGAGGAGTTTGAACCCAATATGAGCGAGGTTTTTGGGATTTGTGTAGAACTTTCCCTTCTACCCTTTGATCTCTTATCCAAACGCTGTCTCCCTGTTGAAGCTGAGGCAAGCTATGTACGTCATGTCGTTTATCATATAGACGCTTCTGGTTGATCATCCTCCTTTTCTCTCTTTCTTGCAAGGCTTTGGAATCCAAGTATTTTGGCATCAGTGATGACTCTATAGCGGGAACCGAAGTCCTAAGGCGTCGTCCTATTAATAGTTCAGCTGGACTATACCCACTTTCCAGGGGCATCGTCCTATATGCTTGAAGAGTCAGGTAGCAATCTTCTTCTTTCTTAAGACTTTGCTTCATGTTCTTAATGATTGCTTCAATAAATCCATTGCTTTGAGGGAATCTCGGGCTGGAGGTGATGTGCTTGAAAGACCATTCCTTCGAAAATCTTGAAAATTCGGAGCCAAGAACCTTTTGGAATTGGGGTCCATTATCGCTTCTAACTGTCTCAGGCATTCCGTGCCTAGCAAATATAGATTTAAGACGGCTTATCACTTATTGAGCAGTTAGATTTTGTAAAAGTGATATTTCTGGGTACCTGGAATAGTAATCACAAACAATTAGGTACCATCTCCCATTTAGGTAAAAGAGGTCCATTCCGACTTTTTGCCAAGGTCTGATCGGGAATTCAGAGGGCATCAAAGCTTCATGCTTGGGTCTTCTCTCCTTCAAGCACTTTGTATACGACGAAACCATCCTTTCAATTTCTTGGGAAATTCCCAACCACCATACCGACTCTTTTGCTCTAGATCTGCATTTATTGATCCCAAAATGGCCTTGGTGCAACTTTTCAAGGATCTCTTTCCGCATTGACCTAGGGATCAGAATTCTTTGTCCTCTAAGAAGAAGACCATTCTGATAGGTCAAGTCGTCCTGAAATTGCCAGTATCCTCTTATTTCTGGATCTACTTCTTTTTTATTCTTAGGCCATCCACCTGTACAATAATTAGCCACTTGAGAGCAAAGTGAATCTTCCTTTTGCTTTCTCGAAATCTCCAGAAGTCTTTCTTCTGTTGCTGGAAATTCAATGGATTGGATGTACGCAGAAAGTTCTTCTTCCAGTTCATCTTTATGCCGTTTCGAGATAGGCTTCCTTGATAATACATCAGCCACTATTTGCTTTTTGCCAGCAATGTGACTTATTTGATAGGAATACCTCATCATCCTCATTTTCAATCGCTGAAGTCTGTGAGTTATGTCCTCCAAGGGTTTGGATGTAAAAATGGCAATCAGGGGCTTGTGGTCTGTTTCAATATGGATTTTAATTCCTGTAACATAATCTTTTAGTTGATCGCAAGTCCATACTATAGCCAGTCCTTCTTTTTCAATTTGGCTGTATCTTCTTTCCGTTTATGAAAGTGTTCTAGATACATAAGCTACAGGTTTTAAAGATCCATCAGGTTATTCTTGTCTTAGGACTTCACCTATTCCCAACGAGGAAGCATCAGCTGATATTATGGTCAGTCTTGAGGGATTATATAAGGCTAGATTAGGTCTGGATGCCAATTCTTGCTTCAGTAGATTAAAGCTCTTTTTCTGAGGTTCTTCCCAAACCCGCTCATTTTTTGTGATTAATAATGAGTTCAAAGGTTGTATTTTGTCCGCAAGGTTGGGAATGAATTTTCCTAAGTAATTCACCATAGCTAAGAAAGACTTCAATTCTTTTGCTGATCTAGGCTCTTCCATTTTTGTAACAGCGTCGAGCTTTTCTTCGTCAATGAATAAGCCTTTTGAACTCATTGTGTGTCAAAGGAATTTTAAAGTTGTAACTCCAAATTGGCACTTTTCTGGGTTGAGTGTCATCCCTTCTTCTTGAAATTTCTTCAAAACTTGGCGTACCCTTTCGTTATGTTCTTCTAAGGAGGATCCGTATACAACAATATCATCCATGAAGCATACCACCCCTTCTATTTTGCCCAGAAGCTGAGTCATCTTTCTTTGAAAGATTTCTGGTGCCGATGATATTCCAAATAGGATTCTTTTGAAGAGGAACCTGCCGAATGGCGTTATAAAAGTGGTTAGTTTTTGGGATTCTTTAGCTAACCCGAACTGCCAAAATCCTGAATTTGCATCTAGCTTGGAAAAATAGCAAGCATTTCCAAGCTGTCCCAGGATATGCTCTGTTGCCGGTAGTGGATAATTTTTTCTTCTTATATACTGATTTAGCTTTGTTAAATCAACACAAATTCTTAATTTCCCTCCTGGTTTAGGTACTGTAACCATTCCCGCACACCACTCAGTTGGCTCTTCTACTGATTCAATGACTCCTAGCCTGGTCATCTCTTCAAGTTGTTCCTTCAACTGTTTCATTAAGGGAATTGGAACTCTCCTAGGGGTGCACAAGGCATATGGTTTCGCATCAGGTTGTAGGGATATTTTGTAATTTATTTTAGCATGTCCTAAACCATTAAATAATTTTCGAAACTCTCTTTTTGGGTTAAAAGGATTTGACGATAATTGCTGAATCATTCTCACAATATTTAATTTCTCGTTTGTCTCCCTAGAGAGAAGTGGTTGTTTCAGTTTATCAACAATGTATATTTTATAGTTTAAGTGCTGGCCTTTATTTCGAAGTATTACGTGGATCATTCCAACTGTTTTCAAGGGTATTCCATTCGGACCTTGTAATACTTTATCCGATTTTTCTAATTTTATTCTTTGGGAACTTTGACAATATTGTTGAAAGGGGAGCACGTTGACATCAGCTCCCGTGTCAATTTTGAAATTAATTTGTCTATTGTTTACACACACACACACACACACACACACACCTTAATTGGTACTACCCATTTCTTAGACGATTCAATTTCTACAGATCCCAGAAAAGTTATCTCTGATTTTACTTCATTTATGGCTACTGATCTGCAAACTTTAGCATAATGACCTTTCTTCTTGCATTTATTACAATACGAGTTCATGGCTGGGCAATTTTCCAATCATGATTATTTAAATTGCCACACCTGGTGCATCCACGTGATGATCTTCCTGTCTGGTTTGACTTAAATTGTCTTATTTTTGACTCTTGCTTTTTGGATTCTTTTATGTGATTAGGCAATTTCTTTATTTGATCTACAAAATTTTGTTGGTAAAGGCTAGACTGCTGTTCTTTGACACTTTCTAATTGTTTTTCCATCTGTGTCGCTTTCACTAAGGTCAAGTCTGTATCAAGTTGCATTTTTTCAGACAACGCTCTATCTCTTACTCCAACAACTATCCTATCCCTAATCAACTCATCATATAACACCCCAAAACTACAGTGCTCGGCTAGGCTATGGAGTGCTGTGATAAAGTCATCCACCCTTTTTCCTTCCTGTTGACATCTTTGATAAAATCTTGCCCTTTCATAAATTATATTCCGTCTTGGAATAAAGTGACTTTCAAAACATTTGATAACTTTATCATATTTCTCGAGTTGGCCACCCGCTATTTTACATGACAACAATATATCATCTGCATTATCGCCCATGCAATACACGAGCATGTTAACTTGCTCATTTTCTGGGTTGTTAATTAACCCACTTGCCTGCCTAAAGCGTTCAAACCTTCTAATCCATTTAGGCCAACCACCTGGATTTGAGAAATTAAAAGGTTCTGGGGCTACGCAATTATATTTTTGAGCCATTTTAGATTTGTGTATAATTAATAATTTTGATTATCAATAATTTGCTTAATGTCGAATTTCAAATTTTCTTTTCTTCGAGCAACGATCTTCTTTGTGAATTCAATTTACCGCTGCGAGTTTGCTTGATGTCGAGTTTCAAATTTTCATTGAACAACGACCTTCTTTAAGAAATCAGTTTTCCGCTGCGAGTTTGCTTGATGTCGAGTTTCAAATTTTCTTCTAACAACTGTTGGCTTCCGTAGGCGTTTCTTACTGGGAAAAAGAAAGAGAGGATCCAATGAAATAATTTAGTAGTGTTTATTAGAACAAAATCATAATAGTGAACAACAAATATAACAGAGAGTACCGTCGTCTTCCGGGTATTCCTTCTACTGGGGAGCTCGGATTCTATATTCTGTGCGTTTATAATCTGTTTATCTGTGGCTCTCTGGTCGGGATGGCGCCTACATTCGGCCATTCCTGGATTTCAATCGTCCTCGATTGAACCTTGCGTTGCAGGAACGTCGTGGGTTGCGTCGGGGGGTATCTTCTACTTCTGGCTCCTCGTCCGGACTTTCTTCTGTAGCTGAGTCATTAATTCTATTTTGTTCTCCTACTGTCCTATCACACGGGTCCTTTCGAAAGATCTGGATCAGGTCTCTCAATTCAGGGTCGGAATGCTGAATCATCAAGATTTGTTCTTCCAGTGTGATTGTGAGGCACACTTCAAGGTTTTTCTCCGCGATTTCCTCCATCGTGTCTCTAGGGTCGTCGACTGGAGCTCTACTCATTCCGTCTACGTGGGCCATCTTCTCCCCTGGTTTATGTCGAATTTCGAAATCGTATTCCTGAATCAGATTGTACCATCGCGCTATCTGAGGATTTGTAGTCTTCTTCGCGTTCATGTAGACCAGTGCTTGGCAATCTGTAACCACTGTAAACTTGATTCCTACGAGGAACTGACGTAGTCGATCCAAGGTCCACACTATCGCCATCAGCTCCAATTTGCTTGAGTGGTACATCTTCTCGGCCTCTGTTGTCTTCTTGCTCACACAGTAGACCAAGCGCCATTTGCAGTCTTCGTCCATCTGTAGCACCATTCCTGCTAATCCCTCAGCACTCGCATCGCAATGTACTTCTGTCTTGAGTTCAGGGTTGTAATGAGCTAGTACCGGATATTCGACCAGATCCTTTCGTAGTCCTCCAAATGACCTTCGCTGTTCTTCCTTCCATTCAAATTGTGAACCTTTCTTCGTAAGTCTGCTTAGCGGTTCTGCTTTCCTCGCGAAGTCCTTTACAAATCGTCTGAAGAAGTTCGTCAGTCCCAGAAAGCGTCGTATGTCGTGGACATTCTTGGGTTCTGGAAATTCTTCTATCGCCTTGATCTTTCTTGGGCCTGGCTTAAGTCCGCCTGTACTGATGACATACCCTAAGAACTCAACTTCCCTCCTTCCGAACTCACATTTGGAGGGTTTCAGTGTCAACTTCGCTGATCTTATTCTTTCGAGGACTTCCCTCAACCTTTCGATCATCTCCCGCCAATCCTTTGCCGGGATAATCACGTCGTCGAGATAGCAGAATGCCTTCTTGTTCAGCAGTGGACCTAGGACAGTGTGCATCAGTCTTTGGAATTCAGCTGGTGCGTTGGCGAGTCCAAAAATCATCCTTTCGAATTGACCTGTATCATCTGGGGTGATGAATGCTGTCTTTAATTTTGCCTTATCGGTCAGTGGTATCTGCAGATATCCATGCGCCAGATCCAGAGTGGTGAAGAATTTCGCATTCCTTAGGCCTTCCAGAAGGTCGTCTATCCTTGGTAATGGGAACTTGTCCTTAACTGTTTGAATGTTGAGTCTCCTATAATCTACCACCAGACGATGATCTCCAGTTTTCTTCCTCACAAGTAGGACGGGACTAGCGTAGGGTGATCTAGTTTCCGTGACTATTCCATTGTCCTTCCACTCTCTGACAATCTCCCTGATTGCTTCGCGTTCACTTGCAGTCGTCTTATACGGTCTCAGACAGACTGGCTTGCTTCCATCAACCTCCTTAATGTCCATCTTGGTGACATCGGTTTACGTATCTCGTAATGTGCGTCATTGCTGGTACTTCGAGACGTATCGTTGTTTCCGCGTGTAGTCTGGATGCGCAGCTTCTCAAGCTCGAATTCCATTACCATTTGTTCTTTTCGTTCGATTCGTTCCCGATCCTCGATTCGTTTCCGATCCTCGATTCGTTCCCGTTCTATACGTTCTGCTTGCTCTGTTTGTGCTGTTTGTTCCATTCGCTCCCGTTCTGCTCGTTCTGTTTGTTCCCGTTCCTCGATCAGAGTCTCCAACAGTTGCTTTGCGAATTCTTCTTCGTAAGATTGACTATTCAGGATAAGGCGTTTTAAGTCGACGATCCTGCTCTCTGGCGGTACTACCTCGCCGAGTTCATACGCCAACTTGCTCAAATCGCATTTCCTTACTTTCGCTAAGTAAGTCATGTTTTTCAAAAGGAAAAATAAACAAGGCAAAGTTTTTTTTTTTAAATAAACAAATAAAACTGACTAAGCCAGATACGTACTGTTTCAATTATTTCTTTAAACGAAATCAACTTTTCTTTGGTAATTTTGAGACAATACTTTTTTTTTTTCTTTTTACCGCGATACTTTGCGATAATACTTTTTATTTGTTTCTTCAATTTACTTTAAAAATACTTTCTTTAGAATACTTTACTTTACTTTAAAATACTTCACTTTACTTTAAAATACTTTCTTTAAAATACTTCACTTTACTTTAAAATGCTTTCTTTAAAATACTTTCTTTAAAATACTTCACTTTAAAATACTTCACTTTACTTTAAAATGCTTACTTTAAAATACTTCACTTTACTTTAAAATACTTTCTTTAAAATACTTCACTTTAAAATACTTCACTTTACTTTAAAATGCTTACTTTAAAATACTTCACTTTACTTTAAAATACTTTCTTTAAAATACTTCACTTTAAAATACTTCGCTTTACTTTAAAATGCTTACTTTAGAATACTTCACTTTACTTTAAAATACTTTCTTTAAAATACTTCACTTTACTTTAAAATACTTTCTTTAAAATACATCACTTTACTTTAAAATACTTTCTTTAAAATACTAATTTACTTTAAAATACTTTTTATCGAGATGATTTTGCAATAATACTTTTACGAATAGGTAATTAAATTTCGTACATACCATGCAACTCCTCTTACGTTGATTGGTCACAGCGCCACGTCCTTCTCGTTTCCAAATTATTCCAGTGAATCTTCAATTTTCTTCAGGACTATCCCACTTCTGAATTTCTGTTGGCTTCCGTAGGCGTTTCTTACTGGGAAAAAGAAAGAGAGGATCCAATGAAATAATTTAGTAGTGTTTATTAGAACAAAATCATAATAGTGAACAACAAATATAACAGAGAGTACCGTCGTCTTCCGGGTATTCCTTCTACTGGGGAGCTCGGATTCTATATTCTGTGCGTTTATAATCTGTTTATCTGTGGCTCTCTGGTCGGGATGGCGCCTACACAACGACCTTCTTTAAGAAATCAGTTAACCGCTGCGAGTTTACCGCTGCCACCATGTGTTGTCAGTCAGGACAAAATACCAGATTAGCTAAACAAATTATTTTGACAATTATTTCTATGAAAAAACGAAAGAAACAAATAAAAGATAAAAAGATCAGGTGTTGAAATCAATATTAAAAAAGGCATATCCTGACCAGGAGCACATGGGCTTTACAGAAGGCAGAGCGCCACCTGGTGGAACAGAAATCAACCAAACATTGATTTAGCCTGTTCCCTGATATTTGGCCAACCCAATTTCTTGATAAATCAAGAAAAGCCATCCACGAACGCGTTTCGCGCTCGTCAGCGTGGAGTAGGCTGAACCACTGCGACCAAAAAATATTTTTTGGTTCCAGTGGCTTCCTGAAAAACCAAGAAATGGGTATTTAAGGCCAAACTTGCGTAAATACGCTTAGCACATTAAAAAAACGAAATAAAAAATAAAAGATAAAAAGATCAGGTGTTGAAATCAATATTAAAAATGGCATATCCTGACCAGGAGCACATGTGCTTTACAGAAGGCAGAGCGCCATCTGGTGGAACAGAAATCAACTAAACATTGATTTAGCCTGTTCCCTGATATTTGGCCAACCCAATTTCTTGATAAATTTTTGTTTCAAGTGGGTTAATTAACAACCCAGAAAATGAGCAAGTTAACATGCTCGTGTATTGCATGGGCGATAATGCAGATGATATATTGTTGTCATGTAAAATAGCGGATGACCAACTCGAGAAATATGATAAAATTATCAAATGTTTTGAAAGTCACTTTATTCCAAGACGGAATATAATTTATGAAAGGACAAGATTTAATCAAAGATGTCAAAAGTTTCGCTGACGAGCGCCAAAAGCGCGAAACGCGTTCGTGGATGGCTTTTCTTGATTTAAAAGAAATTGGGTTGGCCAAATATCAGGGAACAGGTTAAATCAATGTTTAGTTGATTTCTATTCCACCAGATGGCGCTCTGCCTTCTGTAAAGAACATGTGCTCCTGGTCAGGATATGCTTTTTTTTAATATTAATTATGTCTATATATATATTTGCATCTCTACAAGTCAATATATATATATATAAGCAGAGTATCATTCCTTTTCTTATCAGAGCTCTACAATCTCTGAGCCTAATATCCTGAACAGTGAACCCTCCCAGCGGTTTCGCCAGTTTAATCTACCATACCGCTGTTATATTTTTATAAAGAGGCTTTCATAAATATACTGGAACAATAAAATAATTATAAATCCAATATATGCATCTTGTTGAATATATATATATTATATTTTTGATTTCTATTTTAAAAGAAAATGGTGCTGAGATGAGTTTGCGCAGTCGAGGCCTTTTGTTGAAAAGAGATCAAACACTCCACTATTGACGGGTTTATTTATTAACCAAATCGTCACAATTTTTAAAAAAATCAATGGTAATAATAATCATGAGGCATCTTGATAGGTAGAGTACCTCAAAGATTGAAAGAAAGAAAAAAAAACTTAATAAAAAAATGATATTAAAATTTACATATTGGCCAACCGAAACAAAAAAAAAAGTCTGACTAACTATGCAAAAAAAAAAAAAACGATTTATATTTACATCCGCGCCGTCTGGTGTTCTCGGCGTCACAGAGTTCATCTATGTGTGTGTGTGTGTGTGTGAAAATAAATAATAAAATATTAATAAAAATATACAAGTTATGTAGAATATAATATTACCAAATTATCTACAACATATATATATATATATACTAGACGAATGGCCCGGGCAACGCCCGGGGTTTACCCGAGTGCGAATATATTCTAAAAACGTTGACTTGGGTGGTCGCTATTAACAGGGTGGTCTGTATAGACAGGTGGATGTATCACACAGCTGATAACAGGGTTGTCTAGAGTGGTCGCTATAGACAGGGTGGTCTGTATAGACAGGTTTATGAGAGAGGCACAAACTTACAGGTTGTTGACGCCGCAATCCCCAGAGAGTGTTTTTTGTTGCATCATGCTGTGACTCACACGACGAACCCAAGGTCAACAGGGGTGGAGCAGCAAGCTTAAGCCTATCACCGTCTGGCGGCGCTGCTTGCGAGTTATATCTACAATTCTGCAAATAACTCTAAGGATATTCAAGATATTCAAGAAATTATTTTCGAAAACCTTTCCGGGGATATACCTAATAATATCCCAGAATTTCATGGCGATTGGATGTATGGTTTTTGAATAACAGGGTTGTCTAGAGGGGGGCAGGGAGGACACGTGTTCCCTTGCAGCCAATGAGCGCGCATTCTATCCGTGAGCTTCAGACAAACAGACAGAATAAGGCAAATATATAAGTAGATATATATATATATGAAAACCTCTTTCTCTAAGCTAAAATATGAAATACCCTCCTAACTAAACAAGAAACCACATAAGCTAGAAATCAAGAAGACATTTCCCCTGAAGAAGACAGCCATCTCCGATACGTCGTGAATAAAAGAAAAAATAATAACCCACCCACGGTTAATGTATTATTGTTCACAATAAACAGGAAATTGTCGTCAATATCGGGTGTAAATGTGAATTGCATGCTTCAACAAAGTGAAAACTTTGTGGTGCAACATTTGACTTTTTTAAATGAGATTATTGCCCTATTTGTATATCTATTTATATTTTAAAAGTAATTTTATAAAAGAAAAATAGATTTTAAAAAAGAATGTTTACAATTTTATTGAATCAAAAAGTGTTATCTTTTAAAAGTTTTTGTTTTAAAATATTCTGTTATTTATCCTTTATGAATACTAGATATTTTTTTAAATTTTTTTTTTTCATTAAAAAAATCATATTTGATATAAATTTAGAATATAAACGTTATAAAATATATATTTTTAATATCTGTTTCACTAAATAAAATGTTTTATTTTACGTATATTTTTAGAGGAAAAAACAATCAGATTGGGGTAGATGAATATTTTAAAAAATATATAACCACAATATATATATAATACATATTTTAAAATAACATTTTTTTTTTACTTAATTCATTGAAAATATAATAAATTTAATAGCAAACGAAAAAGGAATCTTGATCGTAAATAATTTAATGTGGCTCTCCTAAAACAGTTTCAAAAGGCGTCGACAGATGGCGGCACGGGTTCTAGTCGGGAGAAATGCTCGAAGCAAGCCATTTTGTTTTGTCAGATAGTTTTCTCGTATAAAATAAATATATGATGAGTTAAATAGTATACAAATAATATTATGTATTATATATTTATATTATTTTATATATTATTTATTTTTAAAATATTTATATATGTTTTAGTGTTATTAAATAGAGAAAAAAACTTATTTTTTTTTTGTGAAAAAATTACATACTCTATGTTGTGCGTAATGAATTTATTTTAAAAAGTGAACACATCTAGGCAAAGAGATACCAAATGTGTCTGAAATCAATGTAAACTATAGAAATGGGAGGTGGCCAACTGCTGCCCTAGATTATCTTGTTTGCATTTGATGACGTCAGAGAGAGGCTCCTGACCTAACCTATATAACCTAACCCAGAAGGCAAAGTTTCTTGTCACTCTGCCGAGAATTATATAAAATTAAATTAATATATTAATGAGATAGAGCAAGGAGAGATATGAAATGGTAGTTTGTTTGGAAACGGTCGTGGTGAGGGGAAGAGATGTTCTTTGTTTGGGTCTCTCTGGTGTGTGTATGTATGTATGTGTGTGAACTGTGTTTACATGTATGTGTGTGCACGCGTACGTGCGTGTGTGTAAATTGTATGTACATGTATATGTGTGTGAACTTTGTGTACATGTATGTGTGTGTAAACTGCGTGTACCATATGTTTGTAGGTGTCCATGCAAGTGTGTGAATTGAGTGCATACTAATGCGTGTATGTATGTGTACGTGCGTATGTTAATTGAGTGTATATGTATGCGTAAGTATATGTGTACGTGCGTATGTTAATTGAGTGTATATGTATGCGTAAGTATATGTGTACGTGCGTATGTTAATTGAGTGTATATGTATGCGTAAGTATATGTGTACATGCGTTTGTTTATATGTTTTTGCGCTGTAGTATTAACTGGAATTTATAAAAAACAATCAAATACAAAATTAAGACTTGTTTGTGTTTAACAATACCCCAGGTTGTGTGTAAGGAGTCTACCTGAAGTAATGTAGTGTGGTCAGACTCTGACCAACAATGTGGGCTGGGAGAGGCACAAACAACATTTAGTGGAGTTAACCGAGAGGAACTGCTGGTCGTTCAACCAAACCTGGCTGCCGTGGTTTATTTGTTCCAGAATATTGAACTTTCGTGATAAGAAACCACGTTTATAGGTACCGTCAGTGTGGTCAGGAGGTACCTCAGAGGTCTACCCGGGAGGTTACAGGTTCTTGATAGAGCAAGGAAATGGTTCTTCAAGCCAAATGTTACCTAGAAATGATTTGTAGCAAACAAGCTGGAATAAAGATTAACGTTTAGTTGATATTTAGTCCGATAGATGGCGCAAGCCATCATCAACATTAAGTTGTACGATCAGGCATTGCTATTTTTAAATAATCTTACCAAATAGAAGGTAGTCTCCTGGTAAAATTTCCGGGCTTCGGGGTCAGAGAATCTCTCTAAGGTCTCCCGTTCTTATCGTCTGTATAGAACAAGTTTCAAAAATTTTAAATATCAAAATGCACATTTGTAGAATGGTTTTCAAATCTCTATGTAATTCCACACATGGGTCTAGTATAATAAAAGTATACAATTATCACATAAAATAAATTCCAAAAAGTGGCGCCTCGTGCTTTGGCAACAAAATAATGTATTATTTTAAGAAAAAGGCATCTTCCTATCGTGGAACTGAAAGTTGCTGATGGCTTGCGCCATCTATCGGAATAAATATCAACTATTCTCGTTGATTTTTTTTTTTTTAATTATTCCAGAATTGGCCAATTACCCATTCTTGATAAATCAAGAAAAGCTAACCACGGACGCGTTTCGGGCTGTTGGCCCTCATCAGCGTGGTGCAAGCTGTACCTCAACGACCAAAAAAAAAAATAATGGTCATTAAGGCATCCTGAAAAATCATGAAACGGGTAGTTAAGGCCAGAATTGCGTGAGGACGCTACACAATGTGAAAAAATAGTACAAATGTAACATTGTACTGGGATAAGGTGCATAAATTAAGAAAAAGGCATCTTCCTATCGTGGAACTGAAAGTTGCTGATGGCTTGCGCCATCTATCGGAATAAATATCAACTATTCTCGTTGATTTTTAATTATTCCAGAATTGGCCAATTACCCATTCTTGATAAATCAAGAAAAGCTAACCACGGACGCGTTTCGGGCTGTTGGCCCTCATCAGCGTGGTGCAAGCTGTACCTCAACGACCAAAAAAAAAAAATAATGGTCATTAAGGCATCCTGAAAAATCATGAAACGGGTAGTTAAGGCCAGAATTGCGTGAGGACGCTACACAATGTGAATTGGCCAATTCTGGAATAATTAAAAATCAACGAGAATAGTTGATATTTATTCCGATAGATGGCGCAAGCCATCAGCAACTTTCAGTTCCACGATAGGAAGATGCCTTTTTCTTAATTTATGCACCTTATCCCAGTACAATGTTACATTTGTACTATTTTTTCACATTGTGTAGCGTCCTCACGCAATTCTGGCCTTAACTACCCGTTTCATGATTTTTCAGGATGCCTTAATGACCTTTTTTTTTTTTTGGTCGTTGAGGTACAGCTTGCACCACGCTGATGAGGGCCAACAGCCCGAAACGCGTCCGTGGTTAGCTTTTCTTGATTTATCAAGAATGGGTAATTGGCCAATTCTGGAATAATTAAAAAAAAAAAATCAACGAGAATAGTTGATATTTATTCCGATAGATGGCGCAAGCCATCAGCAACTTTCAGTTCCACGATAGGAAGATGCCTTTTTCTTAATTTATGCACCTTATCCCAGTACAATGTTACATTTGTACTATTTTTTCACAAAATAATGTATGTCGGTACGTCAGTCAGAACGTTATGGTGTTGATACACATTGTCAAACTCAGTCAAAAGCCAACAACCAGTATACCAAAGTTTCGGGCCTCATCAGTATAGGGACGGCTGTGAAATATACACTATAGTATGTATAGTAATTTAAAATATAATATAACGCGGCTGATGATTGTAAAACGAAAATTGCAATTATACCGCGAATGTTTCTTTTAAACAAAAATCGAAATTTATTTTAAAGAGAAATAGCGATTATTTCTAACTTTAAGGATGAAGTATAATAAGATGAATTGTGAAGAGTAATGACAAACGGAAAAATAAAAGTGTCCAGGGATGGGAAGTATGTATAGTGTTGGCTCTCGAATATATTTTATACATTTGTCGATACGCTCATGTTTCTTTCTTCATCATGTGATCCTCGAAATTACATCCGCAGACCGTACTGTGAGGATAGAGGGGGCTTGGCTCAACAGAATTGGCTCAATGGATGTCCTAAATATCCCTGAAATGTCTTCCTTGGACTATTCAGGCTATATATCAAAGGCTGTCCAATACCATAGTAGAGAGAAAAGTCTAGAAATTAATTTGGAGAAACTGCAGAGAAGATTCATCACTGATGAGCCAGGCCCTTTCTCATCTAATTTATTCTATCATAGCATTAAGTTCTGCAGAAGTAAGTTCGATTGGATCTATATAATGAGAAAGAGGGGAAACCTTAGTGTCAATAATATTTATTACAAATATATTCACCATGATGTACACTCATGGACAAAACTTAAGGAGGTTGTACCTTTTAACATGTATATCGGGATGGAATATATTTGATATATAGTGACCTTTGTTTGAGACATACGAGAAAACCAAGTGTGAACTAAATTGCCTCCGTCTCCTTAAAAAAAAAAAAAAGACGACTGGCGATAAAATAAAAGACTTTCCACCTCCTTAAGTTTTGCATAGTGTAAATAATATAAATTACAATTTTATTGTCTATGTACACTCATGAACAAGGAAGTTGTACCTTTTAGAATCGGGATTCAGATAATAACTCTAAAATATATTTGAAACATAATGACATTTAGAAACTATTTTAGACGCTTAAGCTTCTTTTTGAGAGAGAGAGAGAGACAATTGACAATTGACAATTGACATATTTTTATTGACATCTTGTCAATACATGTAAAGTGCACAGTCCGCACTAATTATAAGAAAATGAGAAATTTATAATGAGGATGATGGTTATAATAAAAAAATGATTTTAAAAATGATTAAAAAATACAACTATGTACATGGCGCCTCTGCCACCGCTGCAGAGTTTGATGGAAGATCGCCAATGGGTCCCCAGAGATACCACGCATCTCGCGATCTACGAAGAAGACGTAGATGGCATGCTTTGCCGCTGAGGAGATGGTGATGGCGTGGTTCTCGAGGTTCACCGCGAAGATCCAGGATTGCAGGTCCGGCGGCCGCCCGATGATGGAGAACACCTCTCGGATGAGAGGGCGGACGGCGCTGCAGGACCAGTAGCGATGAGCCAGCGACAGGTCGCTGGAGCCGCAGGCGATGCAGACGGGCTGGCTCGACGCCGGGTGCCCCGGATGAGGCAGGGCGTGAGAAATGGAACAATTTCTAAATTTCAAAAAGAATCTTACGCGTCTAAAATAGTTTCTAATTTTCACAACAGATGGCCCGCTAGTGCATCGTAATATAATGACCTTTATTGAAGACACACGAGATAACCAAAAGTGAACAAAATTGCGTCTGTCTACTTAAAGAAACACAGACACCGGGGAAAAAAGACTTTCCACTTTCTCTCTCTTATAAGTTTTACCCATAGTGTCAATAATATAAATTACAAATCTTTTCACCATGTACACTCATGGATAAGGAAGTTGTACCTTTTAGCATGTATATCGGGATTGAGACAATAACTCTTGACGATATACAAGACAACTTCGTACAACTGTGTTCACAGTTTGGCTAAAACTCCATTGATTGCAGATTACATTGAAGCAAAAAATATGAAATTTGACTTGAATAACTTATCGTTCGATGACAAGCAAAAATACAACATCGATATTCCCTTTATAATTAAATCCTATATAGACGAAAGAATGTTGCTCTTACTGAATAATACAAACGAGACATTTACAAGTTTTTTCAACCGGGGTATTCCAAATTATTTTCGCCCTAATTTCCACAACACACAATTTGTAACCAACCATGGTAATTTCGGGAGTTTCCTGGAAAGAATCCCCGCATCGGAGGATCCGGGCTGTTTTTGTGGATGCCGCATTCAAGATTCTACTCATCTTTTACTTAAGTGCCCAGCATTTCAAGACTACAGACTCAGTAACGGTATTCTCTGTACCGATCCAAGAGAACTGATATCCAGCAGGGACTCATACATTGAATTCAATAGATTTTGTAAATTTATATCAAAGTTTTTAAATAATCTCAAGTGTTAGGTATAATTGTAACTGTATGTGCTGTATATATGATTTTTTCCTTTTTTCTTTGTTTTGAGGTGTGTTTAAATTAAATTACCTATGTATATAGTATGCTTGTTTGAAACCAATTTAATGAATATGGTAAATGCCTTTGTGCATATATTTTTGGATATATAAATAGATTCTCCCTCTCTCTCTCTCTCTCTCTCTCTTGTATTGCTTTCCTGTGGGCGCCAGTGTCCTTGGCGGGACATCGCGCTTTGTATTTATAGTTGAATAAAAGTTGAATATTTGACACACAGTTCAATTTGAAAATTCCAAACTATTTTAAACGTGTATATTTCTTTTTAAAATTAAACAATTTCTCCTGCCCTTACTGCAATGGAAAAATTAATGGGTGGGCCTGGCTCATCATTTTTCCATTGCAGTAAGGGCAGTAGAAATTATTTAATTTTTAAATGAATCATACGCGTCTATAATAGTTTCGAATTTTCATAACAGATGGCGCGCTAATGCATCATAATATAATAGTTCAATTTATTGAAGACACACGAGATAAACAAGTGTAAACAAGGTTGCCTCTGTTTCTTAAAAAAAAAAAAAAAACAGACGACCGGCGAAATAAAAGACTTTCCACTTTCTCAAGTTCAGCCCATGAGTGTATATTTATCTCAGGTAAAGAAATGTATTTATTTATCTTCACTGGAGCATCTGCTACATGTGTTACATGGGTTGGCCAAATATCAGGGAACAGGCTAAATCAACGTTTAGTTGATTTCTCTTCCACTAAATGGGGTTCTGCCATCTAAAAAGTTCATGTGCTCGTGGTCAGATATGCCTTCTTTGATTTTAGTACCAACACCTGGCCTTTTTTATTTTTAAAACATTATTCTCCATAAGTATAGATAAGTATCATGGCGGTAATAATGGACATATTATGAACTCAATGTTGGCAATAGTCATTTAATAAAGATGGTTGAATTTCTCAGATGGTTTATTTAATAAAACTTTTAATAAAAACTTAACAAATTAATTTTATTGTGTAAACCAACGAACTTTCAAGTTCTTCTCCTGGCTTATTGAAGATATAAGAGGAAATGCGAACTATTTCTAAAAATGCACGCGCGGCATGCATAGTGACCATTTGAAAGTAAAACATTTTTTTAAATGTTTAATGTCTTTTTTTATAGATATATATATATTAATAAGAAAACATCGACTATATCTTACAATAAATATTTACATACACGCGCAGCGTAGATATTTACAACTGAAAATTTAAAATTATCGCTTAAAAGCTAACATTTTAAAATAAAAGGAAATTCATTGTGAGAAAATTGTTTGTATTTTAAAACGTCTTTCACAATTTTATTAGGAACTAGCGGATGTACCCGGCTTCGCCCGGGTTTTATCCGAACATAATATTATGATTTTAATGATAATAATATTCCGGAACACACATAATATTATGATATTAATGATCATAATATTCCGGTTTTTCCCCGAGTAAAGTTTTGTCTAACGAACATTTGTTAAAACAATTCTAGAAAACATCCAATCCCTAATGAATCTATACTTGGCAAGATAACTTTATGTTTAATTATCTGCTCCACCTAGCTGTACCCGTTCAAACGTTGCTGTCTTTGAACAAAAAGGTAGTTTTAATACCTAAATAATAATTTATTAATGATCAAATGTATACAATACATCAAAATGAAAATTAACAATAAAATTATCCCTACATAAATGTCATTTGAATATAACATATGTAAAAAATAATATATATCTTTTGATAATTTGAAACTCGTAAATTTGAATCTCTCGATAAAGTGAACATTTTTTCTCGGTCCCTTGAAAAATACTCGATAAGTTGAATAAAATCAATATTAATTGGTTCCCTCGGTAATTGGAAGTTAAAGGAATAGTATCTTGCCTTGGAATTGTATCATTATTCTTGTCTCAAATAAATTGCCGTGTCATCCTGAATTTTGTCCTTCCTAATTTTCTACATTACAAAATCATCATTCTATCTAGTGAACATTTTTTCCCGGTCCCTTGAAAAATACTCGATAAGTTGAATAAAATCAATATTAATTGGTTCCCTCGGTAATTGGAAGTTAAAGAGGAATAGTATCTTACCTTGGAATTGTATCATTATTCTTGTCTCAAATAAATTGCCGTGTCATCCTGAATTTTGTCTTTCCTAATTTTATACATTACAAAATCATCATTTTATCTAGTGAACATTTTTTCCCGATCCCTTGAAAAATATTCGATAAGTTGAATAAAATCAATATTAATTGGTTCCCTCGGTAATTGGAAGTTAAAAGAATAGTATCTTGCCTTGGAATTGTATCATTATTCTTGTCCCAAATAAATTGCCGTGTCATCCTGAATTTTGTCCTTCCTAATTTTCTACATTACAAAATCATCATTTTATCTAGTGAACGTTTTTTCCCGGTCCCTTGAAAAATACTCGATAAGTTGAATAAAATCAATATTAATATGTTCCCTCGGTAATTGGAAGTTAAAGGAATAGTATCTTGCCTTGGAATTGTATCATTATTCTTGTCTCAAATAAATTGCCGTGTCATCCTGAATTTTGTCTTTCCTAATTTTCTACATTACAAAATCATCATTTTATCTATTCTCCCAATATATATGTTGTAGATAAATGATAAAACGAACCTTGACTTGTGCGCAATTAATAGGTAAAAAATCTTACTTTGATAAATAATCATCATCATTTAGTTAAATCTACAAATCTGCAAATAACTCTAAGGATATTCAAGATATTCAAGAAATTATTTTTCAAAAACCTTCCCGGGGATATACCTAATAATATCCCAAAATTTCACGGCGATTGGATGTATGGTTTTTGAATCTATAGAGTACAGACAGACAGACATTCAATTTTATATATATATATAAACACTCATTATCATGTGTATTCACAAAATTGATATTTATTTTTTTATTTTCATATATAAAGAAGGTATTTAATTTTAGATTGTAAGGCTGCGGGGTAAATTCACACAAGAGAGGATTCAAAGAGTAGAAATCCATACTGGGAAGTTACAAGTTATAAATCTTTTTGGAATAAAACTGAAAAAATAAACGTATTGGTGACGTTGTTAAACGAACATAACTTCCTGATGGACTATGTAATCTTGGAAACTACGTTCTAAGTCGTCTAGAGCCCTCGTAGCAGAGATTGTGACTGAGAGATGTGTACGAGAAGATTGTTTACAAATGGTTTCAACATGTGAATTAACCAATTTCTAATTATTCTCTTCATTATATCAGTCAAGTTACCTTCTTGTGTTTCCAAACTCTAAATATATATGCTCACTAAAGTTTTACTTCCTCTTGTCCATTTCTGGCAAATGCCGGTGGGATCAAATAAGGCCTTTAAAGTAATTGTAAAACATCCTTAACAGGATTGCCAGTATTAATCATACCATTTTTTAAAACGTTTTTTTTTTTTACCATTAACTTAGCCATAAATTTTAAATTTACAAAAAAAAAGGAAACTTTTACCTTGCAATTTAAAACAATGCCATTCCTGCGACCTCTTTGATTAATAAAACTGTAAAAAAATGTCATTTTTTTCCCGTCCTGGCCTCCCAAATTCTAATGTGAGATTAAATTGTAAAGCGAAGGTTTTAATTTCGGCGCCTGGCTACCACGGGAAAGAAAAACCCGGTGAAGATTAAAAGCGTTTTTATTAATAGAAATAATGCCGTTTTCCCTCGCCGAGCCTATCCATCATCGAACACTGAGGTAATTTCAAAGTTTATTTGGTTGTTTTTCCGCCGTTTGCAACAGAAACAATTGCATGTCTACCCGCCGAACCTCACCTTTTTTTTATTTTCTACGCGTTCTTTTATTATTATTATTAAATTTGTAATTTTTTTCTCTGCATTTGGTTTTTTCAACCCCATTTTTTGGATTCCGTTCTATTATAAGGTGCTAAATATTTTGGTAATGGTTTTATAGGTTTAGCGATGGAATTGTGTTTCTCTATAGGATGTTGGACGGATGGAATACCTTTGTTCTGGAGCTTTATTGAAGCGGGGTGATGGTCGCAGCTCTCTCTGATGGAGATTTTAATTGCCTACTCCTCCAGAATGAGCATGTGGAGGTGCTAATACTCAATCATTGGCCTATCTTTATCGATCCTAGTGTTCTTTTTATATATTTTATTTGCATATCCCGCACCTATCTTGTATCCTTTCCAATAAATCGATATCTGTTATTAAGCCAAATGTATTAACCCAAATCAATTGTAGCGGTCTGGAGATGGAACTGTAGAAATTTCTGAGGAGTTTCCCCTCTGATGGCCCCTCAAATATATCCCTTCCTGGTTAGTTGATAGAGTTATTTGTTTCAAAATTAGCGCGCAAAGTATTTCCATACTTACTTAAAGCTACATCTGTAGTTATAGGTGAAAACAGATTTTTATTCTCTTCTTTTTCACCTTTGAAATTTTCTTTTGGAAAATTTGCGCTTAGATATTTTCTAGCATATTTTGTGAGTGTTTTTCTATTCCTATATTTTTTTGTAACTCTTTGTTGAATTTTCTCCAAGTTTTTAAATAATTCCACATATTATGATGCACTCGCGCGCCATCTGTTATCAAAATTCGAAACTATTATAAACGCGTATGATTATTTTTGAAATTAAACAATTTCTACTGTCCTTACTGCCCATTAATTTTTCCATTGCAGTAAGGGCAGTAGAAATTGTTTAACTTCAAAAATAATCTTACGCGTTTATAATAGTTTCGAATTTTGAATTCCACATATTACCTGCACAAATTTCGTTATATTGAGATTTGTCACTTGGCATGTACATTCCTCCATCTGACTTTATGGACCTAGATAATTTTAGCAGTTTAAAGAACTTTCTTGGCAATCAGTCAATGGTTGATGTGATTTTAAATAATGGAATAACGGATAAATTATAGTATTTTCAACAAAAACGATAAAAATACACTCATAGACAAAACTTAATAAAATTTTACCTTTTAGCATGTATATCGGGATTCAGACAACAACTCTGAGAGACATTTGATACACAGTGACCTTTATTTAAAGCACACGTGATAACTAAGTGTGAACAAAATTGGCTCTTGTTCTTCAAAAAAAAAAAAAAACACTGTCGACATCAAATACTTTCCAAGTTTTGTCCAAGAATGTATACTTACAGTTTCTCAGTCACCTCCGCCTAGAAAGAGAGTCTTCCTACAGACAGGGAGGATCTCCTTAGACCTCTCAGTTCGGTGCTTAGGTACAGGACGTCGGTATCCAGGTCTCACTTGAAGACCTAGCTCTGCAGTGGATGGTTCTAGAGGGGTTGAGTAGTTTGATCTGCCGCCAACAGAGAGTGGTGTAGAGGGCGCCATGAACAGCTGGTGTTTGGGTTTATACCGTCTCGCTGAATATGCCAGTGGGCAAAAAGCAACAATATAGACAATCCTCAATGAGGTAAATATAACCATCACCCGACTCCATTTCTTCCAATAAAACAAGATTATTTCACAGAACTCAAATAACTGTACGTTGGAATTATTCAGCGCTCTCTCTTCTATATATATAAGTTTATTCCGATAGCATCTAGTGGAACAAAAATAAACTAAGCGTCTATTTAACTTGTTCCGTGGTATTTGGGCAACCCTTTTTTTTGTTTTGTTTTAGCTCAAATTAGTGGAAGTATGATGAAAACAAATTGGGAAGGCTTGACTCGACAATAAACCTTCCCAGTAATTTCCCCAGTTTAATAATTTAAAAAATCGAGATTATTATTTACAATTATAAATTAAGATAAAGGTGTTAGCTACGGTTATAAGCGAAATGTGTAGGGACAAATTCTAATGGTTTCTTGTGAGATTTGAGTATTATTCAGAACTTTATTCCCAGAATTGGTCGTTAATCTGGCGTGGTTGTTAAAGGAACGTTCTCGGGTAGAGCTTCATCTTCCAGATCAGGATCTGAGGTATCCAAGGCTGAAGAAGCAGCCATATTTGCCGACTAAACCCCAGCACTCAGCCGAGCGGCGAGATTAAGGCACACCTGGCGGGGACAAGGTTGGAATAACAACAAAACTTAACACCCGGATTTAAAACACGATTGGTTTGTTTTGGCGGATTTCTCGCTCCGCCGTGGATTTGGGTAGTGGGATCCCTGGCAAGTTGATAGAAATCTTGGATAAAACACTCTGTTTGTTTTTTGTAGAATTTCCACAACGGTTTGTATAATCGCTGTGTCAACTCCACGTCGCAGTGATGGGATGAAAGACGGAAATCTAAATACCTTTCTGTACTAGAGATTCGCGTAGTTGGGAACAGTGAAGTAGTTTCACGTAGTTGAATACAGTAAAGTGGTTTCATGGAGTATAGTACAATGAAGTAGTCTAATGGAGTCGAGTACAGTAAAGAAGTTTCATGGAGTCGAGTATTTCGAAGTAGTTCCGTAGAGTCGAGAATTAAACAAGTGTAGTGGGGTCTCCAGGAGTTAAGTATAGCGCAAGTTCACTCCCAGGTTGATGTACCTAGTGATGAAGATATTCCTCTCTCCATGGAGCACACGAGCCAAAACACACGGAGAACACCATTATATTCTCTATAAACTGAAATTTATATATTTGTTCCATAATAAAAATATTACTCTAATAAAAAACGCACGCCGCCGCGTAAGATGATATATAATTACCCCCCAAAGAGGTAATCTGAAATATTATGAAAAAAATCCTAAACATACGTGTAGTTCATTAGCGCACCATCTACTGCCTTATAGGAATACAGAGACACACACAACATATTCTAAAAATATCTAAGCGCAAATTTTCATAAATAAAGATGAAAAGAATAGAAATATGTTCCTACAGTAATGGCAAGAGTATAATTTGTTTTAAATTCAGAAACACTCGAGCTAAAATAGTATAACTCTCTGAAAATCTCATGTTTTCCCCCAAGAAAGAAGTACGAATACAATGTGCACTCACACAAACTGAAGTTATATTTTATATAAGTGAATATCTTAAACTGAGAACAAAACAAACCGAGAAATATCCTTATATCAATTTATCATTATTCTCTTCTCTTTTAATTTTTACTCTAACGTTTAGAGAAGACTCCAGTCAGTGTTAGGATGACACAAGCCTTATTGACCTGCAAGACAGAGCTGAAACATCGGGTGAAACATAAATAATAAAGTCATTATACATTTGTTGATAGGAAGAAACTTCATTGTGTTTCAACTACAATTCCTTCTTTATACAGCGATAATTTTGAACCGATGCCTCGCGTTGTTGGAACATTATGTTCTCCACTGAATGGAACAAGTGGCGTGAGCTGTTCTAAGGAGTAACTCGAGCCAGCTGGGAGTCCACAAAAACGTCTTGCGCCCCCCGGCAGCGACTAATACCCTGACTTGGTTAATTATTGGGTAATGCATAACTAAACATGTCTCCATTTACTCCCACGCTGATTGGCTGCTTAATGTTTACCTCAACGGGGATCTCCGCTTTTTTTATTGGCTGTGTGTTTGTTTACTTGTGCGGTCGCTTAGAGATTGATCGAAACATTATTGGAGGCGCTCACCTTTATATTGATAATCTGGAAGTCTTCACGCCGTGTCTTCTTGTCACTCTAGCTTACATTCTAACTATCCAGAATGTAAGCAACGTTGTGTATATAAAGAGAGGCACATAGGAGCCTTGTTAGTGTGTAGTCTACCCTGCCGTGTAGATCTCCATGCTTTAATACGTCTACAGGATGGAGAGGTAGTTGTTCCCCCAGCCTAGTGTAAGTGTCCGTCCTACAATCCTGAAATCCCTATCCCCATACGTAGCTAACGTACCTCGTATGTTTCAGGTAAGTCTGGCGGAGGAGGCTCCCCGACTGGTAGGTGTCCCTCCTTCCCTTACGGTGGCATTTGACGAAGGTTTTGGTCGATCCTCACATACACTGTGGGAACACGAGATATTCTACTGTCCGATGTGATATCGTCTTCGTTTTGGAAATGTAAATGCGAAACGTATTCTGAAGGAGAGCAGCGATAACTTCTAATACTATACCTTTTATATCCCGTGTAACATTTGTAAGGATTCTGTTTGTTATACATCGACCATTTACAGATACCACACCCTTATATCTTTCTGTAAAAATATACCTCGTGTTAAAAGTTAGTTACGTGTGCTATATCGATGTGTTCAGAAGGTAATGGCACGAGTTTTCTAAGTGCCGTTCGGGGCACTCGAGGCTCACTCCGGCATTCAGCCCGCACGGCAGGGAATGTAATAAGTCGACAAATCCGTTTAGGAAAATGTCCGGGAGACACCAGGTGGCGGGAGAAGCTGGAGTGTTGTCTGGAGCGGTCCTAATTGTCAGCTCCTCTCTGCTGTTGTGTGATACTCTGACACAGCGCCACATATGTGGGGGCTTTCTACATACACTTTCGAACATTTATATCACGTTTAATTATACACAACTTAATAAAATACAGGAAGGGTAAAACACCGTTATAAACATGATCCGTTAGCTTACTCCTGGACCTATGATCCAAATTTTCATTCTAAATTCGATTATTGAATATTTTATCAAATTTGTTTGTTTATTTCAATAAAATATTCACAGATATTGTGATATGCTACTTATATTTGAAAATGCTGATATCTCTACGCAATAATTTTTCTTCAAATTCATTTTTGTTAGAAGCAAACTCATAATAACACAGTTTATATGGTCAAAAAGCAAAGAATCCGTTTTGGCGTTTCGTGTATTCCTTAGTCAGAAGAAAGCGACCGCTATCTCTAACTAAGAATATGCACTTGGCATCCTTTTTAAAGAATAATTTGTACAAAACGTTCACAATTTAGTACAAAAAGATGTATTTAGAATATTCGAGACAATACACCGAGGGAGGTATGAATCAACCGGCAGTATGTATAAAGAGTGTATTTGTCATCCACCTACCTAGAGAGTCCCTGTGCAGTGACGCCGCCATTAAGTGGCCAAGCTTGCGATGTGAAGTAATATGTTTTTAGCGACGGTCATACGGGGAGTTTACCTAGCTGCCATTAGTTATTTAGAAGCGACCGTCCAAACACACCTCAAATATTAATCCGCAAGAGTTCTCATCTATTAATAATAAAATGGCTGCCTCCACTTTTCACCCCTTGTTACCGTTCGTGAACACAACGGCGAGTGTAATTTAGGTGGTAGTTCTTGTTGGTGTTTATCTACTTGTAACACGGGATGGAGCTGTTGTATTGTTGTTATATTTGTTTATCCACCTTTGATAATTATAAGACGATTGATGGATATATTTGTAGTTGTTATTACGGTGTTGTTTATCCAATTGTAAAATGTAATAAAATGTATACGGTTTGATCACTGTTCTGGAACAGTTATATAACATCATCCGAAAGCGGTCTCTCCCAAAGGTCTTACTGCTACATCCACTGCAAGTTAAGATATGTTCTGAGGTGACCAATGCTCGATAGATGGCGTTGTATTTCCTTTGTTGATGCATTGCAATGACTCTGATTTGACTTGATCATTCCAAGTTCAATATCTCCCAATAAGCTCAGTTCAACTTGAAAAAGATTTTATACTGTGTTAGTGTGAGGGATCCAGATGAGAGCGATGATTGGCTCATAGTTGTCTTCCTTTCATTTATTCAAAGAGGGTAACTGAATGTAAATCTAGCTGATAATTAGTTTAGCTGTTTCTATCTCATCAGGATCATCATTATATTGTAGCATCGGATCCAGACGTCGTTTGTGTTCTTTATATAGCCAAGATTTACAAAGATAAAATGCGAGTTCGTTAAATGGTTTCATAGAGAACTTTATTAGACTGATGCGAAGTAGAAGGAATTAAAAATGTGGGACTTTCCTTCAACTACCGCCGTCAGAAGGATCCTTGGTGCCGTTCCTCTTGCGAACCGTCCCGCTCCACACTGTACACGTCCAGTCTGGGCAACACCGACTTGTAGACTGCTCCGCTATCGACACATTCGTTCCGGTGTCCACTTCCACAGAGCTGTCGCCAACTTGGCCTTTCAAGGCACCTTCCTCCTTCAGGCCAACAGCTGATTTCCACCGGATATTCTCCAAACGTATCTTCTCCAGGATACCTTGCTGTCAAACTGATTTTAACTGATGTTTTCCTCCGCTGTACTTCCTGATCTGACCCCCATTCTTTAATCCCACAGTACCCCTGGGGACAGTAGCACTTCTTCCTTGTCTATCACCCACGTTGTCTTGGCTCTTGGTGGGGAAACATATGTCACAATATAAACTTATTTTTTGTTAAGTGTCATAGTGATTCATCATATAAAACTTAATGGCACCTTATATTTACTTGACTCATAATTGGGGATTTAATTTTTTTATTGCAGCTTTACGAAGTGCAAATTTATTTACAGCTTTGAAAAACGGGTTCAAAAGTTAGCGTTGTAAAACGAGCTGTAAAGGATTTCATAGCGCTATCTCAAATATTAGTATCTTGTAATCGAGAATATAGAATAGGTGAGAAATAATGTAACTCTATTTATGTTGCTACTCTATCTACATGTCAATAAGAAGTACACTCTACTCTAGATGTTGTTCGATAGAAGAGCGCAATACCCGCTTCAATCAGTACATCGACAGAGGCGACAAAAGAAAAATCAAAATTGACAACAAAAATGAAGGTGTTGCAAAATACATGTGTGACACATAATCACTTTTGACGAGTCAAATAGTGTTGGAATAGATTTGGAAATTAGCTTCAACATGGAATAACCTTCCCCAGACTTTGTTTGATCTCCCCCCTTCCAACCATTTCTAATTCCTTTTTTTCCCCTATCTCCCCTCTCTTTGGTTTTCACCACTAATTAAACAACTTTGGCAAATAGGCAATCAAACATATGTAATTAATTTCATTAAGTAAGATACACACAATCTTTGGCTTCTGTGACTCGAGGGGACAATACATTAAATCTGTGATTTAAAAAAAAATCTTGACCGTGACTGACCATATTTTAAAGATTTTTTTTTTTTATTTGTCTAAAACGCTTCCATTTAACTTTATAAATTATCCTACGATACTTTTGTAGATATTTTCAGAGGTCACACGGGAATAATTTTTGAATTATATTATTCTATGAGTTTGCCTATTATGGTTTAAAATATTTTGACTATTGCCCAATTTTTCCAGCATCAACTGAGGAGATCAAAATGTGTTTGCTTCAGGAATGGCAGGATTCTAGCTATTGCAATGACCGCACATATTACTAATATTAATTATAGGCCAATAGTATTACTTATTATATATTTAACAAATTTGATATTTGATCATAGCGCATCTATCTATACTAATTATAAATCTCATTTTAACTTTACTTTAACTGTATATAATTGAAAGTTATCTCTCTAAACAGACCTTATACTGAACTAAATAGATATTGAAATCATGGCTCACCTGTGGCGAATCCTCTCAGCTTCCAAGGAATTAAATTGCCCAAATCGCCATTAGGATTCACCACTGATAAGCCATGTATGATTTCTATATTCATTCATTGCAGTATAATATGGTAATAGATTTTTCTTATAAAAATTAAAATAAAAGTTGTTTCAAAATGTGTTCTGATTTACAAGATTGTTATATTGAATTGTGTAACCTTTGATCCCGAATATATAAATTTGAGAACTTGGTGTGATATTTCAATCCAAGTGTCCTCTCCTACAGAGTGAGGAGGAGGACGAGGGGTCCAGTACATTACTGAGGGAGGTACAAGAATTATAAAGTAAAACCGGCGTTATCAGCCCCGTCTAGTCGGGATAAGCAGAATGGGTCACGCATCTTATCTCCACCAGCGGGGCTGTAAACGCCCTCCAATAAACAAGGCCGAGACACGTGATCTGATTGGCCGGGAGATAGTGCGCCAATTTGTCCGCTGCTCCTTTTGTTTCTCGGACGGCTGCTTCTCTCATCCTTCTACTGGATGTTCTTTTTCAACTTGGTGGCCGCGCTTCTTTCAGTCATAGAACAAATCTACTCAATATGGAGTCTATCTGGACTGTGACTGTGGTTAGAACTACATCTAGTGTAATGTGGGATAGAGACTGTGTAGGCACGATACAACAGTTCATATGGTGTAAGAGACGCCGTGCAGTGCAGAAAAATATAGTGCAGGAAATACCGTGTAGCGTACCCATGTTTTCTATTTTAAAGTTATAAAATGGCAAGAGATCATTTAAATTATCAACCTATAGATTTACTTCCATCACTTTTATTTTTATTTTTCAATTTATAAAACCTGGGGTTTTTTCGAGCCACGATCTCTTTGACAGACTGTTGAGCTGACTGTTCAACGGATTGTTGATCGGACTGTGGAATATTTCGTGACGTTCTGAAAGTTTTCCAGTTTAAGAAATAATAAAG
The DNA here is from genome assembly GCA_030710605.1 of Cordylochernes scorpioides. NCBI lineage: Eukaryota > Metazoa > Arthropoda > Arachnida > Pseudoscorpiones > Chernetidae > Cordylochernes > Cordylochernes scorpioides. Next base: position 67,101,873 of record CP092866.1, read on the forward strand.
AAACTTTGCAAGTAATTTTATACATTAATAATTTAATTTAAAATATTAGTTCTCAGGTTTCGAAAAGTACTAAAAAAGGAAGAAGATACCCCGTAGTTTTTTTATTTCATCAAAATATCTTTGGGGACATCTCTTTCCCTAGATCAACTTCAGGCCGCAATACGGTGGAAGGATGTAAACACTCTCCTTTATCCACAGTCTAACTGAGAAATAACATGAGAGACTTTCTTACATTTAGATTACATAATAACGTTTCTGAATATCCTTTTAAATGTTTACTAGTTATGAGACGCACTCGTGTAGAAGGTGAGAAACTCGGATCGATGCCATTTCTTATTCCACTCAGGGGTAATTAACCATGCAAATTGCTCACAATTCCCCGTGGCCGGGCTGGTGCGGCACAACTTGACTCACACGTCGAACTATGTGATGTAGGTCGAATCATTCTTACGTTCGTGTTACAATCCCTTCAACGATCAATGACCTTAAAGGTTGTTCTATCGACGCTGCTCAATTTCAGGAATTGAAATAGTGGGAAACATTTCGATACCGACTTCTGATGATCCATTCCACGAGCTGTACTGAGACGGTCGGCATCACTATCTACCAGCCGTTCAGAGAACTACCGCTAAATCTCAAATGAAGTGAAAGGGTTTACATTACGAGCTATAAGAGAATATTTGAACTTCTATCTATAATTACGGTAGTCTCAAGGGTAGAACTATCCTGGACAAATAAGTCTATACATTCCTTTCTTTTGGAAATTCTTCCACGATGCCAAGCTACCTAGCATTCCAAGACATACATTGTCCATCACCGTAGGTTGAAACTGTGTCTTCCATAACACGCAAGTCTTTTAATTAATATAAATTGAAGATATATATATATGCTAAAAGACGTTACGTTGTTAAATCTTCTTTTCTTGTTAAATTTTCTTTTTATTTTTCAAATTTTTTTTTTCTATCTGAAATAAAAACATATTATTCTAACATATAATTACTTTTATTACATTTTTCTCTCCTAAATAAGATATAAATATAATACATATAAACAACTTTTTAATCTCATCTAACTTAAACACAAAAATAATTATCAACTTTTATCTTATATATATATATATATATATATGAGACAAATTTATTGACCTATTTATCTTTAGATATACTCTTCTGGAGTCTTAGAAGCATATGACCATAGTTCGTTCAAAACACCAATTTACTGTTTTCAATAGTAAGTACAGTGTATATAATAAATTCATTCCAATACAATAGTGAAGAGGTCTGGAGATTAAATTGAAGAAACCGTTGTGTGGTTTCACCATAGATGAGCCATACCCTCCATTCAATTTTTATTCATTGCAGAATAAGATCTACAAAAAAAAAAATTAATTATATATTCTAAAATATTATCGTGAAAAATGTTATTAATTTTATTTTTTATATGGACCGTCTGAAATAAATGGCTTTTCTAATTTTAATTCCTGTAAAAATTATTGTAGTAAATATCAAATTAAACACAGGAATTAAACGATATCGTTCTAGAAGTTTACTTTTGTCACTAAGGCGATTGTCCAAAAAAAAAAAAAAAAAAGCCAAGCCCGTGAGGTCTGAATAAAACTAAATCAACCTCCCCCTAATGCATCACCCGCGCATGTTTAAACAATGCCTTCAACACGGGGTGATCCATCTCACAATATATGCATATTTACCGCCATCCTATATGCAATTAACATGCTGCATAGCGCGCGCATACCCCATGTTCCAATTACCAAATGGAGCCACGTAGTATTTAATAGTGTATGGTTTCATTTATCAGGAGCCGAAACTCTACATGTCCGCTCGTAACCCATTAATCTTGCAAACAAATGGAATCGCCCAATTCTATAATTGAATTAAATAATTAAAAAATCATTTGAGTGTAAGAGAGAACAAATTATCATTATATTAATGCAAGAAAAAAACTTTTTTTTTTAATAAAAATAAAAGAACAACCTAAAAAAATGAAAACACAAATATTTTTCACTGAGCAAAAAAAAAAAAAAGAAAGTAGAAAACAAAACTGGATGTATGTATGTAAACCCGAGCCGGCCATTGTATGAAGTAGCAATAAATTACATATAAATTAACGCTGAGGAAATGTATAAAAACGCAGCCGCAATATTTTTAAATGCAAAGAAAGTCCCTGATGATGTTGGAAACTTGCCTAACGGGCCCATTATATTTCGAAACGAATCGGCCGAGTTTTTTTCCTTGGCCAGCTTTTATTCGCCAAGATGAAAAATAAAATATTTTTTTCTTGCTCTCTCCATGTTCCGAATGAACATTTCCATGTCGTACGTTTTATTGTACGCTGAGATTTTTTATTATTAAATTAGAAAGAGGGAAGTCTCTGTAGAAATATTGTGTCTATCTCTGCCAGGGTTCCACCTTGATGAACTCTCTAATTATACCTGAATAGATAACGATGGTTTGGCTACAGTGGCCAGGACCATAGTCTCTAAGGGTCTAAGTAGCGATGGTCTAAGGTTGGATGGACAAGTCAATCTTGATGTTGCAAAAGCGATCACTCAAGAAATTAGACAATCAGCAGATGGGTCGATTTTGCGGCTGTTCACTGTGGTAACATATTGCCTTTGTTGTTTCGGCTTTCGCTGATCTTATATTAAGTTTATTAAACAAGATTATATATGATCTGTGTTCGTGTCTCTCTCTATTTGCTAGGGTTCTACCTTGATGGACTCTCTAAATACACCTGAATAGACAGTGGTTTGATGGCTAGATACAGTGGCTAGGACCATAGTCTTTAGGGGTCTAAGTAGAGATGGTCTAAGTTAGGATGGACAAGTCAATCTTAATGTTGTAAAGACGATCCCTCAAGAAATTAGACGATCAGCAGATAGATCGGCGGTTATTCACTGTGGCAACTAATTGTTGTTTCTGCTTTCGCTTATCTTATTCAGTTTATCAATGAAGATTCAGAACTTGCATGTATATCGGGATTCAGACAATAACCCTGAAGTTTAGTTTTGTCCATGAGTGTATATATTTTACCTTTCTGAATCGACTTTTGCTTTCCCTTTTTAATCTGTAACAATTTTTTCCAATGTATTTTTTTTATTATCACTACAGGCCTTACTGCAATGATAAAAGTTATTGAATGAGAGGGCTTGACTCATCAGTGGGGAACCCTCTCAATGATTTCGCCAAATTATCCAGACCGCTCTACTATTGTATTGGATTGGTTTTCTTATGAGGGCAGCTCTTAGGGGTTTTTAAATCACTTTATTTTAATATATTTTTGACAGAATAATGTTAAAGCTATTCAAATTGAATGTTTATTTTGAGGAAAGCATACACACAAGTCAAATATCTGTAGACTACAATACATAGCGAAAGTTAAATATAGAATTAATACGTATTTACACATTTACATAATGGCGTATTTATCTTGTTTTTCGCTGGCTCACCGCACAGTTTGCAAACACATGCGTTTCGGGCTAATAGAATTCCAAATTTAGGCATATTTTTATACGCCGATTTTTTGAAAGAGACATTATTTTCGCTTTTTACCAAGAAATTTTATCATCAATATTACATTTTCTATATTAATTATGGCTAATTAGTATAAATTCCTCATTTCATTAATGAATACTTTACTTAAATTTGATCTTTTTATTCGTTTTTATGAATTCTCTCTCGCGTGATCACTGTTGTGTTTCTCATTCAGGTAGGTCACAGTGAGGTAGGTGGTCTTCTATAAGAGGATTTACTGTGTTTGATGAGTTTACTCAGACAGTTGTGTCTGGTTATCTTTAAAAAGTCTTCAAGAAAGAAATAGAACTATAGAGTTCATTCGAGATTGAAGAGTTGTTGTATGGTGGGCATCTGTGGGGAAGGAAATCGCTCGGCTGCAGCGCGTAGTTCGGTTAGGACCCCGGTGAGGTGGCCTAGTGGAGTCAATTATCTCCCCGGGTGCCACATAGGTAGTTCATTAGAAGAGTGGGGGTTGTTATGTTCATTTAAATATATTCGTGGAGGGCCACGTGACAAGGCTGCGCGTATTAATAACACCAGTTTCGTGCCTGGAACCCAAGCTCTACATTTTTAATGGCGCGTTCTAGGTCACAGTGTACGTGGAACAACTCCCGTGATTGCCCTACACTCGCCACCTAAAACCTGAGTTCGAACCTCACATTGAAGCTGTTTGGTAACAGATATAAATGCCTTTAATGACTCTTAGAATCTTTGTACAAGTCCAGCACTAAGTTCAAGTCCCCGTACTGGGATGTATCACTTTGTAAGTCGGTCTGTTTATACACATTATCACATGAGTTGTAGCAAGTGGAACAAACAGTCATATACTCTTCTATAAAGGTTTATAATACCAGAAAGCTTGAGAGAATATCTAAACAAAGCAAGAAACCTATCCTCAGAAGCCACGTTTTATTATTACTAAACAAACAGTTCCAAATTTCGACCAAAGATGGCGGGTTAAAAGCATTTGACTATTTTCTGCTCTTGTATTGAGGTTTGTCGATGCTTTCTTTCACTGCAAACTCTTTTGCTAATGATCAATAACTATGCTGATTTCCCTAAAGTTTGTTTTCTGAAATACCTCATTGATTGGGAACTGTTCACTGATGGTCTCTATGAAGAACATATATCAGTAAGAGGGGTTGTCTTGGCAACTGTCTTTAGTATTCTGGTCAGTTCTGACTGTGGAGACAGATACTGCCAGAGGACCCACGTGGTGGTCAGACTACCGCGCAGCAGTCAGTAGGGAACTTTCGACAGATCCACAGAGAGAAACGTTAAAGGACCAACAAACGATACTATGTAATTATAATATTAGCAGTATCAAACTCCTACCCACCGCGTGATTAGAATAAATAAAAAACAACACATCAATAAAGCGCTGCATTTGTTTCGTTGAGTTATCCTATCTCAGAAATGTGGAGTACCTGTGGACATGGAACTGCTCCAACCGCCAGATGCCCCCCATCGATTCAGTAATTGGATCACCCGCGCCCCCAATAAAAATTGCCCTCTCCCCGCGAGAGGGAGATCTTGCCAAGCTTAGAGACAACCTGACCGTCGGTCTGTTGATGTCGCTCAGCCTCTATTGTAAAAGAAGGGACATCTGAGTTTAAGATGTGTAATAAATCGTCAAGTGAACCATCAACTAGAAGTTTATCACACTCCCTACTTCTGTATCTTGAGAGAAATTGTAATACGGTTTTTCTTTACTTTCTTCCTATAGCGCCCGCTCTGCAACAAATACGGGCTTTTCGACACAATATGTGATTTTGTGTGGTTTCTATGTTTGTGATGTCAGATCTACAAGGCACAGAATAATAGCTGGTCCGGCCTGGCAGAGTGCCGTTGAAATGGCGTTTATCTCTCCTCGCAGTTTACATAAACTGCTGCTGCTGGGACAACATCAGATATGAGAGTATGACGAGGCCATTTGTGGTCGCCATTTGAAGGCAGCTACGATAGGAGTTTTAAGTTGGCCAATTTTATTAGGCCCGTGCCATTGAAGATTCAGACCACGGCCCTAATTTAATTCTCTGCTCCGGCTGCATTTTTAACTCCCTCCCCTCCCTCCTTCTCTGTTTATAATGAAACATTTAGGGAAGGATGGATGCGGCCATAATGGGCCTGATTGGGTAACCAGGTCAGGTGGAGCACTAAATAGGATAATTTGCCCTGAAATATGGCCTACCTGGGACTTAGATTAATTGGTGAACCCCGGATTTGGTATGCTGCTTGCTGCTGCTGTTGTTGCATCGTGTAATTATGTCTTCCACTCTTGATGCGCTGGGCATCTTAGAGATCAGCAGGAACCCTCAGCTGTACCATCTGTTCTCAGTTCGCCAATGTTGCACAAAGTTATTGGCCCATGATGAGCTGAAAGTGGCTTATCCCTCTTATTTTTACCGTGTCTCTTCGTCTAAAGAAACTTCTAGAGCAGATTTGTCAAAGGCTACGCCGAGCACCTCTCTCATCATCTACCACAAAAGCATAAAATGACCTGGCCCCATTTTATAATTTGAATACATAGTAATGATATTTTTCAAACCGCTTATAAATTACTCCGAAATATGTTGGATAGGGATATAAAACTTCAATGCCTCTTAATCGAAATAAAAGCCTTTATATTGTCTACCTCGGAGCATCGGTTCATTTTAAGCGGCTCTATAAAACACGGGGCGAGCACCAGTAAATCTGGATTAGACATTCCATCAAAATGTTTGGTTTTCAATCAATTTCCCTCTAGTACTAGTTAAATAACCTAACTGTATTTGCATAATCCAGCTGGGAGCGAATTAACCAGGCGGCATATCCCCCGGGTAGACCGGCGAGCACGGGCGCCGCGCGTGGTCCCGCATAATGGCGTGCCAGCCAATTTGGATGAAAGCTGCTAAATGAAGGAACCATTACAGCACAGTACCTGGTCGGTCTTCAGCTGCCATTAATTTCTGTTTGTCCGGATTAGTCGGCCCTTCCACTTTTTCACTCTTCCAAGTGTTGTGTGATACGTAACTTCAGTAAAAAAAAAAAGAATTTGATGGCGGGTTATACTCTTAACACCTGTGTAACTGACTTCATAAAAAGCGCCATTTACTTTAATCAGCATAAATTTGCCAAGCTCTCTCATTATAAAAATTGTTTCCTATATGCTATTATGGTAATTGCATAGCTACTGCCTGGCGGGAATGTAAATATTGCCGTTTTTACCGTGTAAATATCATGTGTGCTCTAATGGACAGTCAGTATTGACCTGACTTACCTGAGCTTTTTATCAAATTGGGTGTGCTCCAGATATTCTGGACGGGATCATGTTTAGAAGGATAGCCGAGGGTGGCTGACCAGTGTGGCCATTCGACGAGAAAAAGTCCGGCAGTAGAAAGTCCATTAAACGATCGTAAAGTCCAAATAGGTCCTAAATTCCATTACTGTAATTAATTTGATGGGCCTTATCTGCAGTACTGTTGCCCAGCTCTCCTGCCTTAATCTCGGTGTTGGGGAGTGAGAATGCCCAGGAACAATTGGCGCTTAGGACGACGTCTCCTGGAGCCTACTGAGTCCACGTACCTACACAGACCGTGTATAGAGGGAGGAGTTACACGATAATGTCTACCACACTCGATAATACACTATAATAGCCGGTCGACGCTGTTAAAACCAATATCACAATTTTCAGATTACTGCCCAAAAATGAAATAAAGGAATTTTCTTCTTCGTTTAATATACACTAAGCAAACTATCTGTATTAACTTTTTTTGAGATATTTGTACAAAGTATTTCATTAAACACACGACAGCTTTATTATTTTAAGGTAAATAATTTATTTTGATACATTTTGTACAAGTTTTCCAACGCTTAGACCTTCAGGTAGAAGAACTTCGACAGGGAGAACAACGATAAAGTTTGAAAAACTGAAAAAAAAAATTGTTGTATTGAAAATAAACTTTGCGAAGTAATAGAGCGATTGTTTTGTGATACTGTTTAAATTATCAATTGATCGGGGTTGACAAATTCAACACCCAAATACAACTCGTATATAATTGAACGTAATTCTAACTGAGATTCAACATATAGCTTATGTATCTATGTTCTTTATAATATTCAATAACTTGACATAGTAGAGATGGAAAATTTGCCGGGAGGATATAAATCCATAGAAACAATGGTCGCCTCTCCCGTCAAAATAAACGCCATAATCTGACGCCATCTATTGACCGTCGCCGCAACTAGCGGCATCGGGTCGGTGACAAAGCCACAACACCAACTTTGGCAAACTGATAAGCGTCCACCTAGAGACCATGGTTTCGGGCTAATGGCCCTCGTCAGTCTAGGGCGGACTTTATTCCATGAGATCCACACGGGTTCTAATGGAATCCTCACAATCTACCAAAGAGGTGTTTTGCTGGCAATGCCATCTATGTTTTGCCAATAGATTTGGCCCAGCCACATTGACAGCAAAACACCTCTTTGGTAGATTGTGAGGATTCCATTAGATCCCGTGTGGATCTCATGGAATAAAGTCCGCCCTAGACTGACGAGGGCCATTAGCCCGAAACCATGGTCTCTAGGTGGACGCTTATCAGTTTGCCAAAGTTGGTGTTGTGGCTTTGTCACCGACCCGATGCCGCTAGTTGCGGCGACGGTCAATAGATGGCGTCTGATTCTGACGTTTATTTTGACGGGAGAGGCGACCATTGCTTCTATTGACATAGTAGAGTTAGCATAGCGTATAGCAATGCACTGATAGAGATAATACAGCCCGCGTATCTAAAGATATGCTGATATGGAGTCATTTTTCAATTGGAGGATTAAATAAAATGACATTTTAAGATTTTTAACGAAAAATTAGTCACACACACATATTCATCTAATTCTATATAACAATCGATGAGATGCCCTAGTCAAAACTTAAAGAGTCCCATTGTTGCTTAAGCATGCGATCAATAGAAACTTTGGAAATTTACTGAAGCAATGTCAAAACAAAGAATAGACATTTTACATGATTTTTGTTTTACCTACTATAGGTACATAGCTATATACCTCTCTTGTAGGACAGATATGTCCTAGAACTTGTAAAATCGGGAATAAATGAAGATACGTTTCTTCTAATACTACTTTTAGTACTCGTTGGGGATTGATGCTTAAGATATAAACTTGCTGTCTCTGGTAATTTGTGAGTTAAAATGACATTTATTAAGTGGAAAGTTTTGGTAATTGGGGGGAACATATGCTACTTTGAATTCGACGCATGGGATTCTCCTGGACTAGCTTTTGAAGCCTTCCCCTGAGGCTTCCATTTTATCGTACGACCTCTCTTTATCCCTAATTAGAGAAATCATTTTCCAATAAAGCATCAATAAAGTTCTCTTTCTGAATTAAATTAAAAAATCATGTTGTCTTGGAGGACTGACTGTATAATCTATCGCACCAACACATTCGGCGATTTTACTAAAAGTGATAAAGTACAATCAAAATACATGTTTAAAGATCAACTCGTTTGAAAATGTGAAGTAAATAAAATAATTGACAGCCCCAATAACATTATTTAACTCCCTCGCTGCGTTTGCCGATATTCAGTACTATATACGGTGTAAATACTTCAACAATTTATACGCCCATCACAATTATATATTTGAATAGAACCGGAGTTGTGTATAGACATATAGGTAAATATAAGCATACCCGAAATCCTTGTTATCTAGAAAAGAAAATATAATACTACTGTATATTTCAATATGATATGAGAAATATGAATATTGTATTTTTATATGAATAACTTTCCAGCCAATTTCGACCCACTCCTAAATATTTTCTCATTAAACTGTCTCTTCTCGTGTAATCCGATTTAAAAAGAATCGGAGAGGTTATGTGCGGACGTCACATATGTATGGGGATTTAAATAATTACACATGTTGTCTCGATATGGGGTGGATGTAGAATAATCCGGCACAAAACATATCTCCCTCTCTGCATATTTTATTTGGATCGAGGCAGGTAAATATTCCAGCAGCTGTCGAGGGAGACAACAATATAAATCTTAGACGAGATGTATTTTAATAAATATGACTTCATAAAAGTCAAACTAGCGCTGTAGATGGATACCTGTTTGTAGATTTACTTTCTCTGTCAGAACATAGCCAGGTTCGATCCCCGCATTGAGGTAGCAGTTGTTGAATTACATCATTTATTATGTTTCAAGGTGTGAAATATGCTTATTTATTTCAAAATTTACTCATTGACAAAACTTAAGTAGTGGAAATTCTTCGATATCGCCTGTAATCTGTTTTTTTTTTTTTTTTTTTTTTTTTAAGCAAAAAAAAGTCAATTCTGTTCACACTTTGTTATCTCGTGTGTCTTCAATAAATGTCACTGTGTATCAAATATCTTTCAGAGTTTTTATCTGAATCCCGATATACATGTTAAAAGGTACAACTTCCTTAAGTTTTTCAATGAGTGTACATCATGGTGAATATATTTGTAATAAATATTATTGACACTAAGGTTTTTTTTCTCTCTCATTATATATATCAAATCGAACTTACTTCTGCAGACCTTACTGCTATGATAGAATAAATTAGATGAGAAAAGGGCTTGGCTCATCAGTGATGAATCTTCTCAGTAGTTTCGTCAAATTAATTTCTAGACTTTTCTACTATGGTATTGGAGACTGTATTTGTTATATTGCGTGAACAGTGTGTCCAAGGAAGACAGGGATATTTAGGAAATCCATTGAGCCAATTCTGTTGAGCCAAGCTCCCTCTATCCTCACAGTACGGTCTGCGGAAGTAATTTCGAGAATCACTTAATGAAAAGATTTTGTCCATGAATGTATATCTCGAGTTTTCGGGCGTGATGTCCTTTGACCGGCAGGTAACTCAGATCTCGTGGTATTTGAAATAAAGAAACATTTCGTTTATTAATATCATCTATATTTTATATATTATAACTTTTTACACAGTTAAACAGACTTCCTACACATTGTAGATGCAATATTTAACTTTTTACACTTTACAGTATAAAGCGGTCGCCATCCTCTACCATCGTTTATATTACTTGAGATAAGAAAGGACAGGAACATTATTAACGAATGAGAACCTGAAGTTATTCCCCGTTAGAATCAACCTTACGTCTGTTTCAACTGTCAGGATGTCGAGATCATCAAAGACTGTTGTCGTTCAATCCCAAATTTGCATATGTAATGAAGTTTTTCTTCTTGTGATGGGCTATCATTTAGACCGCGCGTCTTTGTTGCTAGCCCCTCTTCCAGGTTACGGCTCATTAGAGAACCGTTATTATTGTTCCCTAAGGATGTTTCCCTGATTCCTTTACAATTCCTTCAGTCTATCTCATGATGATCTTGCCCACTATGGAATTGACGGCTACCTCGCTGTGCCTCATCAAACTCTTCCCATCGGAGACAGAGCAGAGTTTTCTTCCACTCTCTGGAATCCCTTCATTTTCAATTTATTAAAATTATGGTGGGAAGCATGTACGCTATGTACTCATATGCATGCCTTCGAGGGATATTACACAAAATAGCATTCTGTAAATAGGTTCAGAAATATCTGTGGCGTTTCTCAAAATGTCATTCTGTAAATAAACTCCGAAACTGCCGGATGTATCTACAAATGCGGCGGATACGTAAAAGCTAAATTACACTCATTGACAAAACTTAAGGATGTGGAAAATCTTTGATGTCACCGGTCGTCTATTTTTTTTTAAAGAGACAGAGGCAATTTCGTTCACACTTGATTATCTCGTGTGTCTTCAATAATATCTTTCAGTTATTGTCTGAATCCCGATATGCATGCTAAAAGGTACAACTTCCTATTATGATATTTTTTAAAAGAGGACGATTACCGAAAAGTCAAATAGTAAGGAGGCTTTTAGTATTGTCATCAATGTGATATATTTTATTTTATACGATAATATATATGCTCTAATTATTTTTAAAAATTTAATAAATAATTTCTCATAGTAAACATCTCATATATGACTTGAAGAATTGTGAGGGAACTCTTCAAGTTGCTACTTGAGGAATTCAGCAAGGAATGTCTGTTTTTCTATCCTTAGTCTTCGCCACTACCGATCCTATCATGGATTTGAAGGATCTCAGTTATATTAGAGCCAACTGGCCCCTGGAATTACCAGTTGGGAGGCTGAACTAGGAACACTATTCATCAATATAATACACGCCATTTGTTATGAAAAATTGAAACTATTTTTCGGACTATTAATGGAAGGGCCTGGCTCATTAGAAGTGAAACCTCCCAGCGGTTTAGCCATAATTCTTTGTAGTTTCAAATATTTTTAGTTTAAAATCTATATATTCTCTAAAAATCGTTATGTGTATTCATTCGTGACTGGGCTGTCCAACGCCAAAACTTGTTGGTTAGTGTCAGATTGCGAGTCTGCCTGCGACAAAATATATTTGACAGTAGTAAAGATGGTTTTCCAGTTTCACAGAATACATAATTATTTTAGGAAAATTCAAGTAGAGAATTGGCTCAAAATTCACCTTCTAGGGAGTCCCTACGTTTATTTCGTACCTCAGCGGTAAAGGGTATGGGGAACCTATTGGAACGTAGGCTGGGCTAAGCCCAATCAGGTCAAGACTCCTGAGACACTCCTGAATTGTCTGGCAGCACCCACAGAAGTTTGACCATAAAGGCCAGTGCGAGGGATCTATCAGAAGTCGGTGCCTGAAGTTCTCACAGACTGGGGAATTATAAGGGTTGTAGTGTGTAGCCATAGCTACAGGCGTAGAGCCTTTGGTCTAGGCTACTACACCCCCATGTTGTGGAGGTCACTCCTGAAGCAACAAATGTGTTGGGTTTCTTTGTTACATTTCTTAGCTACATATCATCACCACAAGTATCGACTTTATATAGAGAGAGTGATAACGTTGTCGTATTTCCTAGTGATGGCGTAGCACTGACGTATTTTGACAATATTTGCATAAGTTTATTCACTCACCTGTGTGTGTAGCCAATGTTGTTTGTGGGTAGAAACTTTTCGTTTGAAAATCCGTGCAGTTGAAATAGTTTGAAATAAGCCATGTATTTTGTATCAAAAATATATGAGTTTAACTATTGTGTGAACAAAACTTGGTTAGCAATTGAGTATGAAACGCCCCCTCTATATGTATCAATAGAAGCAATTCAGTATGGCACATGTATATTCTGATGATGGATAAAAAAGGTTATTTTAATATGTCACCAAAATGTGTCACAAAATTCCGTTACGGGATATAAACCTATAATTAATTTTAAGAATCGTGATTGTGTGCCAGGATTAGAACACCTGGAATCTTATTATCAGATACGCTAACCTACACGATCCAAATTTATAAATAAATAACTACAATAGATATTTATATGTGTCAAATGGGGACTGGGTATGCCAGAAGTGAACGAGAACAGTCAAGGAAAGTTTATACACTCATGAACAAAACTTAGGGAAGTTGTACCTTTTAGCATGTATATATCGGGATTCAGATAATAAATATTAAAGATATTTGATACACAGTGACCTTTATTGAAGACATGAAATAACCAAATGTGAATAATATTGCCTCTGTCTTAAAAATAAAGAGACGTTTCACTTCCTTAAGTCTATGAGTGTAGGCAAACAAGAAGCATTAAAAGTAGACAATAAGAAGCCAAGAAGATTTTATGATGTAGGCAACAAGAAATTCAGGAAACGCAGAACAAAATCATATCTCATACATCGTAGGTGAATATCTGTGTGGTTTCCCCCATGGCGATGTCCATAGTGAGACAGGAAGGTTCTGTTTCCAAATGAAACAATTGACTAATGTTCTTACTGCAAGGATATAAAAATGAGAACTACATAGCTCATCAATACCTTATATCCAATTAGAGCTCAATAGTTATTTGCGAATTATATTCGAAAAATAAATATTCTTTGTAATATTTCATAAATAAATTTCTACTCTCTCTCTCTAAATATTATCTTCATAATTTCTTTGAATTCCTTATCAAGAATTCCTATAAATTTCCGACTCTATAAGTCTAACAGAACCCTATATACAACAGTAGAACAAACTAATGGAATAACTGGGTGGGTTCACCACTGATGAGCCACCATCTCTCAATGTTTTTCCATTACAGTAAGGACAGTGGGAAGTTATTTTAATTTTTAAAATAACACGTTGAATTTATTCTATTTTTTTAAACCTAAGTATGATTATTAAATCCTATATGAGATGTTTATAACCCCAGAATAGCATTGTCAGACCAAAGTCTTAGGTGATCTATTATTACATTTCTGTACCCAGTAGTTATTGTAATATCCAGGAAGACTCTGTTTGACAACTAAGATAATATGAATAGTCTAGTGAATACCTTCTTTCTGAAAATAGATTAGAGATAAATTGTTCATCTCCTGCTCACATATACCAATCTAATACCGTCGTTCTGATCTCTCAGTGTGTAAATGATAAGATGAATAACGACGTCAAAGTTTCCTCTTATGGGGACATGGAGAGCTGAAAGTTTGATACGTCTAAACTTATGTGGACTTTGTAAGGTGTTGTATGAAGAGGCAACTCGATGGAGAAACCCTTTCAGAATATTTGTCCCTAGAATTGTGTGTAAGGAAGACATATATAAATATACTCTGAAACAAAATTGGTATTGCGTTTGTTAATCAACTAGGTGATATATAGGGGTGATATCACTATGCCCTATATCGATGTACCTGAGAGATGTTGGCTGACACCGAATTCCGATCATTGCTGGTTGTCAAGGCTTTCTTCTCTACCATGAGGTTCTCGAGATAAAGACAGAGGCTTCAACACCGTGTAATTGTTTTAGGAGGAAACATGTATTGTCGCTGATGACCAAGTCGGATGTTCTCTCAGTATCAGCTGATGTTCAGAAATATCAGCAGCGTGAGGAACTCGAGATATTTGCGATGTGTTAACTAATTGTATTCAGTCTTAAAATCAGGTTGTTTTGAAGATCATTTGTTGATTGGAATTTTGTTTGCAAACAAATATCTCAACCAATTTTCTATTTATTTCCCTACTTTTCAGTCCCTCATTATTTCAGTTCCTCAGAGAAATAATTATTTTTGAATCGTATTTTCTACTTATATATGTACACGGTTTCTATAATTATAAAATAGGATTCAAAAATAATCATCCCCTTGAGGAAAGTAACATCGAGTCACCGAAACATCGTAACTAAATAAAAAAAATAGTTGATGTAGTTAAAATAGGTTATTCTCTAAGAATAAAATGGGTAGGATATAGTGTGTGTGTGTCTAAGTGGACTATTAATTGTACATTTTTGTTAAACTGTAATGGTCATTTGACTATTAGAATTAAAGCTAGGTTTCTCTCATTGGGAAATTTCCACTCATCTCCCTCCATCAAATTTCTCTATATTTGACCACCCACTGTTGCTCAACTATAGTTACCGATGACTTTTCTTTTTGGGATTATTGGATACTCCACGTGACCCTGAAGATGGTTAAATAAATCTTTGATCACGTCTTTGCACATATAGACATATTGACATAACACCGGATATTTCACTTCTCTCTCAATATATAAAACATATTTTAGCAAATTTGTATATATTTATAACTCGTAGAATCTTACACAATCATTGCTACACCCTTATACTGATGAGTTTAGAGTTAAAATTATAATTTATAATTTGGATTTTTTGCCATATTTTCTCCATATAAAAGACAATGATAATCTCTCTATTCGCTATATAGGAAGAAAGACAAGTCGGGGAGAAGAGCTTCTTTATAAGAAGACGATTGGGCAAGTTTTCGGACAAGACGTCCTTCTACGGGTATTTTGCCTGAAGGCTTGTACGATGGTCCTCTTCTAAAAGAAACCTTTCTCCTTGAATTGTGTTTCTTCATAATTACTGACTGAATCCGCGCTGAGATGATCGTGTTGGTGATGTTTTACAATTTTTTTTTTAAGGAAGATATTTTCACATGGACGAGTGGTTGAAAACCGTCGAATTTCGACAGACACGACCTGGAATCGATTCCCGCATTTGGATTTTTTTTTTCTGAATAAAATATTGTTCCAATCACCCCGATTCTTCAAAACTTTCACCTCACCAGTGAATGCAAGCAAACAAACGGGGTACCGGCACATTTGTAAGTGCAAAAGTTAAACTGAAATTTCCACATTGTGTGAACATGTGGTGCACTTACAGTAAAAGTAATTTTATATACTACCCAACATTATTAACATGGCCTGTACCACATGTACTAGGGATAACAGAAGAAAGATACCTAGAAATATGTAACTTTAGCAAAACTATAATATGTAAATACTTATA
>CP092866.1:67117837-67130846 GCA_030710605.1 Cordylochernes scorpioides
CTGGCAAATAGACACGAACAGATCATATATAATCTTGATTAATAAACTTAATATAAGATCAGCGAAAGCCGAAACAACAAAGGCAATATGTTACCACAGTGAACAGCCGCAAAATCGACCCATCTGCTGATTGTCTAATTTCTTGAGTGATCGCTTTTGCAACATCAAGATTGACTTGTCCATCCAACCTTAGACCATCGCTACTTAGACCCCTAAAGACTATGGTCCTGGCCACTGTAGCCAAACCATCGTTATCTATTCAGGTGTAATTAGAGAGTTCATCAAGGTGGAACCCTGGCAGAGATAGACACAATATTTCTACAGAGACTTCCCTCTTTCTAATTTAATAATAAAAAATCTCATCGTACAATAAAACGTACGACATGGAAATGTTCATTCGGAACATGGAGAGAGCAAGAAAAAAATATTTTATTTTTCATCTTGGCGAATAAAAGCTGGCCAAGGAAAAAAACTCGGCCGATTCGTTTCGAAATATAATGGGCCCGTTAGGCAAGTTTCCAACATCATCAGGGACTTTCTTTGCATTTAAAAATATTGCGGCTGCGTTTTTATACATTTCCTCAGCGTTAATTTATATGTAATTTATTGCTACTTCATACAATGGCCGGCTCGGGTTTACATACATACATCCAGTTTTGTTTTCTACTTTCTTTTTTTTTTTGCTCAGTGAAAAATATTTGTGTTTTCATTTTTTTAGGTTGTTCTTTTATTTTTATTAAAAAAAGTTTTTTTCTTGCATTAATATAATGATAATTTGTTCTCTCTTACACTCAAATGATTTTTTAATTATTTAATTCAATTATAGAATTGGGCGATTCCATTTGTTTGCAAGATTAATGGGTTACGAGCGGACATGTAGAGTTTCGGCTCCTGATAAATGAAACCATACACTATTAAATACTACGTGGCTCCATTTGGTAATTGGAACATGGGGTATGCGCGCGCGCTATGCAGCATGTTAATTGCATATAGGATGGCGGTAAATATGCATATATTGTGAGATGGATCACCCCGTGTTGAAGGCATTGTTTAAACATGCGCGGGTGATGCATTAGGGGGAGGTTGATTTAGTTTTATTCAGACCTCACGGGCTTGGCTTTTTTTTTTGGGAGAATCGCCTTAGTGACAAAAGTAATAGTAAAAGTAATTGATATTTACTACAATAATTTTTACAGGAATTAAAATTAGAAAAACCATTTATTTCAGACGGTCTATATAAAAAAAAAGAAAAATAATAACATTTTTCACGATAATATTTTAGAATATATAATAATTATTTTTTTTTTTTGCAGATCTTATTCTGCAATGAATAAAAATTGAATGGAGGGTATGGCTCATCTATGGTGAAACCACACAACGGTTTCGTCAATTTAATCTCCAGACCTCTTCACTATTGTATTGGAATGAATTTATTATATACACTGTACTTACTATTGAAAACAGTAAATTGGTGTTTTGAACGAACTATGGTCATATGCTTCTAAGACTGCAGAAGAGTATATCTAAAGATAAATAGGTCAGTAAATTTGTCTCATATATATATATATCTTCAATTTATATTAATTAAAAGACTTGCGTGTTATGGAAGACACAGTTTCAACCTACGGTGATCGACAATGTATGTCTTGGAATGCCAGGTAGCTTGGCATCGTGGAAGAATTTCCAAAAGAAAGGAATGTATAGACTTATTTGTCCAGGATAGTTCTACCCTTGAGACTACCGTAATTATAGATAGAAGTTCAAATATTCTCTTATAGCTCGTAATGTAAACCCTTTCACTTCATTTGACATTTAGCGGTAGTTCTCTGAACGGCTGGTAGATAGTGATGCCGACCGTCTCAGTACAGCTCGTGGAAGCCGGTATCGAAATGTTTCCCACTATTTCAATTCCTGAAAGTGAGCAGCGTCGATAGAACAACCTTTAAGGTCATTGATCGTTGAAGGGATTGTAACACGAACGTAAGAATGATTCGACCTACATCACATAGTTCGACGTGTGAGTCAAGTTGTGCCGCACCAGCCCGGCCACGGGGAATTGTGAGCAATTTGCATGGTTAATTACCCCTGAGTGGAATAAGAAATGGCATCGATCCGAGTTTCTCACCTCCTATACGAATGCGTCTCATAACTAGTAAACATTTTAAAAGGATATTCAGGAAAGTTATTATGTAATCCAACTGCAAAAAGCCTACTCATTTATTACTCAGATAGACTGTGGATAAAGGAGAGTGTTTACATTCTTTCACTGTATTGCGGCCTGAAGTTGAGCTGAGGAAAGAGATGTCCCCAAAGATATTTTGATGAAATAAAAAAAACTACGGTGTATCTTCCTCCTTTTTAGTACTTTTCGAAACCCGAAAACTAATATTTTAATTTAAATTATTAATGTATAAAATTACTTGCAAAGTTTATTTATTATTTCTTAAACTGGAAAACTTTCAGAACGTCACGAAATATTCCACAGTCCGATTAACAATCCGTTGAACAGTCAGCTCAACAGTCTTTCAAAGAGATCGTGGCTCGAAAAAAACCCAGGTTTTATAAATTGAAAAATAAAAAAAAAGTGATGGGAGTAAATCTATAGGTTGATAATTTAAATGATATCTTGCCATTTTATAACTTTAAAATATAAAACATGGGTACGCTACACGGTATTTCCTGCACTATATTTTTCTGCACTGCACGGCGTCTCTTACGCCATATGAACTGTTGTATCGTGCCTACACAGTCTCTATCCCACATTACACTAGATGTAGTTCTAACCACAGTCACAGTCCAGATAGACTCCATATTGAGTAGGTGGTTCTATGACTGAAAGAAGCGCGGCCACCAAGTTGAAAAAGAACATCCAGTAGAAGGATGAGAGAAGCAGCCGTCCGAGAAACAAAAGGAGCAGCGGACAAATTGGCGCACTATCTCCCGGCCAATCAGATCACGTGTCTCGGCCTTGTTTATTGGAGGGCGTTTACAGCCCCGCTGGTGGAGATAAGATGCGTGACCCATTCTGCTTATCCCGACTAGACGGGGCTGATAACGCCGGTTGTACTTTATAATTCTTGTCCCTCCCTCAGTAATGTACTGGACCCCTCGTCCTCCTCCTCACTCTGTAGGAGAGGACACTTGGATTGAAATATCACACCAAGTTCTTATAATTTATATATTCGGGATCAAAGGTTACACAATTCAATATAACAATCTTGTAAATCAGAACACATTTTGAAACTACTTTTATTTTAATTTTTATAAGAAAAATCTATTACCATATTATACTTCAATGAATGAATATAGAAATCATATATGGCTTATCAGTGGTGAATCCTAATGGCGATTTGGGCAATTTAATTCCTTGGAAGCTTGAAGGATTCGCCACAGGTGAGCCATGATTTCAATATCTATTTATTTCAGTATAAGGTCTGTTTAGAGAGATAGCTTCTAATTATATACAGTTGAAGTAAAGTTAAAATGAGATTTATAATTAGTATAGATAGATGCGTTATGGTCAAATATCAAATTTGTTAAATATATAATAAGTAATACTATTTGCTTATAGTTAATATTAGTAATACGTGCGGTCATTGCAATAGCTAGAATCCTGCTATTCCTTGAGCAAACACATATTGATCTCTTCAGTAAGTTGATACTGGAAAACTTGGGCAATAGTCAAAATATTTTAAATCGTAATATGCAAACTCATAGAATAATATAATTCAAAAATGATTCCCGTGTGACTTCTGAAAATATTTACAAAAGTATCGTATAATAATTTATAAAGTTAATGAACACGTTTTAGATAAATTACAAAATATTCTTTAAAATATGGTCAGTCAGCGGTCAAGATTTTTTTTTTAAATCACAGATTTAATGTATTGTCCCCTCGAGTCACAGAATCCAAAGATTGTGTGTATCTTACTTAATGAAATTAATTACATATGTTTGATTGCCTATTTGCCAAAGTTGTTTAATTAGTGGTGAAAACCAAAGAGAGGGGAGATAGGGGGAAAAAAGGAATTAGAAAATGGTTGGAAGGGGGGAGATCAAACAAAGTCTGGGGAAGGCTATTCCATGTTGAAGCTAATTTCCAAATCTATTCCAACACTATTTGACTCGTCAAAAGTGATTATGTGTCACACATGTATTTTACAACACCTTCATTTTTGTTGTCAATTTTGATTTTTCTTTTGCCCCCTCTGTCGATGTACTGATTGAAGCGGGTATTGCGCGCTTCTATCGAACAACATCTAGAGTAGAGTGTACTTCTTATTAACATGTAGATAGAGTAGCAACAGAAAGAGAGTTGAATTCATTCTCACCTATTCTATATTTTTGATTAAATGAAACTAATATGTGACCTAACGCTGTAAAAATCTCTACAGCTCGTTTTATAACTCTTAACTTTTGAACCCTTTCTTCAAATCTGTGAATAAATTTGGGCTTTGAGAAGTAGCAGTAAACAAACTTAAACCCTAAATTAAGCCTCAAGTAAATATAAGGTGCCATTAAGTTCTATATGATGAAATTTAGCAAAAAAAAATAGTTTATATTGTGACATATGTTTCCCCACCAAGAGCCAAGACAACGTTGGTGATAGACAAGGAAGTGCTACTGTCCCCAGGGGTACCGTGGAATTAAAGATTGGGGGTCAGATCAGGAAGTACAGAGGGGGAAACAGTCTGGTAGAAGCAGTTCGACAGCAAGGTGTCCTGAAGAAGGTGCGGTCGGAGAATATCCGGTGGAAATCAGCTGTTGGCCTGGAGGCGGAAGGTGCCTTGAAAGGCCAAGTTGGCGACAGCTCTGTGGAAGTGAACACCGGAACGAATGTGTCGATAGCGGCAGCGGAGCAGTCTACAAGTCGGTGTTGCCTAGACTGGACGTGTACAGTGTGGAGCGGGACGGTTCGCAAGAGGAACGGCACCAAGGATCCTTCTGACGGCGGTAGTTGAAGGAAAGTCCCACATTTTTAATTCCTTCCACTTCGCATCAGTCTAATAAAGTTCTCTATGAAACCATTTAATGAACTCGCGTTTTATCTTTGTAAATCTTGGCTATATAAAGAACACAAACGACGTATGGATCCGATGCTACAATATAATGATGATCCTGATGAGATAGAAACAGCTAAACTAATTATCAGCTAGATTTACATTCAGTTACCCTCTTTGAATAAATGAAAGGAAGACAACTATGAGCCAATCATCGCTCTTATCTGGATCCCTCACACTAACACAGTATAAAATCTTTTTCCAGTTGAACTGAGCTTATTGGGAGATATTGAACTTAGAATGATCAAGTCAAATCAGAGCCATTGCAATGCATCAACAAAGGAAATACAACGCCATCTATCGAGCATTGGTCACCTCAGAACATATATTAACTTGCAGTGGATGTAGCAGTAAGACCTTTGGGAGAGACCGCTTTCTGATGATGTTATATAACTGTTCCAGAACAGTGATCAAACCGTATGCATTTAACTACATTTTACAATTGGAAAAACAACACCGTAATAACAACTCCAAATATATCCATCAGTCGTGTTATAATTATCAGAGGTGGATAAACAAATATAACAACAACACAACAGCTCCATCCCGTGTTACAAGTAGATAAACACCAACAAGACCTAAATTACACTCGCCGTTGTGTTCACGAACGGTAACAAGGGGTGAAAAGTGGAGGCAGCCATTTTATTATTAATAGATGAGAACTCTTGCGGATTAATATTTGAGGTGTGTTTGGACGGTCGCTTCTAAATAACTAATGACAGCTAGGTAAACTCCCCGTATGACCGTCGCTAAAAACATATTACTTCACATCGCAAGCTTGGCCACTTAATGGCGGCGTCACTGCACAGGGACTCTCTAGGTAGGTGGATGACAAATACACTCTTTATACATACTGCCGGTTGATTCAGTGTATTGTCTCGAATATTCTAAATACATCTTTTTGTACTAAATTGTGAACGTCTTGTACAAATTATTCTTTAAAAAGAATGCCAAGTGCATATTCTTAGTTAGAGATAGCGGTCGCTTCCTTCTGACTAATGAATACACGAAACGCCAAAAACGGATTCTTTGATTTTTGACCATATAAACTGTGTTATTATGAGTTTGTTTCTAACAAAAATGAATTAGAAGAAAAATTATTGTATAGAGATATCAGCATTTTCAAATATAAGTAGCATATCACAATCTCTGTGAATATTTTATATTTAAATAAACAAACAAATTTGATAAAATATTCAATAATCGAATTTAGAATGAAAATTTGGATCATAGGTCCAGGAGTAAGCTAACGCGGATCATGTTTATAACGGTGTTTTACCCTTCCTGTATTTTATTAAGTTGTGTATAATTAAACGTGATATAAATGTTCGAAAGTGTATGTAGAAAGCCCCCACATATGTGGCGCTGTGTCAGAGTATCACACAACAGCAGAGAGGAGCTGACAATTAGGACCGCTCCAGACAACACTCCAGCTTCTCCCGCCACCTGGTGTCTCCCGGACATTTTCCTAAACGGATTTGTCGACTTATTACATTCCCTGCCGTGCGGGCTGAATGCCGGAGTGAGCCTCGAGTGCCCCGAACGGCACTTAGAAAACTCGTGCCATTACCTTCTGAACACATCGATATGGCACACGTAACTAACTTTTAACACGAGGTATATTTTTACAGGAAGATATAAGGGTGTGGTATCTGTAAATGGTCGATGTATAACAAACAGAATCCTTACAAATGTTACACGGGATATAAAAGGTATACTATTAGAAGTTATCGCTGCTCTCCTTCAGAATACGTTTCGCATTTACATTTCCAAAACGAAGACGATATCACATCGGACAGTAGAACATCTCGTGTTCCCACAGTGTAAGTGAGGATCGACCAAAACCTTCGTCAAATGCCACCGTAAGGGAAGGAGGGACACCTACCAGTCGGGGAGCCTCCTCCGCCAGACTTACCTGAAACATACGAGGTACGTTAGCTACGTATGGGGATAGGGATTTCAGGATTGTAGGACGGACACTTACACTAGGCTGGGGGAACAACTACCTCTCCATCCTGTAGACGTATTAAAGCATGGAGATCTACACGGCAGGGTAGACTACACACTAACAAGGCTCGTATGTGCCTCTCTTTATATACATAACGTTGCTTACATTCTGGATAGTTAGAATGTAAGCTAGAGTGACAAGGAGACACGGCGTGAAGACTTCCAGATTATCAATATAAAGGTGAGCGCCTCCAATAATGTTTCGATCAATCTCTAAGCGACCGCACAAGTAAACAAACACACAGCCAATAAAAAAGCGGAGATCCCCGTTGAGGTAAACACTAAGCAGCCAATCAGCGTGGGAGTAAATGAAGACATGTTTAGTTATGCATTACCCAATAATTAACCAAGTCAGGGTATTAGTCGCTGCCGGGGGGCGCAAGACGTTTTTGTGGACTCCCAGCTGGCTCGAGTTACTCCTTAGAACAGCTCACGCCACTTGTTCCATTCATTGGAAAACATAATGTTCCAACAACGCGAGGTATCGTTTCAAAATGATCGCTGTATAAAGAATGAATTGCAGTTGAAACACAATGAAGTAACTTCCCATCAACAAATGTATAATGAATTTATTATTTATGTTTCACCCGATGTTTCAGCTCTGTCTTGCAGGTCAATAAGGCTTGTGTCATCCTAACACTGACTGGAGTCTTCTCTAAACGTGGAGTAAAAATTAAAAGGGAAGAGAATAATGATAAATTGATATAAGGATATTTTCTCGGTTTGTTTTGTTCTCAGTTTAAGATATTCACTCACATAAAATATAACTTCAGTTTGTGTGATTGCACATTGTATTCGTACTTCTTTCTTGGGGGAAAACATGAGATTTTCAGAGAGTTATTTTAGCTCGAGTGTTTCTGAATTTAAAACAAATTATACTCTTGCCATTACTGTGAGAATATATTTCTATTCTTTTCATCTTTATTTATGAAAATTTGCGCTTAGATATTTTTAGAATATTTTGTGTGTGTCTCTGTATTCCTATAAGGCAGTAGATGGTGCGCTAATGAACTACACGTATGTTTAAGATTTTTTTTCACAATATTTCAGATTACCTCTTTGGTAATTATATATCATCTTACGCAGCGGCGTGCGTATTTTATTAAAGTAATATTTTTATTATGGAACAAATATATAAATTTCAGTTTATAGAGAATATAATGGTGTTCTCCGTGTGTTTTGGCTCGTGTGCTCCATGGAGAGGGGGTATCTTCATCACTATGTACATCAACCTGGGAGTGAACTTGCGCTATACTTAACTCCTGGAGACTCCACTACACTTGTTTAATTCTCGACTCTACGGAACTACTTCGAAATACTCGACTCCATGAAACTTCTTTACTGTACTCTACTCCATTAGACTACTTCATTGTACTCGACTCCATGAAACTTATTTACTGTACTCGACTCCATTAGATTACTTCATTGTACTGGACTCCATGAAACCACTTTACTGTATTCAACTACGTGAAACTACTTCACTCTTCCCAACTACGCGAATCTCTAGTACAGAAAGGTATTTAGATTTCCGTCTTTCATCCCATCACTGCGATGTGGAGTTGACACAGCGATTATACAAACCGTTGTGGAAATTCTACAAAAACAAACAGAGTGTTTTATCCAAGATTTCTATCAACTTGCCAGGGATCCCACTACCCAAATCCACGGCGGAGCGAGAAATCCGCCAAAACAAACCAATCGTGTTTTAAATCCGGGTGTTAAGTTTTGTTGTTATTCCAACCTTGTCCCCGCCAGGTGTGCCTTAATCTCGCCGCTCGGCTGAGTGCTGGGGTTTAGTCGGCAAATATGGCTGCTTCTTCAGCCTTGGATACCTCAGATCCTGATCTGGAAGATGAAGCTCTACCCGAGAACGTTCCTTTAACAACCACGCCAGATTAACGACCAATTCTGGGAATAAAGTTCTGAATAATACTCAAATCTCACCAGAAACCATTAGAATTTGTCCCTACACATTTCGCTTATAACCGTAGCTCTAACACCTTTATCTTAATTTATAATTGTAAATAATAATCTCGATTTTTTAAATTATTAAACTGGGGAAATTACTGGGAAGGTTTATTGTCGAGTCAAGCCTTCCCAATTTGTTTTCATCTTACTTCCACTAATTTGAGCTAAAACAAATATAAAAAAGGGTTGCCCAAATACCACGGAACAAGTTAAATAGACGCTTAGTTTATTTTTGTTCCACTAGATGGAATAAATTACAACTAAACTTATAGAAGAGAGAGAGCGCTGAATAATTCCAACGTTATTTGAGTTCTGTGAAATAATCTTGTTTTATTGGAAGAAATGGAGTCGGGTGATGGTTATATTTACCTCATTGAGGATTGTCTATATTGTTGCTTTGCCCACTGGCATCTTCAGCGAGACGGTATAAACCCAAACACCAGCTGTTCATGGTGCCCTCTACACACTCTCTGTTGGCGGCAACTACTCAACCCCTCTAGAACCATCCACTGCAGAGCTGGGTCTTCAAGTGAGACCTGGATACCGACGTCCTGTACCTAAGCACCGAACTGAGAGGTCTAAGGAGATCCCTCCCTGTCTGTAGGAATACTTTCTCTCTAGGCGGAGGTGACTGAGAAACTGTAAGTATACATTCTTGGACAAACTTGGAAAGTATTTGATGTCGACGGTGGTATATATATATATTTTTGAAGGACAAGAGCCAATTTTGTTCACACTTAGTTATCACGTGTGCTTTAAATAAAGGTCACTGTGTATCAAATGTCGGCAAATATGGCTGCTTCTTCAGCCTTGGATACCTCAGATCCTGATCTGGAAGATGAAGCTCTACCCGAGAACGTTCCTTTAACAACCACGCCAGATTAACGACCAATTCTGGGAATAAAGTTCTGAATAATATTCAAATATCACCAGAAACCATTAGAATTTGTCCCTACAATTTGTCTGAATCCCGATATACACATGCTAAATGGTAAAATTTTATTAAGTTTTGTCTATGAGTGTATTTTTATCGTTTTGTTGAAAATACTATAATTTATCCGTTATTCCATTATTTAAAATCACATCAACCATTGACTGATTGCCAAGAAAGTTCTTTAAACTGCTAAAACATATAGATTCATAAAGTCATATGGAGGAATGTACATGCCAAGTGACAAATCTCAATATAACGAAATTTGTGCAGGTAATATGTGGAATTCAAAATTCGAAACTATTATAAACGCGTAAGATTATTTTTGAAGTTAAACAATTTCTACTGCCCTTACTGCAATGGAAAAATTAATGGGCAGTAAGGACAGTAGAAATTGTTTAATTTCAAAATAATCATACGCGTTTATAATAGTTTCGAATTTTGATAACAGATGGCGCGCTAGTGCATCATAATATGTGGAATTATTTAAAAACTTGGAGAAAATTCAACAAAGAGTTACAAAAAATTATAGGAATAGAAAAAAACTCACAAAATATGCTAGAAAATATCTAAGCGCAAATTTTCTAAAAGAAAATTTCAAAGGTGAAAAAGAAGAGAAATCTGTTTTCACCTATAACTACAGATGTAGCTTTAAGTAAGAATGGAAATACTTTGCGCGCTAATTTTGAAACAAATAACTCTATCAACTAACCAGGAAGGGATATATTTGAGGGGCCCATCAGAGGGGAAACTCCTCAGAAATTTCTACAGTTCCATCTCCAGAACGCTACAATTGATTTGGGTTAATACATTTGGCTTATCGATTTATTGGAAAGGATACAAGATAGGTGCGGGATATGCAAATAAAATATATAAAAAAGAACACTAGGATCGATAAAGATAGGCCAATGATTGAGTATTAGCACCTCCACATGCTCATTCTGGAGGAGTAGGCAATTAAAATCTCCATCAGAGGGAGCTGCGACCATCACCCCGCTTCAATAAAGCTCAGGAACAAAGGTATTCCATCCGTCCAACATCCTATAGAGAAACACAATTCCATCGCCAAACCTATAAAACCATTACCAAAATATTTAGCACCTTATAATAGAACGGAATCCAAAAAATGGGGTTGAAAAAACCAAATGCAGAGAAAAAAATTACAAATTTAATAATAATAATAAAAGAACGCGTAGAAAATAAAAAAAAAGGTGAGGTTCGGCGGGTAGACATGCAATTGTTTCTGTTGCAAACGGCGGAAAAACAACCAAATAAACTTTGAAATTACCTCAGTGTTCGATGATGGATAGGCTCGGCGAGGGAAAACGGCATTATTTCTATTAATAAAAACGCTTTTAATCTTCACCGGGTTTTTCTTTCCCGTGGTAGCCAGGCGCCGAAATTAAAACCTTCGCTTTACAATTTAATCTCACATTAGAATTTGGGAGGCCAGGACGGGAAAAAATGACATTTTTTTACAGTTTTATTAATCAAAGAGGTCGCAGGAATGGCATTGTTTTAAATTGCAAGGTAAAAGTTTCCTTTTTTTTTTGTAAATTTAAAATTTATGGCTAAGTTAATGGTAAAAAACGTTTTTAAAAAAATGGTATGATTAATACTGGCAATCCTGTTAAGGATGTTTTACAATTACTTTAAAGGCCTTATTTGATCCCACCGGCCAGGAATGGACAAGAGGAAGGAAAACTTTAGTGAGCATATTTATTTCGAGTTTGGAAACACAAGAACTTGACTGATATAATGAAGAGAATAATTAAACATTGGTTAATTCACATGTTGAAACCATTTGTGAACAATCTTCTCGTACACACATCTCTCTGTCACAATCTCTGCTACGAGGGCTCTAGACGACTTAGAACGTAGTTTCCAAGATTACGTAATCCATCAGGAAGTTTTATGTTCGTTTAACAACGTTACCTATACGTTTATTTTTTCAGTTTTATTCCAATAAGATTTATCACTTATAACTTCCCAGCATGGATTTCTACTCTTTGAATCCTCTCTTGAATTTACCCCGCGCAGCTTTACAATCTAAAATTAAATACTTCTTTATTTGAAAAAAAAAAATATATATATATATCAATTTTGTGAATACACATGATAATGAGTGTTTATTCCTAATAAAATTGTGAAAGACGTTTTAAAATACAATTTTTTTTCTCACAATGAGTTTCTTTTTATTTTAAAATGTTAGCTTTTAAGAGCGATAATTATAAATTTTCAGTTGTAAATATCTACGCTGCGCGCGTATGTAAATATTTATTTTAAGATATAGTCCATGTTTTCTTATTAATATATTAATACTAAATTTCTACAGTTCCATCTCCAGACCGCTACAATTGATTTGGGTTAATACATTTGGCTTATCGATTTATTGGAAAGGATACAAGATAGGTGCGGGATATGCAAATAAAATATATAAAAAAGAACACTAGGATCGATAAAGATAGGCCAATGATTAAGTATTAGCACCTCCACATGCTCATTCTGATATATATATCTTTTAAAAAAGACATTAAACATTTTAAAAATGTTTTACTTTCAAATGATCACTATGCATGTCGCGCGTGCATTTTTAGAATTTTTTTTTTTTTTTCAGAAATAGTTCGCAATTGCTCTTACGAGGTGTGTTCAAAAAGTATCGCGACTTTTGAATTTTCGCGGGTTACGTATATTCGAATTTCGATCTTTTTGTGGCTTTATGTTGGTACTAATGTCTCTCACTTATGCCGACAAGCTCGGCCATTTTGAATGTTCACTTAATTGTTGACAGCTGCTTTGCTTTCAGGTGTTTTGGATCGTCTTCGATTTTTACCTATTTAAAAAAAATGGATCAAAGAGCCTGTATCAAATTTTGTGTGAAAAACGAAATTAAGTGCGTGGATGCATTCCGAATGTTGACTGTGGCATACGGAGAAGCTACCTTGGACCGAAGCAACGTTTATCGGTGGTACAAAATGTTCTCAGAAGGCCGAGAAGATGTGAACGACGAAGAGCGTGCCGGACGCCCGAGCACTTCACAACA
>CP092866.1:67130946-67146123 GCA_030710605.1 Cordylochernes scorpioides
GGTTCTACCTTGATGGACTCTCTAAATACACCTGAATAGACAGTGGTTTGATGGCTAGATACAGTGGCTAGGACCATAGTCTTTAGGGGTCTAAGTAGAGATGGTCTAAGGTAGGATGGACAAGTCAATCTTGATGTTGTAAAGACGATCGCTCAAGAAATTAGACGATCAGCAGATGGATCGGCGGTTTTTCACTGTGGCAACTAATTGTTGTTTCTGCTTTCGCTTATCTTATTCAGTGTATTAATTTTTTTTTTGCTTATCCCTAGTACACGTGGTACAGGCCATGATAATCATGGTGGGTAGTTAGCGACTGCTTTTACTGTAAGCGCACCACATGTCTACACATGTGAAAAGCAGTTCGACTTTGCACTTACAAATGCCAGAGCCCCGTTTGGTTACTTGCACTCG
Source organism: Cordylochernes scorpioides (assembly GCA_030710605.1). Classification (NCBI taxonomy): domain Eukaryota; kingdom Metazoa; phylum Arthropoda; class Arachnida; order Pseudoscorpiones; family Chernetidae; genus Cordylochernes; species Cordylochernes scorpioides. The sequence continues at coordinate 67,131,358 of CP092866.1, forward strand.
CTGGTGGGGTTGGACTTTTGCAAGAATCGGGGGCCATTGGAGCATTTTTTTATTATTATTATTTTTTTAAACAGAAAAAAGTGTCCAATGCGGGAATCGAACCCGGGTCCTAGTGGTCGAAAACCAAACGGTTTACCCAGCCTTCCACCGACCCCAGTGTATTCAGTGTATTAATGAAGATTCAGAACTTGCATGTATATCGGGATTCAGACAATAACCCTGAAGTTTAGTTTTGTCCATGAGTGTATATATTTTACCTTTCTGAATCGACTTTTGCTTTCCCTTTTTAATCTGTAACATTTTTTTTCCAATGTATTTTTTTTTATTATCACTACAGGCCTTACTGCAATGATAAAAGTTATTGAATGAGAAGGCTTGACTCATCAGTGGTGAACCCTCTCAATGATTTCGCCAAATTATCCAGACCGCTCTACTATTGTATTGGATTGGTTTTCTTATGAGGGCAGCTCTTAGGGATTTTTAAATCACTTTATTTTCAAATATTTTTGACAGAATAATGTTAAAGCTATTCAAATTGAATGTTTATTTTGAGGAAAGCATACACACAAGTCAAATAAATGTAGACTACAATACATAGCGAAAGTTAAATATAGAATTAATACGTATTTACACATTTACATAATGGCGTATTTATCTTGTTTTTCGCTGGCTCACCGCACAGTTTGCAAACACATGAGTTTCGAGCTAATAGAATTCCAAATTTAGGCATATTTTTATACGCCGATTTTTTGAAAGAGACATTATTTTCGCTTTTTACCAAGAAATTTTATCATCAATATTACATTTTCTATATTAATTATGGCTAATTAGTATAAATGCCTCATTTCATTAATGAATACTCTACTTAAATTTGATCTTTTTATTCGTTTTTATGAATTCTCTCTCGCGTTGTGTAGGTCACAGTCACAGTGAGGTAGGTGGTCTTCTATAAAAGGATTTACTGTGTTTGATGAGTTTACTCAGACAGTTGTGTCTAGTTATCTTTAAAAAGTCTTCAAGAAAGAAATAGAACTATAGAGTTCACATTCGAGATTGAAGAGTTGTTGTATGGTGGGCATCTGTGGGGAAGGAAATCGCTCGGCTGCAGCGCGTAGTTCGGTTAGGACCCAGGTGAGGTGGTCTAGTGGAGTCAATTATCTCCCCGGGTGCCACATAGGTAGTTCATTAGAAGAGTGGGGGTTGTTATGTTCATTTAAATATATTCGTGGAGGGCCACGTGACAAGGCTGCGCGTATTAATAACACCAGTTTCGTGCCTGGAACCCAAGCTCTACATTTTTAATGGCGCGTTCTAGGTCACAGTGTACGTGGAACAACTCCCGTGATTGCCCTACACTCGCCACCTAAAACCTGAGTTCGAACCTCACATTGAAGCTGTTTGGTAACAGATATAAATGCCTTTAATGACTCTTAGAATCTTTGTACAAGTCCAGCACTAAGTGCAAGTCCCCGTACTGGGATGTATCACTTTGTAAGTCGGTCTGTTTCTACACATTATCACATGAGTTGTAGCAAGTGGAACAAACAGTCATATACTCTTCCATAAAGGTTCATAATACCAGAAGGCTTGAGAGAATATCTAAACAAAGCAATAAAACTATCCTCAGAATCCTTTTATTATTACTAAACAAACAGTTCCAAATTTCGACCAAAGATGGCGGGTTAAAAGCATTTGACTCTTTTCTGCTCTTGTATTGAGGTTTGTCGATGCTTTCTTTCACTGCAAACTCTTTTGCTAATGATCAATATATGTAACTATGCTGATTTCCCTGAAGTTTGTTTTCTGAAATACCTCATTGATTGGGAACTGTTCACTGATGGTCTCTATGAAGAACATATATCAGTAAGAGTGTTTCTCTTGGCAACTGTCTTTAGTATTCTGGTCAGTTCTGACTGTGGAGACAGATACTGCCAGAGGACCCACGTGGTGGTCAGACTCCCGCGCAGCAGTCAGTAGGGAACTTTCGACCGCTCGATGATCCACAGAGAGAAACGTTAAAGGACCAACAAACGATACTATGTGATTATAATATTAGCAGTATCAAACTCCTACCCACCGCGTGATTAGAATAAATAAAAAAACAACACATCAATAAAGCGCTGCATTTGTTTCGTTGAGTTATCCTATCTCAGAAATGTGGAGTACCTGTGGACATGGAACTGCTCCAACCGCCAGATGCCCCCCATCGATTCAGTAATTGGATCACCCGCGCCCTCAATAAAAATTGCCCTCTCCCCGCGAGAGGGAGATTTTGCCAAGCTTAGAGACAACCTGACCGTCGGTCTCTTGATGTCGCTCAGCCTCTATTGTAAAAGAAGGGACATCTGAGTTTAAGATGTGTAAGAAATCGTCAAGTGAACCATCAACTATAAATTTATCACACTCCCTACTTCTGTATCTTTAGAGAAATTGTAATACGGTTTTTCTTTACTTTCTTCCTATAGCGCCCGCTCTGCAACAAATACGGGCTTTTCGACACAATATGTGATTTTGTGTGGTTTCTATGTTTGTGATGTCAGATCTACAAGGCACAGAATAATGGCTGGTCCGGCCTGGCAGAGTGCCGTTGAAATGGCGTTTATCTCTCCTCGCAGTTTACATAAACTGCTGCTGCTGGGACAACATCAGAGATGAGAGTATGACGAGGCCATTTGTGGTCGCCATTTGAAGGCAGCTACGATAGGAGTTTTAAGTTGGCCAATTTTATTAGGCCCGTGCCATTGAAGATTCAGACCACGGCCCTAATTTAATTCTCTGCTCCGGCTGCATTTTTAACTCCCTCCCCTCCCTCCTTCTCTGTTTATAATGAAACATTTAGGGAAGGATGGATGCGGCCATAATGGGCCTGATTGGGTAACCAGGTCAGGTGGAGCACTAAATAGGATAATTTGCCCTGAAATATGGCCTACCTGGGACTTAGATTAATTGGTGAACGCCGGATTTGGTATGCTGCTTGCTGCTGCTGTTGTTGCATCGTGTAATTATGTCTTCCACTCTTGATGCGCTGGGCATCTTAGAGATCAGCAGGAACCCTCAGCTGTACCATCTGTTCTCAGTTCGCCAATGTTGCACAGAGTTCTTGGCTCATGATGAGCTGAAAGTGGCTTATCCCTCTAGTTTTTACCGTGTCTCTTCGTCTAAAGAAACTTCTAGAGCAGATTTGTGAAAAGGCTACGCCGAGCACCTCTCTCATCATCTACCACAAAAGCATAAAATGACCTGGCCCCATTTTATAATTTGAATACATAGTAATGATAGTTTTCAAACCGCTTATAAATTACTCCGAAATATGTTGGATAGGGATATAAAACTTCAATGCCTCTTAATCGAAATAAAAGCTTTTATATTGTCTACCTCGGAGCATCGGTTCATTTTAAGCGGCTCTATAAAACACGGGGCGAGCACCAGTAAATCTGGATTAGACATTCCATCAAAATGTTTGGTTTTCAATCAATTTCCCTCTATTACTAGTTAAATAACCTAACTGTATTTGCATAATCCAGCTGGGAGCGAATTAACCAGGCGGCATATCCCCCGGGTAGACCGGCGAGCACGGGCGCCGCGCGTGGTCCCGCATAATGGCGTGCCAGCCAATTTGGATGAAAGCTGCTAAATGAAGGAACCATTACAGCACAGTACCTGGTCGGTCTTCAGCTGCCATTAATTTCTGTTTGTCCGGATTAGTCGGCCCTTCCACTTTTTCACTCTTCCAAGTGTTGTGTGATACGTAACTTCAGTAAAAAAAAAAAAGAATTTGATGGCGGGTTATACTCTTAACACCTGTGTAACTGACTTCATAAAAAGCGCCATTTACTTTAATCAGCATAAATTTGCCAAGCTCTACTCATTATAAAAATTGTTTCCTATATGCTATTATGGTAATTGCATAGCTACTGCCTGGCGGGAATGTAAATATTGCCGTTTTTACCGTGTAAATATCATGTGTGCTCTAATGGACAGTCAGTATTGACCTGACTTACCTGAGCTTTTTATCAAATTGGGTGTGCTCCAGATATTCTGGACGGGATCATGTTTAGAAGGATAGCCGAGGGTGGCTGACCAGTGTGGCCATTCGACGAGAAAAAGTCCGGCAGTAGAAAGTCCATTAAACGATCGTAAAGTCCAAATAGGTCCTAAATTCCATTACTGTAATTAATTTGATGGGCCTTATCTGCAGTACTGTTGCCCAGCTCTCCTGCCTTAATCTCGGTGTTGGGGAGTGAGAATGCTCAGGAACAATTGGCGCTTTGGACGGCGTCTCCTGGAACCTACTGAGTCCACGTACCTACACAGACCGTGTATAGAGGGAGGAGTTACACGATAATGTCTACCACACTCGATAATACACTACAATAGCCGGTCGACGCTGTTAAAACCAATATCACAATTTTCAGATTACTGCCCAAAAATGAAATAAAGGAATTTTCTTCTTCGTTTAATATACACAAAGCAAACTATCTGTTTTAACTTTTTTTGAGATATTTGTACAAAGTATTTCATTAAACACACATATACGACAGCTTTATTATTTTAAAGTAAATAATTTATTTTGATACATTTTGTACAAGTTTTCCAACACTTTATCCTTCTCCTTCAGGTAGAAGAACTTAGACAGGTAGAACAACGATAAAGTTTAAAAAACTGAAAAAAATTGTTTTATTGAAAATAAACTTTGCGAAGTAATAGAGCGATTGTTTTGTGATACTGTTTAAATTATCAATTGATCGGGGTTCACAAATTCAACACCCAAATACAACTCATATATAATTGAACGTAATTCTAACTGAGATTCAACATATAGCTTATGTATCTATGTTCTTTATAATATTCCATAACTTGACATAGTAGAGTTGGCATAACGAATAGCAATGCACTGATAAAGATAATATAGCTCGCGTATCTAAAGATATGCTTATATGGAGCCCGCTTATCTAAAGATATGTTGATATGGAGTCATTTTTCAATTGGGGTGGATTAAATAAAATGACATTTTAAGATTTTTAACAAAAAATAGTCACACACACATGTTCATCTAATTCTATATAACAATCGATGAGATGCCCTAGTCAAAACTTAAAGAGTCCCATTGTTGCTTAGGCATGCGATCAATAGAAACTTTGGAAATTTACTGAAGCAATGTCAAAACAAAGAATAGACATTTTACATGATTTTTGTTTTACCTACAATAGGTACATAGCTATATACCTATCTTGTAGGACAGATATGTCCTAGAGCTTGTAAAATCGGGAATAAATGAAGATACGTTTCTTCTAATACTACTTTTAGTACTCGTTGGGGATTGATGCTTAAGATATAAACTTGCTGTCTCTGGTAAATTGTGAGTTAAAATGACATTTATTAAGTGGAACGTTTTGGTAATTGGTGGGAACATATGCTACTTTGAATTCGACGTATGGGATTCTCCTGGACTAGCTTTTGAAGCCTTCCCCTGAGGCTTCCATTTTATCGTACGACCTCTCTTTATCTCTAATTAGAGAAATCATTTTCCAATATATATAAAGCTTCAATGAAGTTCTCTTTCTGAATTAAATTAAAAAATCATGTTGTCTTGGAGGGCTGACTGTATAATCTATCGCACCAACACATTCGACGATTTTACTAAAAGTGATAAAGTACAATCAAAATACATGTTTAAAGATCAACTTGTTTGAAAATGTGAAGTAAATAAAATAATTGACACCCCAATAACATTATTTAACTCCCTCGCTGCGTTTGCCGATATTCAGTACTATATACAGTGTAAATACTTCAACAATTTATACGCACACATCACAATTATATATTTGAATAGAACCGGAGTTGTGTATAGACATATATACATCTTATATTTAATAAAGATTTTTTGCTGTTTTTAGAATTGTTGAGATTATCTTAATTTTGGTTATCTTGAGGATTAAGCTATGGCGGTGCAGTCGTGGTTGAATAATCTTGAAATAAATATAATAATATGGTTTGATCAATAATTGCTTTAATTGTGATAAAGGAATATATAAAATAACATAATTTGATAAAAGTAATGCCTGGCTTAAGGCGAGTAGAACGAGGAAAACAAAAGAGTATTTACATAATGTACAGAAGGTTTGAGCCGGCCATCGGGGAAGAGAAAATATCTTTATTTACGGGCTACTAACCAAAAGTTATGATTTTTGAGCCCAAACTCGATGTCAGGTGGCAAGGAACCCTAGGATCTGGCGGCAGGAGATATCTCGCAGGGGTGGTGGAAACGTTGGGCAAGCAGGGGAAGGCCATCGGGGAAGAACAACAACGAGTTTTTATAGGGGAAGCCTGACCTCTGGCGGTCGATTTAACAATATTTGAATCTATGATATATATTTGATAAACATATTTTTATATAACATACATATAGGTAAATATAAGCATACCCGAAATACTTGTGTGTGTTATCTAGAAGAGAAAATATAATACTACTGTATATTTCAATATGATATGAGAAATATGAATATTGTATTTTTATATGAATAACTTTCCAGCCGATTTCGACCCACTCCTAAATATTTTCTCATTAAACTGTCTCTTCTCGTGTAATCCGATTTAAAAAGAATCAGAGAGGTTATGTGCGGACGTCACATATGTATGGGGATTTAAATAATTACACATGTTGTCTCGATATGGGGTGGATGTAGAATAATCCGGCACAAAACATATCTCCCTCTCTGCATATTTTATTTGGATCGAGGCAGGTAAATATCCCAGCAGCTGTCGAGGGAGACAACAATATAAATCTTAGACGAGATGGATTTTAATAAATATGACTTCATAAAAGTCAAACTAGCGTTGTAGATGGATACCTGTTTGTAGGTTTACTTTCTCTGTCAGAACATAGCCAGGTTCGATCCCCGCATTGAGATAGCAGTTGTTGAATTGCATCATTTATTATGTTTCAAGGTGTGAAATATGCTTATTTATTTTCAAAATTTACTCATTGACAAAACTTAAGTAGTGGAAATTCTTCGATATCGCCTGTAATCTGTTTTTTTTAAGCAAAAAAAGTCAATTCTGTTCACACTTTATTATCTCGTGTGTCTTCAATAAAAGTCACTGTGTATCAAATATCTTTCAGAGTTTTTATCTGAATCCCGATATACATGTTAAAAGGTACAACTTCCTTAAGTTTTTCTATGAGTGTACATCATGGTGAATATATTTGTATTAAATATTATTGACACTAAGGTTTTTCTTCTCTCTCATTATATAAATCAAATCGAACTTACTTCTGCAGACCTTACTGCTATGATAGAATAAATTAGATGAGAAAAGGGCTTGGCTCATCAGTGATGAATCTTCTCAGTAGTTTCGTCAAATTATTTTCTAGACTTTTCTACTATGGTATTGGAGACTGTATTTGTTATATTGCGTGAACAGTGTGTCCAAGGAAGACATTTCAGGGTTATTTAGGAAATCCATTGAGCCAATTCTGTTGAGCCAAGCCCCCTCTATCCTCACAGTACGGTCTGTGGAAGTAATTTCGAGAATCACTTAATGAAAAGATTTTGTCCATGAATGTATATCTCGAGTTTTCGGGCGTGATGTCCTTTGACCGGCAGATAACTCGTGGTATTTGAAATAAAGAAACATTTCGTTTATTAATATCATCTATATTTTATATATTATAACTTTTTACACAGTTAAACAGACTTCCTACACATTGTAGATGCAATATTTAACTTTTTACAGTTTACAGTATAAAGCGGTCGCCATCCTCTACCATCGTTTATATTACTTGAGATAAGAAAGGACAGGAACATTATTAACGAATGAGAACCTGAAGTTATTCCCCGTTAGAATCAACCTAGGTCTTACGTCTGTTTCAACTGTCAGGCTGTCGAGATCATCAAAGACTGTTGTCGTTCAATCCCAAATTTGCATATGTAATGAAGTTTTTCTTCTTGTGATGGGCTATCATTTAGACCGCGCGTCTTTGTTGCTAGCCCCTCTTCCAGGTTACGGCTCATTAGAGAACCGTTATTATTGTTCCCTGAGGATGTTTCCCTGATTCCTTTACAATTCCTTCAGTCTATCTCATGATGATCCTGCCCACTATGGAATTGACGGCTACCTCGCTGTGCCTCATCAAACTCTTTCCATCGGAGACAGAGCAGAGTTTTCTTCCACTCTCTGGAATCCCTTCATTTTCAATTTATTAAAATTATGGTGGGAAGCATGTACGCTATGTGCTCACATGCATGCCTTCGAGAGATATTACACAAAATAGCATCCTGTAAATAGGTTCAGAAATATCTGTGGTGTTTCTCAAAATGTCATTCTGTGAATAAACTCCGAAACTGACGGATGTATCTACAAATGCGACGGATACGTAAAAGCTAAATTACACTCATTGACAAAACTCAAGGATGTGGAAAATCTTTGATGTCACCGGTCGTCTATTTTTTTTTAAAGAGACAGAGGCAATTTCGTTCACATTTGATTATCTCGTGTGTCTTCAATAAAGGTCGCTATAATATCTTTCAGTTATTGTCTGAATCCCGATATACATGCTAAAAGGTACAACTTCCTATTTTGATATTTTTTAAAAGAGGACGATTACCGAAAAGTTAAATAGGAAGGAGGCTTTTATTATTGTCATCAATGTGATATATTTTATTTTCTACGATAATATATATGCTCTAGTATAATTTCTCATAGTAAACATCTCATATATGACTTGAAGAATTGTGAGGGAACTCTTCAAGTTGCTACTTGAGGCATTCAGCAAGGAATGTCTGTTTTTCTATCCTTAGTCTTCGCCACTACCGATCCTATCATGGATTTGAAGGATCTCAGTTATATTAGAGCCAACTGGCCTGGAATCACCAGTTGGGAGGCTGAACTAGGAACACTATTCATCAATATAATACACATCATCTGCTATGAAAAATTGAAACTATTTTTCGGACTATTAATGGAAGGGCCTGGCTCATTATAAGTGAAACCTCCCAGCGGTTTAGCCATAATTCTTTGTAGTTTCAAATATTTTTAGTTTAAAATCTATATATTCTCTAAAAATCGTTATGTGTATTCATTCGTGACTGGGCTGTTCAACGCCAAAAATTGTTGGTTAGTGTCAGATTGCGAGTCTGCCTGCGACAAAATATATTTGACAGTAGTAAAGATGATTTTCCAGTTTCACAGAATACATAATTATTTTAGGAAAATTCGAGTAGAGAATTGGCTCAAAATTCACCTTTCTAGGGAGTCCCTACGTTTATTCCGTACCTCAGCGGTAAAGTGTATGGGGAACCTATTGGAACGTAGGCTTGACAGGCCAATCAGGTCAAGTCTGTGAAACTCCTGAGACACTCCTGGATTGTCTGGCAGCACCCACAGAAGTTTGACCATAAAGGCCAGTGCGAGGGATCTACCAGAAGTCGGACGCTCGGTGCCTGAAGTTCTCACAGACTGGGGAATTATAAGGGTTGTAGTGTGTAGCCACAGCTACAGGCGTAGAGCCTACTACACCCCCATGTTGTGGAGGTAACTCCTGAAGCAACAAATGTGTTGGGTTTCTTTATTACGTTTCTTAGCTACATATCATCACTCTTACCACAAGTATCGACTTTATATAGAGATTTCCTGTGGAAGGGCCGCTTACGCCCGAAAGCTAGAAACGTTTTTCCCAATAAAAGAAACTCATCCTTTTTGATTCTATGCGTATTACAAAAATATATGAGTTTAACTATTGTGTGAACAAAACTTGGTTAGCAATTGAGTATGAAACGCCCCCTCTGTATGTATCAATAGAATCAATTCAGTATGGCACATGTATATTCTGATGATGGATAAAAAAGGTTATTTTAATATGTCACCAAAATGTGTCACAAAATTCCGTTACGGGATATAAACCTATAATTAATTTTAAGAATCGTGATTGTGTGCCAGGATTAGAACACCTGGAATCTTATTATCAGATACGCTAACCTACACGATCCAAATTTATAAATAAATAACTTCAATAGATATTTATATGTGTCAAATGGGGACTGAGTATGCCAGAAGTGAACGAGAACAGTCAAGGAAAGTTTATACACTCATGAACAAAACTTAAGGAAGTTGTACCTTTTAGCATGTATATATCGGGATTCAGATAATAAATATTAAAGATATTTGATACACAGTGACCTTTATTGAAGACATGAAATAACCAAATGTGAATAATATTGCCTCTGTCTTAAAAATAAAGAGACGTTTCACTTCCTTAAGTCTATGAGTGTAGGCAAACAAGAAGCATTAAAAGTAGACAATAAGAAGCCAAGAAGATTTTATGATGTAGGCAACAAGAAATTCAGGAAACGCAGAACAAAATCATATCTCATACATCGTAGGTGAATATCTGTGTGGTGTTCCCCATGGCGATGTCCATGGTGAGACAGGAAGTGTAGGTTCTGTTTCCAAATCAAATAATTGACTAATGTTCTTACTGCAAGGATACAAAAATGAGAAATACATAGCTCATCAATACCTTATATCCAATTAGAACTCAATAGTTATTTGTGGATTATATTCGAAAAAGAAATATTCTTTTTAATATTTCATAAATAAATTTCTACTCTCTCTCTCTAAATATTATCTTCATAATTTCTTTGAATTCCTTATCAAGATTTCCTATAAATTTCGGACTCTATAAGTCTAACAGAACCCTATATACAACAGTAGAACAAACTAATGGAATAACTGGGTGGGTTCACCACTGAGGAGCCTCGATCTCTCAATGTTTTTCCATTACAGTAAGGGCAGTGGGAAGTTATTTTAATTTTAAAAATAACACGTTGAATTTATTCTATTTTTTTAACCTAAGTATGATTATAAAATCCTATATGAGATGTTTATAACCCCAGAATAGCATTGTCAGACCAAAGTCTTAGGTGATCTATTATTACATTTCTGTATCCAGTAGTTATTGTAATATCCAGGAAGACTGTTTGACAACTGAGATAATATGAATATTCTAGTGAATACCTTCTTTCTAAAAATAAATTAGAGATAAATTGTTCATCCCATGCTCACATATACCACTCTAATACCGTCGTTCTGATCTCTCAGTGTGTAATGATAAGGTGAATAACGACGTCAAAGTTTCCTCTTATGGGGATATGGAGAGCTGAAAGTTTGATACGTCTAAACTTGTGTGGACTTTGTAAGGTGTTGTATGAAGAGGCAACTCGATGGAGGAACCCTTTCAGAATATTTGTCCCTAGAATTGTGTGTAAGGAAGACATATATAAATATAAACTGGAACAAAATTGGTATTGCGTTTGTTAATCAACTAGGTGATATATAGGGGTGATATCACTATGCCCTCTATCGATGTACCTGAGACATGTTAGCTGACATCGAATTCCGATCATTGCTGGTTGTCAAGGCTTTCTTCTCTACCATGAGGTTCTCGAGATAAAGACAGAGGCTTCAACACCGTGTTAACAGGAAACATGTATTGTCTCTGATGACCAAATGTTGTCGGATGTTCTCTCAGTATCAGCTGATGTTCAGAAATATCAGTAGCGTGAGGAACTCGATATATTTGCGATGTGTTAACTAATTGTATTCAGTCTTAAAATCAGGTTGTTTTGAAGATCATTTGTTGATTGGAATTTTGTTTGCAAACAGATATCTCAACCAATTTTCTATTTATTTCCCTACTTTTCAGACCCTCATTATTTCAGTTCATCAGAGAAATAATTATTTTTGAATCGTATTTTCTACTTATATATGTACACGGTTTCTAAAATACGGGCCGCTTTACACGTATTTTTAGAAATGGTGTACCTATATAATTATAAAATAGGATTCAAAAATAATCATCCCCTTGAGGAAAGTAACAGCAAGTCACCGAAACATCGGAAACTAAATTAAAAAAAAAAAGTTGATGTATTTAAAATAGGTTATTCTCTAAGAATAAAATGGGTAGGATATAGTGTGTGTGTGTCTAAGTGGACTATTAATTGTGAATTTTTGTTTAACTGTAATGGTCATTTGACCATTAGAATTAAAGCTAGGTTTCTCTCATTGGGAAATTTCCATTCATCTCCCTCCATCAAATTTCTCTATATTTGATCACCCACTGTTGCTCAACTATAGTTACCGATGACTTTCCTTTTTGGGATTATTGGATACTCCACGCGACCCTGAAGATGGTAAAATAAATCTTCGATCACGTCAGATGTTTTGCACATATTGACATAACACCGGATATTTCACTTCTCTCTCAATATATAAATCATATTTTACCAAATTTGTATATATTTATAACTCGTAGAATCTTACACAATCATTGCTACACCCTTATACTGATGAGTTTATAGTTAAAATTATAATTTATAATTTGGATTTTTTGCCATATTTTCTCCATATATAAGACAATGATAATCTCTCTATTAGCTATAGAGGAAGGAAGACAAGTCGGGGAGAAGAGCTTCTTTATAAGAAGACGATCCTGCAAGTTTTCGGACAAGACGTCCTTCTGCGGGTATTTTGCCTGAAGGCTTGTACGGTCTTCCTCTTATAAAAGAAACTTTTCTCCTTGAATTGTGTTTCTTCATAATTACTGACTGAATCCGCGCTGAGATGATCGTGTTGGTGATGTATTACCATTTTTTTAAGGAAGATATTTTCACATGGACGAGTGGTTGAAAACCGTCGAATTTCGACAGACACGACCTGGGATTGATTCCCGCATTTGGAAATTTTTTTTCTGAATAAAAAAATTGTTCCAAATCACCCCGATTCTTCAAAACTTTCACCTCACCAGTGAATGCAAGCAAACAAACGGGGTACCGGCATATTTGTAAGTGCAAAACTTAAACTGAAATTTCCACATTGTGTGAACATGTGGTGCACTTACAGTAAAAACAATTTTATATACTACCCAACATTATTAACATGGCCTGTACCACATGTACTAGGGATAACATATGAAAAACACCTAGAAATATGTAACTTTAGCAAAACTATAATATGTAAATACTTATATACCAGGATGATTAATTATTGCCACGGCGAGCCCAGACGAAATGTATGGAGACTCTCTATCACACATTACTCGATATCTAGACACGTGGACCAAACATCGGACCAGATCACAAATATATAATAGCTGACGGAAAGAGGAGTGTTTATCAACAGTGGAATGGCAGGAAGTAAAGGAATCGACCTGATGGACAGGATAGGAAGGAGAAAATATGAAGAAGAGAGTTCAAGAAGCATGGCGTCTCTGGAAACCAAGATCTTCTCAAGTGCCGTGAAACTCTTAGGAAGAACATGATAGAAACGGGAAACCCGAAATAGGGAATAATGGTATTCCTTCTAGGGGACAGTGGTCCTGGAAAACTCATTTAAGTGAAGAACTATGGATCCACCAATTAGGTGTTAAAGATATAAATATTGGGCAAGACACCGAGATCCTTTCCAGCAGCACGTCTTTCTTTTCTTGTGCCTGGACAAAGGTTCCCCCACGCCCAGCAAGGACTACAAAGCAGAGTCGCCCACATATTCTCCCACGTTGCTTCAAAGAGGTGGGTTGAACTGGTGGGCCGAATTGTCATCTCTATCCACCAAGACAATGAGATCAATACCCAAGTTGAAACAGTTTTTTTTAAATATCCTTCCATGGTTTTCTCTGAATCGTGCAAAGGTACAATTCCACCAGTGAGAACAAATAAACAAACTGGGATAAGGAATCTTATAAATTTAAATATCTACACATCAATGAATATATAGTGAATTTGAAATATAAGAAATAACAGACCCTTAAACCATGTTATTCATGTCCTGTGCCATGTGAAAATGGGATTGTAAAAATGATATTTTAAAAGAGTTAAACTGCCAGCTTGGTATTGGAGTATTTTACTACCTCCGGTGACGGTCCCTCGTAGTGGACGATCGTCAACGCTATATAGAGATCAATGAACCTTTTTAAAGAAATCGCCGAAGAAGCAACACAAATATTAACTATAGGTACAATTGTGTAAAAGTGTCAACTCTTCTCAGACAACGAAGTTTTCCTTCACAAAGATTTCTCACAAAATTTAAGGATTTACTTCATCTATAGCGTTTGATTTATGTTTTACCAGAAGGCAGCGATAGCAATAGGCCAGCGAGCTAGTCCCGCTGGCCGCTGAAAGCCGCTTAAACCGCCGTCGAAAAATAAAATCACCATCCATCCAATCACTTCAAGAATGTTTCCAGTTTTGTTTTATTTATAGACTTAAAGTTCCGATCTCCAGAAGATGTGGAGAGGATACATCGTGGAGACCTCAGCCTGTTTGATCAGGAGAGTAGAGAGCCCCTTAAACCAACGTCCTCAGGCCAAGATACAAGCAACTAAAGAGCCAAACCAATTCTTCTCACTAGAATATTTCTCCCGACAAACTCCCGAGCTGGTTAGTCTCGGGCAAGAAGCAAGCGCCATTAAACGTCCTGGGCGCCTGTAGAGAGGTTTTCCCCCGTAGCTCGATACAAACTTGGCGAGAAGTTGAAGAAGGCGGGCTGCGGGCATGCGCACTACTCGGAGCCTCCCCCAGACAGACACCACCTGTTAGGAGATGGAAATGGCGACGCAGGCCGCCGCGGCTCCTCTGCTGGGCACCCCCGGGGGACTCCTCTTCACCTTCGGCTCTCCCCCGCCCCCCGACCCCGTCCGGATATCGCCCTCCTCTCTCTGGCTTCCCGGGGCTCTGGCAAGACAGGTAACATCCTCCTCCCCTGGTTGTT
>CP092866.1:67146223-67196081 GCA_030710605.1 Cordylochernes scorpioides
CGAAAGGGTGAAACAAGATGGCTTCGCAGCTGATCGCAACCTTTTTTTGTAGATTTTAGCGACACATCGCGACAAGGTAGAGAGATACAGTGTAGTACAGCTTGTCGACACCTCCGTAGACGTTAGCCATCCCGTGTATACCTTCCTTTGAATGGCTCGCCATATCATACATGTGTAAAACGACAAACTCGACATTCATTCTCCAATTACACGAAAACTAACACGAAAAGTAGAAATCAGTTTAAAAGGAAATGTGTTTATCATTTCTAGGCTGTATACTCCCTACATAGGCCTCCACAGCGCTATACTGAGTAATTCGTCTATAGAACGCCCCGTATGGTAGAATTGATCCAAAGCTCCATTTATTTAGTAACTCGTGTACATACCTATCTTAATCACTTTGACCCATTGCTCTTGTAACCATTTTCTTATCGTAAAATGTTGCCTTGATTCAATTGTTCCATTTATTAAAGATTTTCGTGAGAAAATAATGCGGTGGTTTCTATTTTCTTTCACCATCAACATGCATTTTCCTAATAGACTTCGTGGCTGTTGAGAAGAACATTAATTTTGGGAAACAACAAAATTCTAAACCTATTTACATATTAGGCCTCGAAAAAGAATAACATTTGCTTATATTTAACAAATATCTTGATAAAACTTTACAAGTCAGGAAGTTTTCAACTAGAAAAAATATAAAAATAATATATATACATAAATAATATATAAATAAAAATAAATAAAAGTTAGAGTATATATACAGTAAAAGCGCGAGAGTTGGCACAGGCAGGTCCCGCCATCTATCGACAGAAGTTGTAACCAATCTCCGTGGGCCAATAAAGTCGGTTACCCAGACTACCATTAGATGTCTGCCTGGTAATTCACCGAGGAATCCCACGTTCCTCCATTGTTGTTTTGTGAGTAATTCTGGCGGCGTCACTTCATGGAACATTCCTTTCTCTTTCTTTGGGGTTTGTACAATAACCCTGGTGTCGACGTACACTATCTACGTACAGTGTGTTTGTCTACTGGGTACATGAGAGCTTGCATAAAAATATTTTATATATTTAACCCATATGTTGGTGGATGGCAGTATTCCTACCCTCTTAGAGCTTCCTTTCTATAGCTAGACCTTTGATGATATCGTATAATATTCCCGAAATTGTCCATAATTTCCATTTTTGGCTTTCCTCTACCTAGTGTACCATAATACTGTAATCTAGGGAAGAACAATGTGGTGATTTCCTCTTCCCTTCCACACCGCATAGGAACAGTATTGAACGTCCTTTTGGTTATATCCAAGCTACAAAACAGAATCTTTGGGGGACAATGCGGGAAAAATCATAAATATTCTAAGAAATTCCCAAGTTACGGAATTGGTCTGATATTCCATTGGAACAATCTGGGGGAATACGTAATTCCACATCAGTAAATTCCACGAAGGAGCGGTCTAGGTTTCTTCGCGCCTGACCAGCGAGCTGTTAAAAAGGGGAAAAATCGATCAATCAACTTTTATTAAGACATTCAGTCTTATATACAGAAAACTATCCTGAGAGAGACAGAGAAGAGATGGAGAAGAGAGAGGAAGGAGGAAATAAGAATTTTTAAAGTTTTATGTCAGAGAGTAGTTTCAAAATATGCACCCCTAGAGCTAAATTTAGTTGGATATAAAATTATATTTGTAGGCACTCTTATTTTTAGCGGTATTCTTCCCTACCTTCCTTTAAATATAGAGATAGCAAAAAAAAAAAATAATAAAAGCCAACATTAAACATACAGAATGTTCTAATGTTTTAGATGGAGATGGGACACGCCGCCTCTATCTGTGGGGCTTGGGAAGCCACTATTCCATTACTTTGTTTGAAGGCTGAATTCAATGATCGAAAGAATAGAAAAACATAATCATTTTTCAAAACAACTAGCAGAAATCATGTATTGACATACTTATTGTTTGTGAATTCGAAACTATTATAGACGCGTATGATTATTTTTAAAAGAATCATACGCGTCTACAATAGTTTCGAATTTTCATAACAGATGGCGCGCTAATGCATCATAACTTATTGTTTGTATTTGCACCGAGGATCAACAGTTCACGGTGAGCGCAATTAATAAAAAGTAAAATGCCGGACTCATGGCCTACATGGCCAACTGATGCTGATTATTCCGTGGGAGGCATATTCACTTGATAAGTGGAGCTCTATCACCAATATTTATAAGACAGAAGTGGTGATATGTTCTAATGTAGAAATAAAACAAATTGTTGTGGATACAATCTGAGACAAGCATCGTTACTATATATGGAATTGGCATCGCTGAATTAATAAACAAGTTTGGGGTATTAATTATAAAGAATGTATATTTGTATATATTTATGCTAGAGAAGAAATATTAAAAAAAAACATACTTTCAATATTTTTCGTGACACAAATTATCAAATTACTTATATTCAACATACATATAGGAATGAGTCTACCAAAATCTAAACACAAATGTGGACATATTTTTACGTAAGAGGCTAAATGAATGACACTGGCAGAATCCAAATTTCATCCAGGGAAAACATATTTTTACCAAAATGTCTATAGAATGAAGGTTTTTTTCTTCCAAAAAAAAATATTTCTCCATCATACGTATAACACATTAACTAGACTTAAACCAGGCCAGGAATTGTCCGAGTGCATTTTTATTCAAGTGTTTATATATATAAAATAAAACTTCATTATATTTTAAAATATTTTGTACAAATAAATTTACAGGCAATGTTTTTCTTTTCAATAATATTACATCAATAACTTATATCATAAGATATTTGATGATATTATATAAAAGAAACACATTGTCAGTAAATTTATTTGTACAAAATTTTAACGATAGATGGTAATTCAATTTATAAATTTAATTTACTAATATATATATATATATATATATATATATATATATATATATCAAAAGTTAAACTAAATTGTTTCAAACTAATGTATTGATTGTAACACAAAAATGATATATATTATTCACATATTTTTCTCTTCGAATATAATTTAATATATACGAACCCTTCTCAACAAATATTTTAAGACTCATCTCTATAGATTACGATACATTCATTATAGTCTACATTCTATATACAGTTACGAGCGTCATTCCTCATCGGCCTCTGTCACCGTTTGCTTTTTTTTTTTTTTTGGAATGGCGCCCTCCTATTGGTTGGCTACGGTCACGCCACCTTTACCCCCCCCCCCCCCCCCCCCCCCCCCATCATGCCTCCCCCACTCGCTCTTTCGTTTTTGTAACTATTGGTTTGGAGCGGGTCGCTCTTTAAATAAATGCATATATTAGTTAATAACTAAATGGAATCCTCTCTTTCCTTTTCCCAGTATGAGACGCCTACGGAAGCCAACAGTACATAGACAGATAAAGCACATAGGCTATAGTTATTAACTAATATATGCATTTATTAAAGGCGCCAAATTTATAATTGTAACAAATAGTATTTGAATAAAAACATTCAATCGGGTAAAACACGGGCGTTGCCCGGGTAATTCGGCTAGTATAATATAACTTCAATAACTCAAATAATTCATTTTTTATCAGCGGCCGTTGTAAGGCAAACAATGACGAGGCATATTTTACCGGCTTCACAGCCTGGCGTGGGATTTCCAGCGTTACAAATACATTGTTTTTGATAGTTACATTTATATGATTGGAATTAAAATTTCTTTTCTCTGCATATATTAGAATAATGGTTAAATCATATATTATTGTTTTATATTTATTCCTTCACCACACGCACACACAAAACGACGATCTCTTGTCGTCATTTTGGATTATTGAAACAACTACAAATTAAACAAAATTACAAAACATAAAACTTTGCAATTCTTTTTATTTACTTGATTAAATGAAGCTTTCGGGAAAGTCCTTCTTCACGTTTTGATTAGCTGAAGAAGAGCGCCGACCCGAAAGATTCCTTTAATCAAATAAATAAAAAATTTCCAGGATCTTTTGACTTTTTTGTAATATTTCGAAATCCTGTAACAATAAACAAAATGCTAATATATACGATTTATTCCTTTTTTTAATTTATAGTATTTCAACCTACAAGAATTGTTTTAATAATTTATTTTTGTATTATATTCATTGTTTGATATAAAAGTCGAGAGAAACATTTCAAATTATATTTATTTTTGTAAAGGAACAAAACTATTTCTTCATTTTCACTTAGGTCTATCCTGGGTGTTGTTCGGGTTATTCTTCTATTAAATCCCTATTAGAGGAACAAAGTTCTTTAATCTTTGAGATGTAAAATATAGAGAGGTTGCCCTCTAATCTTTTATTGAAACTATAGAAATATTTACTTGATATATTTTTTGAAAGAGTCTAATAAAAATATTCTCTAAGATGCTTCTTTTTGTCATCAACAAAATAGCTCGAAGTACAAAAAGAACCAAAATAAATAGTTTTATACTCAGCATATTTAAAAAGAATCTAATATACCTAGAAATATAAATATATTCAGTTGTAAATATCCACGCCACACATATATAATTGTGAACATATATATATATATATATATAAATGAATGTTTGTATGTTTGTTTGTTTGTTTGTATGTCCGGTATACAAATTCGCAGTAGTTCACTAATTCAAACCAAAATTTCCATACATAAGTAAAAAAATACGGGGAAGACGATAGGCTATTTTAAAATATATATAAATCAATTATTAAAACTATATATTCAAATTATTCTACTTAGCTCACGAACAGCGCCCTCTATCAAAGATTAGATTAAATTATGCTGATGCAAACAAATAGATAATGGTAATAACAAACAATTATAAAAAAAAATCTTATCTGAATATATATCACTCGGGTAGATATGCACACGGGTCAATCTCGGGGCGAAGCCCGGGTCACCCGTCTAGTTTCTTATAAGATATATTCGATGTTTTTATTACACCCGTTGAAGAGCGATTATCTCTTGAAAGCTTTTGTTTTAATATAAAAATAAACTCATTGTGAGAAAATATTTGGGGTTTTTAAACCTAGAAATATGTAGCAAAATTATATTTTTTTAAGTAAATAAAAAACCTATTTATTATAAAATATTAGAAGCGTAGGTGATAAATGCTTCTTTCATTTTAATTTTAAACACAAGCTTTAGATCTACACGGTTCTTCTACTTCTGGTATCGTTATAAACTCATGGACAAAACTTAAGGAAGTTTAAGTCTTTGATATCGCCTGTCGAATGTTTTATTGTATGAAACAGAAACAATTTTGTTCACAATTGGTTATCACGTGTGTTTTCAATAAAGGTCACTGTAACATTTTTCAGAGTTATTGTCTGAATCTCGATATACATGCTAAAAGGTACAACTTCATTTAATTTTGTTCATGAGTGTATGTATATCAAAGGAAATTATCAATTAGTTTAATGTTATACATATAATATGTCAAAGGGAATTGTGCATACATTCCTCTGGGGAATATTGTCAGGGATGGTGCCATCAACTGGACGACTATGCAAACGTCAAATTTACATAATTAGTCTTGATACATTGTAACAATTAGCGAAACACACACCACAAATTATAAATGATATCCTACAAAATCACCAAATTATACAACATACAATAGAAATATAAAGAATGGTTAAATGTTACACCCCATAGTAATGTTTTAAAGATAACAAATTTATGCAATCATATGTAGCTTCGAGTTCCACTGAACATTTTTGTTAAGAGAATGACGGATTATCATAAAATATCAGAATTTCTAACGCTACTTCATCACTTTTGAAACATATTGAATTACTAGCGGATGTGTACCCGGCTTCGCCCGGGTTTTATCCGAGTGAAAGTTTGCCTAACGAATATTATATATTATGAAGTATAATAAACAATGTTAAAGATTAGTTTTAATTATTAATCAATATTGTGTGTGAATATGTGAGAAAGATGTAATATCGTTGTTGTTTTCTTGGCCGACTGTTTTACATATGGTGTTATCTTAAAATTGCTTGTTTTGAATATTTTTTTAGATAGAGTTGAATGAATTGCTGAATTTTTTTGTATTTATATATAAATAAAATTAACTCTGTTGATTTTTTTTTGTATTTAATCGATAACAGCGAAGTTACGCATGTTAAAGTTAGGAAAAATATTTTGATGTTAAGCAAAACCTGCTCCATCTCGTTTTACATAAATGTTGAAAATTTGGACGAAATTGATGCATTGTAACGAAAGTTTTTAGCGAACACCACTTATGAAATTTGCATTTTATTAATATAGATATAATATAAATGAGTTTTAAAAATTGTTTAAAAAAAATGCATCGGCCGGGAATCGAACCCTGGCCGCCCGCGTGGCAGGCGAGCATTCTACCACTGAACTACCGATGCTTTAAAAAAATCAAATTCATTTATCGTCGCGACCAGTGCTGCGCCCTAGCGGTAAAAGACTGGAACTAACGCTTTTTGGTTTTTTATTTAAAAAAAAAGCACATTAACTTTTTTAGTTTTTTGAATAGCCTATATGTTAAACGAAATCTTCAGTTACCTACATGCGAAATTCCATAATGATTGAGTCAGTAGATTTTGCGTGATGCGATAACAAACATCGATTTCGCATTTCATTTATATATATATAAGGATATTTCTTGACATTTCTAAATGTAAAACAATACAGAGTGGGGATTTAATACGGTTATTATGAATTATTTTATTGATACGAAAATACATTAGAATGTTCAAACTATAATAACAATGCCTGAGATATTCTAATAATTGTAACTGTGATTTATTAAATCTAAGATGAAGTTGGAATATTTGAATAATAAGAAGTTTTATAAAGATGAAGCGCTGTTTTAAACTTAACAATATCTTCTTGATTCATTGTGACGTTCTAACTAAATGGTTTAAACCCAAGAGCAAACATTGAAGGTAGTTTAGAATACTATCTACACCTGCCTAATGGCTACCAAAAGAAGCAAAGCACACTCTAAATTTAAAAAAATGAGATAATATGTAAAGCTAGCGTGCCATGTAAATAAATGTCGAGTTTGTCGTTCGACCAGATTGATGGAAGTTTGGAATGGCGTAGCAAGAGTGAAAACTGAAAAGACAACAAGAGATACTTTCGTCCTTTTTTAATACATGTTTACTTGTACTGAATAGCAGGCTTGTACTTCCTTTTTATAATAAAATGCTCCAATGACCCCGATTCTTTCAAAAATCCAACTTATCAGCGAGTACAAGTAAACAAATGGTGCTCTGGCATACTTGATAGTTCAAAGTCGAACAGTGCTTTTCACATGTGTAGACATGTGGTGCACTTACAGTAGAAGTAGTAGAAAAATCTACCAAGCATGGTTATCATGGCCAAGTGTACTAGGGATAATAGAAAAAGACAAACAACAGAGAATGTCACTATCCAAAGAGTCCATCAGTCCTGAACTCGTCAAATAAGAAAAGACCAACTCTCAGTGTTGAAGATACATGAGAATCATATACTCGAGCCTACATCATGATTCCACAAATTTACCTACAAGATCTTACAATAGAGCAATACTTGAGGAGCCACTCAGTGACCAAGAACTAGACATCAGTGTCTCTTAGCACATGTTTGGTTAACCACGGGACCATGTGTTAGAAGCTTAAGAATATGATCGTTTAAGATCTTTACTGTATATTTTCATTTGAATACAATATATCTGATCTGGGTATGAAATCTCAGAGTTTAACAACCATTCCTCAAATTTAACAAAATTATGATATCAAAACATAAAATAATTAAAAACATTTTATCAAAATTCTCATGTTTATATACATACATACATATGTATAAATACATACAAGAATATATAAGTTACATAACTCTATATATATCTACATATATCCACTTAAAATACAAGTATATTACCTATATATATACATGAATATGTATTAGTATTGGGGGGTATATGCCAGATGTATTATAATGAAATATAAAATTTATAATCAGTATTTATACTTTTCCTAAAATGTGTATCTTATATATGTATTAACACCATAGTTTATAAAACTATATATTTATCAAAAAAAGAGGGAGGAACGTTCATGGAGCAAATTGAAGATTTTAGAGCTAAGTTTTTCCTTAATCCCGGCTTGGAATTTTAGTTGGAAATCCCTTAAAACTTTCCGTTAAGTAATTGTTGGAAGGAGGTCGTTGAAAATGTTGCTCATTGTTGAACAAACTGTTTCTTTCTTTCTGACCCCCAAACCGCGGTGTATATATACTCCGTCTTTCCCTGTCTGCGGAATACAGCGGAGATAGGACACTAAGTCAAATGTTTCAATGGTTGGTAGATCCTCTTAATTAATTAACATGTTTACTCACAGCAAATATCATAAAAAGTTTACTGATGAAAATTAAATTTCTCCATGTTTATTTACATAATCAGATGTCGGTATTTTACCTCTCCATACATTTATTTACTCGCTATGAACTGTTTATTCCCGAGTGGATGTTTGCCAATCGAGTAATATTTATTATCAACACAAGTTTTTATTTTTATTATCAGTATCAATATAATGATTAAAATATCTCTATTTATCATCATCATCTCATTTATTTTACCCCCAAACTATGAATATTAGACAGTACACACAATTCAGCTAGTTCCAATGTTCTAACACTGAAACCTTGATATAGCCATTCCTTACAGATCCAACTCTGCGATATATTAAAATTTAATTTATATACACCAACCATTTAGAGCTTTATAATACTTGTATGATGCACTAGCGCGCCATCTGTTATCAAAATTCAAAACTATTTTAAAGGCGTAAGATTCTTTTTGATATTAAACAATTTCTACTGCCCTTACTGCAATGTTTTGTTGGGGTCGATGGAAGGATGGTCTAAACCGTAGGGTTTCGACCGCTACGCTCAGGTTCGATTCCCGCATTGGACACTTTTCTAATTTTTAGCTTTGTGTGAAAAAGGAGAGAACACATATATGAGACGAATATAAGCGTACAGCCTAGCTATATATTGGATTCTGTAATAAATAGAAAGTTTTATTTTTGATCCACAAAATAAGCCTTCTAATATGTATATATATATTTATTTCTCAAAAGATAGCAAGAGGAATGTTTCTATGCTCCTGAAAAAGAAGTAATCCCTTTTGGTACATATTTGGATATTCCCTCTCTATAAAAGGTCAAACCATATATATATGCGTATACATACATATTTATAATTACATTTATCTTAAATAGGCATATAGGAGCTAATATATTCATATATATGCGCATATATACATAGATTGACTTTTATTTATAGTGATATTTGCGAATATATATATTATAAAATAGCAAGAGATGTGTTGAAATGGATGTTTTAAATAGATCTCTCTTCACTTCTTGACGAAAATACATGAAACAACATGAATTGATCCTAGGTTTCTAATATTAGAATATTAGCCCACAGTCGAATAAACGGCTGAGAAAATCAAAGAGAGTTAAATCAAAATTATCTTCACAACGAAACACAATTTAAGAAAAAGGCATCGTGCAACTACAAGTTGCTGATGCCATCTGTCGGAATAATGATCACCTAATGGTTGATGTTTAATTACTCCAGAATTGGCCAACTATTCTTTCTTGATTATCAAAGAAAAGCTATCTACATACGTGTTCGGGCTGTTGGCCCCCATCAGTTCCATACAAGCTGTACAACTTGTTTCTGAGATATCGATTCAGTCTTCAGTACAAGCAGCAATAATTTACAATAAGAGAAGAAGATAGTTTTCTAGGTTTTCTCAAACCTCCATTGAATATATATATATTAAAAATAAGGAAGGCATCTTCTGACCACGAGCACATGTGCTTTTTAGATGGCAGAGCGCCATCTAGAGGAGCAAAAATAAACTAAACGTTTATTTAGCTTGCTCCGTGATATTTGGACAACCCAATTTCTTGATAAATCAAGAAAAACCATCCACGAACGCGTATCGCGCTGTTGACGCTCGCCAGCGTGGAATAGGCTGTAACCACCGCGACCAAAAGATTTTTGCTCCCAGAGGCTTCTTGAGAAATCAAGAAATAGGTATTTAAGGCCAAATTTGCGTAAAGACATCTAAAAAGCACATGTGCTCGTGGTCAGGAGATGCCTTCTTTATTTTTAATATCAACACCTGACCCACTTATCTTTTATTTTTTTCTATTGTTTTCTCATATATATATATATATATATATGTGTGTGTTATGATGCATATTTTGTCATTATACTGTTATATTAAATATCTTTGAGATTAGAAATAATTTTTTACTGGTTTTTGGTATAAAAACATTATGTCAATTGTTTTCATTCGTGAGTATTTTGATATTTCAGTCGTGGGAAATAATAAAAATAGTTTTCATCACAATTTGCTTTAACTTTGTTGATCAAAATAATTTAGAAACACTTGACCTAAGGCGTGAAGAATAAATAAAATAAAAGATTACGTATTTACATACCTACAAAAATATTTGAGCCGGCCAAAGTAAAACAATGGATTTATATAGGGAAAACCGCGATATCTGACTTTACAGAGTACAGTTTGATTCCTAGAAATATTTTTTTGAAATTAAATAAAAATACACATATATATAACTATATATATTGTGATTTAAAAATACGCGTGTGCAATTAATTACCAAATATACATGCAATGAGTATAAAGTATGAATGTGGTAAACACATCTATATATTCATAATACAATAAAACACAAAGTACATAAGGAGTGAGAATCAAGTACATAAAACTGGTATTTAAACCCAATTCAGGAAAGTTGAAAGTTAAATTGTTATAAGGCTTAAGAAACTTCGAATTAATAAAATAATATTTAAACTCAACTTTAGGTATTCGTTGTGTGTTCATCTTTGAATATTTATTTATAAGTTTTAGTGTCGCCACAAACCTTATTTCTTCTTTGATTAATAAATATTTCAATTGAGGAAACAAACACGTAAGCAATGCATCTATTAAATATACAAAGGTTTGAGAAAACCTAGATAAATTCATTTTATTACTGTAATCAATCGGTGTTTGTATTGAATACTGTATTGATATCTAAAAACAATTCTAATTTTTTTATCGAGTGAAAAATAATTTTAATGCCGAAAAGAATTGTAAATAAAAAGGGCTTCTATAATATACTCGTATATACACTGCGTGACATTGAAAATGGAACACCAAGAAATAGTGGCCAGAAAGTGATGAAACTCGGCAGACAGAGAGAGACAGGGACGAACAATAAGTGATCTTTATTTCAAAATGATAGTCATAATACAGAGCGAGAACGGCGTCGGCTTAGTAGCAAGTAGGACCACCGCGGACGGCGATGCACGCAGCAACACGTCTAGGTTTAGAGTCAGTCAGAGTACGGATGGCGTCCTGAGGGATGGCTCTCCATTCCCTCTCAACCATTTGCCACAGTTCGTCTTCTGAACGCGGCTGTGGCAAGGGATGCAAACGGCGTCCAATGATGTCCCAGACGTGATCGATTGGTGAGAGATCAGGAGAGTACGGTGGCCAGGGAAGCATCTGTACATCTTGCAGAGCTTGTTGGCTAATGCGAGCAGTGTGCGGTCGGGCGTTATCCTGCTGATAAAGGGCATTGGGTACCCCCTGAAGGTAGGGGAGTGTCACCTGTCGCAGCACATCATCAACGTATCGTTGGGCCGTCATAGTGCCCTGAATACGAAGTAAAGGTGACCTGGGATCATACGCGATTGCGCCCCAAACCATGATTCCACGTTGTCGCACGGTGGGGCGTTCCACAATTGCTGCCGGATTGGACCTTTCTCCACGTCGACGCCACACGCGTACACGGCGACTATCACTGGACAAGCAGAAACGCGACTCATCTGAGAACACGACCCTGTGCCATTCCGTCATCCACGTCGATCTAGCCCGGCACCATTCCAAACGTTGCCGCCTATTCGGTGGGGTCAATGGCAGTCTTCTTAGCGGACGGCATGAGTGCAAGCCATTAGCAACCAATAGACGGGAAATGGTTCTGGTCGAGATGGAATGATCTAGGGTGTCTTGCACATGTTGCAGGATGGCGGTACAAGTGGCTTGTGGGGCCGCCACTGCTTGTCGAAGGATACGCCGATCCACACGTGCTGACGTCACTCTGGTTGCACCGACATTCCTATAAATTGCCACATTTCCTTGTTCCAACGATCTTCTCCACAGTCGGTGCACTGTGGACGCACCAAGGTGTGTATCAGCTGCGATTTGACGTATGGACCAACCTGCCCTTTTCAGTCCGATCACCATGCCCCTCGTAAAAGCGTCTGTCTGCTTGAACTGCCTCCGTTTACGATGACCTGGCATTCTCTGTTATTACACGTGTCTTTTGACACAAGAACAAAATTTCTACAATGATTTTCCTTGAAGAAATAACGACACGAATACTGTCCTTTCTGCAAGTTCCTTCCCTTATATCTTACTCCATGTGCGCACGAGAGCTGCGCATTTTACATCATTTGCATAACTCGGTTAGGCGCGTCTACCCTGAAATTTGCATAATTTTCTGGCCACTATTTCTTGGTGTTCCATTTTCAATGTCACGCAGTGTATAATAAAAACCAAAAAGGCCTACCTGAACTCTCACATGAACATTTTTAGATGGCTGAGCGCCGTCTAGTGGAATAAAATTGAGCTAAATGTTGATTTAACTTGTTCCATGAAATTTTGCCAACCAATTTTCTTTATAAATCACGAAAAGCCAACCGCGTACGCGTTTTGGGCTGTTGGCCCTCGTCGGCGTGGTGCAGGTTATACCTTAACGACAAAAAAATTGGTCCATGAGGCTTTCTGAGAATTCGAGAAATGGGTATTTAAGGCCAAATTTGCGTAAATACGCTGTCATTTGAAAATATGAGAAAAAAAAATAATTAAAAAAAGGTCAGATGTTTAAATTAAAAACAAAAAGAATCATATCCTGACCGCTCACATTAGTATCTTGTTTCATCTTGATTTCTATTTAACTCCAATATCTGTACAATTATAATTTTACATAACAATTGTATAACTGGGTGCACATTATAGCACAGAAGGAGCATGTAACTCCACATAGTTTCTCTGTAAACATCAAGCATAAACTTTAAAGTGCACAAGTAGAATGCCGTAGTTGCAGCTTAGCTAGTAGATTAAACTGGCATAACCACTGGAAGCACTAATAGAATATTTTGAACCCTTCGTTGAAAATGATTATAGATATTTTATAAAGATTCGAATATATGAAAAAAAATCAATATTTGAAAAAACAGACTCGTATTATCCGATAGCCACCGAGGGTGTTGCGAGCTGACTAGAGCTGTTGTTCTCCACCTGTGTGCCATATTGATTATGTTAAGTCGGGGCAAGTTGTGCCATTATAAAACGAATCATAAAACTTGACGTGACAGCCTTGAGCACGAAGTGGGCCGTTGCTCCAATCTCGCTCGAGGCTCACGTAGACCATCGTGAAAGGAGACGTTGTCAATCTGTAGCATTCCTGATCCTGGAGATACCGCTGTTGATGAATGGCTCGAGTAGACTGATTGTTATTATGGAGCAGTTTACTAAATATCAAAATAAAGTTGGTATATGATGGTCAAGTCACAAATAACTCTTTTCCTACAGACATCAATACATTTTCCAGAACTTATGGAAAAACACGGAGCAAAACTACACTTCTGGTAAACATGGACAAACACAGAGCGAAAACATGTATAAATAAGAAAAAGAAAGCCTTACCCCTGAACACATGAATTAACACAGATAATAAACATATATAAATAAAGAAATAGAAAACTACATGTCCAGTATATATGGACAAATATGAGTAAAAATACAAAAGTCCAGTACATATGGACAAACAAGAAATAGAAAACTACACTTTTAGTACATATGGAAAAACACATGAGAAGAAAACTACACGTATAGTACATATGGACAAATAAGAAATATAAAACTACACTTTTAGTGCATATGGACAAGCACATGAGTAGAAAACTACACGTCCACAACATATGTATAAACAAGAAATAGAAAATTATACGTCAAAAACCTGAGTAGAAAACCACATGAAACCACACGTATAGTACATATGGACAAACATGAGTAGAAAACTACACGTTCAGACATTTAAACAAACACAATAGTAGAAACCTACACGTCTAGTACATAAAAGCAGAAAAAAATCACGAAGCATAATACAATACATCCAGTAAAAATGGAGCTGAAAAGATGAACAATCGAAAAGCGGAAATTACACGTTCTGCAAACATGTACAAATACAGGGTAGGAAACCACACGTGCAATATATATTGATAAATACAGAACAGAAATGTTGGGTAACACATAGGAAAACACGCAGTAGAAACTCCAGTAGGTATAGCCAAGCTCTCCCAAGACAACAGTGGACAAACACCACGTGCACACACGGAGCTGAAATAACGATCTCCCCGGGAACTGCCAACAATGGAGGGACACACCCATTTGATTTAAGAAAGGGTCAGGTGCGAACAATGCTGGCGGAAATCAATGCTAAACCAGTGTTGCTGAAGGTAAACCTATCGATTTTTCCTCTTTCATTTTTTATTTTATGGGGGTGTCTTCTTCTTTGGGGAGTCTCTCCATTTATTAAATAAGTGGAGATACCATCGGCTCTTCTTTGTATTGGAGCTTAAGCCGCCGAGCTACAGATGAGGACTATTTCCCGAACGTACTAATAGCACATCTCTGATAGCTGGTGAACACATTTGGGATATAAACAACACACTTATATAATATACATTCATCTATTATATTGTAAATTGTTACATCTGCTTTTTTAACATATATTTCTATGTATAAGTAAAGGAAATCAAGCAATCTAATGAAAATTTAGATTTTATGCAAATATGTTGCGTATCAAATATTTATTGCTTAGAAAAGATTTTCAAGACAAACCTATCCAGAAACTACCTTAAAAATCCTGAAGTCAAATTTGTATTAAAGGTAGAATAAATTCGCCATATAATAGCCCTACTCCTATAGAGTTCTGGGTAGTTCCTCATAAGCTTAAGTAGCTGGCTAGAAGTACATTTAGAGGGAACAGATAGTAAAAACAGCACTATTTAAAGCAATGAGAGTACACTTAGAGTAATAAACATGAATCTAGTACCATAGCCTTGTTATAAATCACACAATTGAATATCATCAATTAAATACTGCAACAGGTTTCTGGAGATGAATTTTAAAAATTTTATATTAACCCAATCTCGAGCTTTCGGGCATTTCTACCCTTCTACAGGAGTTTACAAAAGCTATTTCGTTTATTCATGAACAAATGTTCGTTTTTGTAAACTCCTGTAGAAGGGAAGAAATGCCCGAAAGCTCGAGATTGGGTTAATATATATATATTTTTAAATTCATCTCCAGAAAACTTTTGAATTATTTAATTTATATCCAGGAAATTTAAGCTGAATAACATATGATTTCCAAACTCATAGAAATTTAATTATTAATTGAACCATCTCTCAATATTAGCTTCCTTTTAATAAAGATGATCATCTTTTCATGAACATTGCTTCCTCTCAATTCTAACCGACCTTACAAAATCTGTAAAATTCCAATCACATGTCAGTTAATACCTGTGATATCCACACATGTGATTTTCAAGATTACTGGAATCAATGTACTATCTCCTCTCTGCACAACGCGACTCTGGAACTTGCTGAGTTAAATTGTCGTTAGCTTTTTTTATACCATTTTTGTACAGTTCATATACATTGTGGTCCTTCAGAGACAATGTTTAAGTCCCCACCATACAAAACTATGTTGTTGAAATTAGATCGAAATAAAATAATATTTAAAACATGAGAAAATGTATGTGTTATGTGTTGGGTACTCCGAAGTAAAGTTTGATGGCACCGAGCAGATAGGTCCATCGTGACATATCCCACTCGGAGAATATAGCTTTCGAATAATTTAGATATTGGAAAAAAAATCGGCAAAATTTTCAATTTCATGCAAGGTAAACATGGCAAAAATATAGCCTATTTGCACACCTCCCAATAAAAATATTCCAAGGATAAAATCAATTTTTCGACATGTAAATATGGCGAGGTCCGGGAAGGAAAAATCAAAAAGGTTTCTCCATATTTTTCCATAAAGTTCTAATTTGGTGGTACAACTTCTCTCGTTTAGGTACTCTAGGCGCAAAATTTGCACCGTGGAAAATATATAGGTAAACTAAATTACTCTTCTTAAAGTCTTTTTCCTAATATTTATATAAGACATAATCTGTGATGGAGCAAGTTTAAATACTTTGGTTGTCATTTGAATTTGGATTAAAATATATCATTTGTTCAAACTTAGCGTGCGTACAATCATTGTATTAAACTGGAATCATTATTTCGGAGATTATTCAAATACAACAAGGAATTCTGTGTGGTAAATGAAAAATATAAGATTTACTAATCTTCTATAATATCGTTCAAATATATTTTGTATCAGAGGGAGAAATCTTTCTATCTGTAAACTAATCGGCTGAGAAAAATAATTCTTTCGTGTAGTGCAGGTCTTCTTGAAATGCAACTGGAAGGTGAAAACTCTAAAACGACAATTATCGGTGAGACCATTTTGGATGGTTTCAACCTGTAGGACAATTGTGTAAACCTAATCCCATAATGAGTGAAATGATGCAGCCTGGGAATGGGAAGGAACCTCAGTAGAAATAAATAGAAGCGCTTAAAAAATAGAAAAGCATAGCAACAATGATCATATCCTGCTCAAAGAAGAGAAATTGAAAATTTTCAACAGTTTTATTCCTTCATACGAAAGAAAGCTAAAAAACTTATATCAGTATTTAAGTAGAAATGGCACCCCTCAAATATCTATTTTTAAAACTCTATTTAGGAACTGGAGTATTATATAAAATACAGAGAAAAGGTGAATCATAGTAATCCTTGAACCGCCTGTTTAGAAAGGAAAACGCACCTGTTTCTACACAAAATATACAATACATAATGTGTCTGTGTGCAGAGAAAATACCATGTATAAGTCCCACGTAAGAATTAGCTTGAAGGCAGTATATAGAAGGTGCAATTAGATAGGAAGGGGAGATATCAGCAAGAAACCGACAGGAAACAAACCTAAAAGAGGTCGAGGTAAAGGCCTGAATACGATTGGTTTGAGCTCCCAGCAGGTTTTTGGAGACAAGTAACAAATTGTCGTCAAAGTACTCGGACTAATTTCGGACTCGAGTGTTTTACTGTTCTATTTGGAAGGCCAGTGTAGATTGAAGTTGATGCCAGGTAGATGAAGCAAGTAGGGCAGAGGAGAAGAGCGGGAAGTACGTCGAAGGGGGGCGTGCATCGACCCCTTGATGGCCAGGCCGCGTGCCTGGGGGACATTAAGACGCACGAAGTCGCGCGCTCCTGTGTCCGCTCGAACCGCTCCCTTAGAGAGAAATCTATCGACTTCAGATTATGATGGGAAAGTAAAATGTCCGCGTAGCAAGCTTTGGAAAATACCACGCAGTTTCCTTGTGAGGTTGTGAAAAAGAGCCTTTTAAGGAAGATGATCCAGAGGTGTAAAATGATGAAAGGGTTTCTCCTGATATTGATGTTTATTAATGTCTACTTCTATCTAACGAAAAAAGCACTATTTTCTTTATAAAATAAAAATGGGAATATTGCGCAACCTATATCTTCGAGAAATCAAGAAATAGTGGCCCATGTTGGTTCTCTGCAGATTGAAATGGTTATCTGAACCTTGGGTAGGTTTTGATTCAGCATGGCATTGTGTTGAGGCGGTTTGCGAATCTAATATCACTGCTGTTAGATAACAGTTATTTTTCCAGCAGATCATCTTTATTTATTTCAAAGAGATAATCTATAAGGAATTAAACTTCATTCCTGGACAACTCCCATCTGACCATCTTTGAGAATTTGATTCATCAATATTCGTCAAATCAATTTCGACAAATAATTCCAGGATAGTTTGGAAAATTATTGAGTAGTGCTGTAATCATTGTGTAGAATGGAAGCACACCACCTAACTGGTGATACAGATGCTTGAAAAGTGAAGTACTCGTCTAAATGCAGTACGCTGCCCATGGCATCTACAGATCTCTCCTAAAGCTACAATCTTTTTAATAAAATATTCATTTATTTCCTTATCTATAGGTGCAGATAAAATCTCTCAAATAAAACTTGACTTGACTCTTCATATTTCTTTGTGAAATAAATATCTGTACTTTATAAATAGTTTATTTGATATTGTTTATTCCTTCATATACTTTATTGATATACTTACAAGTGATTCTTACTTTGGTTCTTAACCTCAGATTATAGACAATTTATCCAAAGTTTTCTTTATTACCAGATCTTGGATGATTCTGCAGTATCCACAATTGATAGAGAGAAGCCAACACCATCAGTAGTGTCCTGTTGGTTTGAAGAAACATGCAGCAAGAAATGTCCCTCCAAATAAATATGACAAAATATCCGCGACAATTCTTGCTGCTCAGTTACGAACAAAACTCAATTATGGCATGTATATATATATTAATTAATATATTTTATTAAATATTTTTAAAGGATATCTTTCGATTTTACATTTATAGGATTTCGCGGTTATATAAACAAATAAGGAGTGGTTTATGTTTAAAATATGAAATTTCCTCAAGTTGTGTCCACGAGTGTGTATTTCAGAAAGACAAATTTCAGTTTTTCTTAAGGAACAGAGGGTTAATATACTCCAATATCTTGCCACTGGTAGTTTTTACATGTCAATGGAATGGAAAACTTTTCGGATTTAAAGAACAAACAGCTTACAGCGCATAATAACATACTTACGCTGTATGTAAATAGGAGCGTTCACAACATTATGCAAATCGATTTTTGCTCGCGCCATCTATGAACCAGCGTGTGAACTATTCAGGGAATGCGTTTCCGAGTGATTAAGGAAAATTAAAACAATCGTATGCAGCAAGAGAGAAAAAGAAAGAATAAAAAAAACGGTAGATTAAAAACGTTTTAATTTATTTATAGAAGAAAAGATAAGGAATGAATTTTTTTTGAAACCGTTTTTTATGCGCTTAATAAAAATCAAATGGCTCTCGGAGAATTCTGGGGAGGGTAGAAAAAATAATAATCAAATTAAAAACAAATTATCACACGCACTAAAATAATATTATCATCTTTGTTCTTATAAATGAATAATAATAGGCCAGGAGGAAGAATAGATGCCAGAAAAAATGGAGATAAAAACAAGACTCATCAATATCTCATTTTCCAATCTCGCTGGAAGGGAAGGAAAAAAATGGAAGAAAATATATTTTTAATTGGAAAATTTTATTTAGTAAATTTATGACACGCGTTTTTTTGTATTTATTTATTTATAGGGAGCAGGCTATCTGAAACATGATAGTTGATTGTTTCACTGGCCCCGCTGCGGGGGTATTTTGTAGTCCGGCGTGTAGCTGTTCAAATTCAGATCCACACGATGTCGTAGTGAACTGCTTAATGCCTATTCAATAGCATACGTCAATAAATTGTTGCCGTTTCTATACCTATATAGGTGCACAATTAGAATCTCTCCCATTAAAAATATCTTAAAGCAACACGTTATGTTTATTATCTTTCTAAAAAAACTTTGCAAAACTCTGATACCTTAGCATGTGTCTTTCTGGATAACAAAAAAAAACATGAAGCATTTTCACAGAGAAAAAAGTAAGGATAGATATGAAACATTGTGAATACATGGAGCGGTCTCTATACCTATCTACCTATATATGCATAAATAGAACCTCTCCCATTCAAAATATCTTAAAGCAATACATAATGTTTATTATCCTTGCGACAAACACTTTGAAAAATTTAGTTACCTCAGCTGAAGCATGTATCTTTCTGAATAACACCAATAAACCCGCAGCATTTCCACAGAGAAAGTAAGGGCAGATATGAATCTGTTGAATAGAGTCTAAATGAAAAAGTTAACAAAGGTATTCAGGGGGTTATATATGGAAGAATATTTCTCACCCCGGAATGGATCCACCGAGTGGCTTCAGCTCGGCCTATTTCCTAACAGGTTACAGCCGATTCACCCCCATAAGTATTTCTTAATGTATACGGCGCTAAATCACATTGAATGTATATATACATATGGTAAAGGCCTCAAGCCATACATCGGAATTCTCCTAGTTCTGGTGCACATAGATAATAGATGAAAATCAAAATGATATGATTCCATTTTCCATCATCCCAATCAAATCACCTGATGTCTTTCTACTGTATTTTTATTGTTTTTTCCTCAAAAGCGGAATTTCAACTAGGTGTCCAACAACAATATAGAAAGGTTTGGAATGTCTACAACGATGTATGGCAAGAATATTGACTTTATAGTTATGAGTTTGTTCCCGTTGAAACTTAGGTGTAGGGCTAGAGTGTAATATAACCAGAGCTATATCTTATAAAGAGATTTAACAATACAATTTATTTAGAAAACCTTCATCTATCTCAACCCTTTATACAAATAAATTTGATTAATAACACACAATTTTCACAATAAAGAATAACAACCAACATATTCCGCTATAACTATTACAAAACAAATAAAGAAGGCTTCACAGAAAGAGTACTAAGAAACAGAGAGTATTTGACTAGATACGTAATCAGAAATGTCTCAGTGTCAGCTAGTATACTACATGTAGTATTTACCCTCGAATTACTAACACATCTGGTGAGGATATAAAAAGAAGAGCAATGTGCCGCCCACGTAGAAGTTCTTACGAAAGAAATCTCTAGAGGAAGCTCCTCAACAATCGAATGTCTTATGAAACCTATTGGGAGAAATGGATGTATAAAATATATTTCTTTTTGTAACTAAGACACTCTTCATTTTTTAAATATTAGAATATAATATAGGAAAATATTGATAAATAAATATAGTAAATATATTGAATAGAAAGAAAAAATATAAATAAGGTCAGGTATTGTATTAAAAATGAAAAAGGCATATTCTGACGGCTGAAGTGAGCATTTCAAGATGGCAGAGCGCCATCTAGTAGAACAAAAATAAACTAAACGTTGATTTAGTCTTTTTCCGTGATATTCGTCCAGCCCGTTTTCTTGGTAAATCAAGAACAGCCATCCACGAAGCGTTTCGGGCTGTTGAACCTGTCAGCGAGGTTCAGTTTTACCTCAAGATCAAAAATATGTTCCAAGAGAAGCCTTCTGAGAAATGTATAGTATATAGTAAGTACCATTTTAGAATTAATATACACGAAATATTTAAATACATTTTGTAAAGTAATCGATAGATGGCATTCGAAAATATAATTTTGAAAGTTTATAAAATGTGTTTCTTATAGTTTCGTATAAATTATATAGTATTATATTGTTACATCATGATTAATGGCGTATTTCTTATATTATTTTTAATATATTTGAAATTTAAATTATATATTTATTTATTTTTATATTCTATGATATTTATTTAAAACACAGATTATTTAGATTGTCATCATTGTATTTAGGTACACGTGACTTCACTGCTCTCTTTGATGTGAGAAAATAAATAAAGGATTCTGGTGGCTACTTAAAGAAGACTTATCTCGTTATTCCCTTTTATAAATTTGCAGGATGGTTGAAAAAGAACTATGACAAGAAACACATGGAAAGAAGCTACGAACCAGGAGAATTAGTAGCAGTTTGGACACCAATTAGGAAAATAGGAAAGTGTGAGAAACTACTGAGAAAATATTTTGGCCCATATAGAATATTAAAGAAGCTGTCTAACGTAAATTACTTAATTGAGCCAAAAGATAATCCTGGCCAAGACCCATTGATTGTCCATGTCTCAAGACTCAAACCCTATTTTGAGAGAATTGATGAGGTAACTCACGAGGACGTGACGACCTCTGGAGAGGGGGAAGTGTTACATCATGATTAATGGCGTATTTCTTATATTATTTTTAATATATTTGAAATTTAAATTATATATTTATTTATTTTTATATTCTATGATATTTATTTAAAACACAGATTATTTAGATTGTCATCATTTGTATTTAGGTACACGTGACTTCACTGCTCTCTTTGATGTGAGAAAATAAATAAAGGATTCTGGTGGCTACTTAAAGAAGACTTATCTCGTTATTCCCTTTTATAAATTTGCAGGATGGTTGAAACACGCTCTGGTAAGATGCAAGACCCAGCACAGGAGAGAATCCAGGCTGAAGAGTCTGCCAAGCCGCAACCTGGTGCAACAATATGGTCTGGTGGCAGAAGGTGCCGTGCGTCAGAGGGCGTAGCTCGCTAGGAAAGGGGTCCCATCGGAGAAATATACTACATTCTCCCGTAGCCAGCGCTTAGACGGTTGCAGGAACTTGTACCTCGAAGACGTAGTCTTTAGGCTGGCGGGATGTGGACCTTGTGGTCCAGCACAAGGACGCCAGACGCGAGTTTCCAAAGCTCAGTAGTCTCCTCCTCCTCGGTGAGAGCCAGATATCAGAAGCTAGCCATGCCTGGCTGCGGACCAGCCAAGAGTAGCCGTTGGCGGCCCGCGCAGTGAGGCCTGGACCCCTTTCAGGCAGACGAGCCGAAGCTGGCCCGCGATGTCCAGCAGACCGGCTTCACCCTCGGATACTGGACTACCAGCATATCCCCGGGAAGCCACGAGACTCGGCTCGTCCCTCACACGGTGGTTTCAGGTGAAACATGGATAGATCTTAGGACCAGGCTGTTGGTCATGCGGGCACGACACACCAGCGACAGGCTGCGAGTGAAGAGAGACCACTTCGCGATGGCTCACTCCAGCAGCCCCATAAGGTGGGAAGCCTATTAATCGACGTGGATCCGGGCAGAGAACGTGCATCCCAGGACAATCAGCGACTAGGACGTACAGGATATTCCAAGAGGAGAATCCGTCTACTGCTTCCAGGAGCCGCACCAGAGCCCGCAGCTCTTGTCGAAGAGAGAAAGAGAATTGTAGCTATGATTGTGGTATGTCTATCTTTCTATTGCTGCTGAGGAGTTCTTCTATAGATACCCAGCTATTTAGAAATATTAAAATTTTGAATTTTGTTTTGTCACACACACACCCCAACTTGCCTCATTGCCTTCTCGGCCATCACGTGAATAGGAAATTGGCATGAGTCGAGTACCGGAAGTTGGGCAAACAGCTTCGTCTAAATATTGAAACTTATAATAATAGTATGGAGATTTAAAATATACAATTTGAATATTTTGTATTCAAAATGGATCGCGGTCTATTTCCAACAAGATGTCCTCAACATATAACTTAAACTTCAAGTCAGAACGTTATATTTAACTTTACCCATATAGAAGTGCTCCAAGGCCCGAAATATATAGTCAATTAATTTATATTTTTTTTTGCAAGAAACCTTTCCCTAAATGGAAGGTTTTCACTCAAGTGATAAACCACTTATATTCACACCTGGGTTATTCAGCTATATAAAGTATTATCCTATTCTGAAATATAAAGTTTTTATTACATTATAAATGAAAATATTAAGAGTATCCAGACCTCTTATAACGACCTATCTAAGAAAATTAAATATATTTCTTTGCTAATTTTATTTTACCAGACCCGTAGAATTTTTCGGGGTAATCGAAAGCTTGCCATCTTGAATCATATAATGTAATTATAAAGATACTTTTAGCAGAGAGATTGAAATATTCTATATGGAATGGCTA
The DNA here is from genome assembly GCA_030710605.1 of Cordylochernes scorpioides. Classification (NCBI taxonomy): domain Eukaryota; kingdom Metazoa; phylum Arthropoda; class Arachnida; order Pseudoscorpiones; family Chernetidae; genus Cordylochernes; species Cordylochernes scorpioides. Next base: position 67,169,952 of record CP092866.1, read on the forward strand.
CAACTATCAAGAAGCTTCTACTGTCCATAATTTATAATAGGCTATATTAATAATCCTCTCTCTATATGTGTTTTTAATAGAACAATCCATTAATAGAATTTAATTAAAAAGACATATATATTGGATCAATAGAATTAAAGAAGGGGTAATTATTCTTTGATCCAATATATTCCATATATATAATGGGGGTATACATAAAGTTATTTTTCTTTTCTTGTTCCATTTATACCTCTCAGTCTTGTAATCTTCTATAAGACCAGTGTGTCTGAATAAATGTTTTCATACGTTGTTTGTAAGTATGTATGCCAACAGGTTTCCAAGAGAGTTATTATAACGGAGCTGTGCACACACACACATATAGGATGTGACTAGCTGTAAGGCCACCTCAGCCCGACTGCACGGAGTTAGCTATCACCTGAAGGCAATTTCGAGCCGTGGCGGGATAATCTCGGACGAAGAAGATTACATAATCTAATAGAGAGCACCCGCGGCATCCCAATAACCTTGACACCAGCTCATTTCGGAAGGAACCCATTTTAAAACGAGGAGTAATAGGCGGACCTCTAAAAAGGATTAGTGCCTTCAAGGCCGCCCAGCCCCGACTTTATGGCAAGGGGCAATAAATCTTGGGCCCTATCAATTGGGCACCAATGCTACTTACAAAATGAAACGGGCGTCTCTCTTTTAAAGTGGCATTCTCGGAGAAGAAACTTGAATCGGACCAAATCAAATAGATGCCAATTTTTATTGAAGCATTTTTCTTCCGAGAGGCTCCGCCGGCTAAGTATCGCTTCAATTTAATCTTGTTCTTACATTTTTTAAACGGCGTTCTTTGGCTTATTTATTTCCTCTCGTGGCCGCCGAGGAATTAGCATTTGTTCGATTGGATCACGCCATTGGATCATGGCTACATATAGAGGCTGCGAGGTGAAACCATGTTAACAGGCGTACTGTCTCTCGCTGGTGGATGACTCGAATAGAGCCCGAAGAACTCGATTCCTCTTTCGTAGAGATAAACATATATCTTTTAAATATATATTATATTTATATAGATCCACTAGATGGCGCTCTGCCATTTAAAAAGCTGATGTTCTCGTGATCAGGATATGCCCTTTTTGATTTTAATTTATATAAATATAGAATAAAAGTATATAATAAAAATACAATAAATATTTGGAAATATTATCTGTTTATTTAATTAATATTATCGTCCTCCACAACTCTCAATTAAGATTTTAAAAAATATATAGAATAGATTCCTATCTATTAAAGAGAAATTGTTGCCAATCCCCCCCCTCTATGGTTGCCGATATTTTGTCAGAGCGAGATATTTGCCATTTCTGAACTCCCACAAGGTCATGAAGGCCTACCTACCATTCACATCTTCTATGCGGTAGATTTGACTTCCAGCTATGGCGTGCAAATGGTACTAGGTGCTTTACAGCTTGAAATTTGGTCAATTCTTAACAGACTTTATTGAATTATTATTTATGAAAATTAAAGTTGCACTAATAGAAACCTTAAACAATTATATATTGCGGTCTATGGCTATTTTAATGCAATCGGCTTAAGTACGAAGGGCTAATGTTGTAGTAGAATGAGAACAGTTTGAAAATCTCTCTCTATTATCAACAAAGGTTTTTCTGGGAAGGTATTTATATTTAGAATGAAAGGATACCTCCACCGTCAAAATAGACAAAACCTATGCACTATCTAGACCTCACATCGCTATATTGTGTCTATTGTACAGGTCTATGTATATACTGAAGTATGTGACCATGTGACCAATGGATGTAAGAGGAACGCACATACTTCAATAATAAATTAAACAAGGAATATGAACATATTCTTAAAATTTCTATTGCTAAATTTCAATTAATATGCTAAATACCCTCATATACAAAACTTAAGGTGTGGAAAGTGTCTTTAATTTTACTGGCAGTCTTTTTTTCTTGAAGAAATAAGGGAAATTTGTACACACTTGGTTATCTTGTTTGTCTTCAATAAAGGTCACTGTGTATCAAATATCTTTCTGAGTTATTGTCTGAATCCCGATATATACATGCTAAAAGGTACAAATTCCTTGAGTTTTGTCCATGAGTGTGTGTGTGTATTTCGATATTAAATATATACGTATATGAGAAATTTAAACTAATTTTGACGTGTGTGATTCTTTTTGAAATAAAGGAATTTTCTATGATTAGAAATGTTATATTAAAAAATACTTATAAGTGTCAAAAATATATTTAATTTATCAAAACAGATGGCGCACCAATGCTTAATATGTGTGTATATATATAGTCTAAATATGCATTGAATAAGAAGAACTGAAAGTATTTACAACACATGGTTGGAAAATTAGCTGTCTCAGCAGAGACAAATAGATGGTAGTTCATTGAGTGAAAGTGTTAAGCCAGGGTGAGAGATGGTCGTACAAAACCTGCAGTGACACTAAGACGGTATTTCCCAAAATGGTCGAGAGCGGCGTGGAGCAAATAATAACTCGGGACGTGCAGCAGGGAGGGACAATTACCACCACCGCTGACGTGTATTCAGGTATATGCTGGGTCATTTCCGCCTCTTCCGCCATAAATCTCCCGGCCCGGGATTATCTTGGAGGAAATGGGGGCCGGCACACAATAAATGATCGCACAACTCCAATTATTAAAATACCTTCTTAAACCCCGACTCTTCACCGCCGTCTTGTATTAATATCGAATTGATCGGAAGGACAAAACCAAACATTCCAGCTCTCGGAGACCCAAGAAACAACAATGACGAGACAGGTTGTTCAGAAAAGAACAATGGACTTTACCAGAGAGAATAGGATTACCGCCTTTTACAACCGTGTCAAACCTATGAAAACTGATTAATTAGGCATGCTAATTAAGTCTTAAGCAAATTAGAGAGAAATTAATTAATTAATTGAATATTGGGGGAGGGAGGGTTATGACGATTCACGCCGGCATCAATTGGAAGCTTCTTTACCCCCCAAAGTGACTATTAGACCTGAAGGGATATTTGCCTTGAAAGTTTTAATTAAATTTGACTTTAATTTTTTAGCTTCTTGTTCCGGCCCTCCTCCATTCTTTACTTCTTAACCGAGTTAATCCCCTCTTCAAGGCTTTATTTGATGGAGAGAGGTTGTTAATGGCGTGCTACCTAATTGGATACTGTGCCCCACGCTCTGGTCGGATCAACGTGCAGCCATCTTGGTGCAATATACACCATTGTCTGAATCTACCACGGCGGCCACAAGTTTTCCCCATCCAGCCAAGTGAGACAAGTTCCTCCGCTAATTGCTCCAGACTGCTGGCTTTATTACCTCCCACTCAATTGGCTAACCATTAGTTACCCTTCAATTATTCCTCCATTTTAAAACGCCGACAATTAGGCCCCATAAAACGCGCGTAAAAATTCACAAACAAAATTGATTTCCTTCACCCATCTCCAACATAATCGTCATACCCCCAGGGCCCATTGGGCGAATAAAACATTTTTATTTTCTCGCAACGAATCAATTTTTTTTTAAATGAGCGGTTACGCTACCGCCGTTTTTCTTTTTTGAGAGCGCCAGAGGTAAAAAGATAGACTGCGCTCCAACAAAAAGGAACTACCTCCCCCCCCCCCACAATTTTTATTAGTGGAGTGGAAGGGGGTGGGAGTCTTTATTCACGGAGACCAGAATGCTCTACACAAATTTGAATTTTATCAGCCACTTTTTGTCAGCCTTCTGGAAAGTTGTTAGATGCTACGGTGCGTATTTTTTTATCTCTAAAATAGGGCAGTTTTTGCAGCGATGAGAGTGGTTATCACCCAACAAGCAACGGCACATTAGAACCGTCAGCTTTGAAACCTAAAGTGGAGTTGTTGCTAGACATTCGGGTGTATAGGTGCGCAGAGCCTTAGTTATGATACGTTATAAGAATAATAGTATGGCTATACTCTCTGTTTTATTTCTTTATTATTACACTAGACCAGGATTTACCTCACCGGTAAACCAGTTTTGTTCGTAGAATTGTTGTGATCTTCATCAATGAGCGTTTTCTCTATTCTTCCTTTATATTTACATAATATAATATATCATATAATTCTATCAATGACTCGACAATGTAGATGGATGATGATAAGGGAAGAAGGCCGTTGGTATTTAAATGGATACAGACAAATGCTAGGTTCACTCTCGAAGAATGACAAGCGGACTAGGGGTCCACCAAGATGGACGAAGTCAATCGGAGCTACACGATGTAATTAAGCTACGAAGCCTCGAGTTGTGAGCAAATAATTTGAAATATTCACTTGAATGTAGCCATTTAATTATCAGACTGCATATTTTTGGTTGGTAATTATATATATATAAATATTATACATGAAGAATTACAATTTATCAAATTATTATTGTATATACACACATATATTCAAATGTATTTTATATAATAATTGAAAACAATTATATTTTCATGGTTTTGCGATTATTAGAGCGAGATCAGAATTATTTATATGACAAGGTTATTATTTAGATAATAGGTAGCATAATAAATAAATATGGTAAAACTGGCATATAGAGGTTCGAATCATTGAAATATAAGCTATAAAAATGGAAAAGAGAGAAGTTAAGAGAAATTAAAATGATCATAGTTCATAGTTCTAAACAACAAACTCTTCTGAATGAAGAGGCTGAGACAACACTTTCAAAGAACGAGTTTGATTCAGGGCACACAGATACAAAGAGTACAACTGCACCGTGCTGGGTAGATCACTTATACTTTGTTAGAACCACAACCACAGATCTTTGCTCCTCATCCACCAGCTAGAGCAGCATTATTCAACTTACAAGATACTCTACAAGGCCCTTACTTCTTAGAGATTAATTCTAGAATCCATCTGAGAAAACGGGAGGTCAACAATGGTGTTTATCTCCGATCATTTCATCTCAGTAGCGAAGATTTAAAGAAGGATTGTCGCCTCACCAAATCGATAAACTCAACAATCACTTCGCAAAGTGTGAGGTGTATACATAATAAAATTAACCATCACATAATATATGTGTGAGGTTTAAAGGCTATTTTATCCGCGCCAAGTCAGTTACAGGCCAGCCAACACAGAATCTATTAAGGCGCTCTTTTTAAAACTTCTTTTGGAATAAAAGGTTAGAGAGGGGAGAGATTTTATCGTTTCAATGGGGAACACACATACACGAGGTAATGGATCTAATCCCAGTCAAAGGGCTTAGTTAATGAGGCGTGCGCCATGATGGATTAGGGAAACCCTGGATTAGAATCATTGCCCGACGGCACAGAAATCAAGTTATTTTCCCAACAGGTCCCTCGAAATGCCTGCCTCCATACATAATCTTATCAAAGGCGGGCTTAACTAGAGATCCTACCCAGAGATTGGGTTTAAAATTAAGGAAGCACTGAGATCTAGTCAAACTTGGCTTTTCCTCCCAGTTTTAATCAACCTTATCATTAAACCCTGCGCCCTCTCTCCTCACCTTAGGTGGCAATTTCCTTTCCTTTTTTTAATCATGGAATTTTCAGGCTTAGTAGTTGGAGATGTAATTTGGTGCCATACTTGGGCTACCGAGCAGTGTCGGTTTAGCCACTTATCGCAGAATTTCAACAATACCAACTTTGGACAAGGGAATTAGAGCCCTTCCAACCAAATTAGAAAATTAGATCTGCCCACAGACACTCGCTGGTTAGGGAGACCCATGGGCTGTATTTACAACTGTGGAATTGAATTAACCACAACATCCAGAATATATTGTCAGGATCCTTCCTCTCTACAACTCCTGGCCACGATATTGGGGCTCTAGCCACCTACTGAAGTCATCGATTCTACAATCCATCACTAAGCATTATTTGTAACCCGGAGAATACCTCACTGTATATTTACTTTGTGTTAGTAAATAATTATATTATTATCTCGTTTTAACGTCGAAAGGAGACTATTTTTCCAAAAACATCTCAATTGCAAACATATAGCATCTGAAAACCCATCAAGAATTCGAAAATGGCTTTAAAGCACTTCTGTTCAATGGTATAACGGAAAATACATACAATAAATAGATATAAAAAATCTGAAAATTAAACCTAAGACATCAACGTTCTATCTACACATAAGACATAAGATTTGTACTGTCTACAGCACTGCGATAAACATCCTGCAATGTGAACAATTGAAGAAAACATAAGACATCAACGTTCTATCTACACATAAGACATAAGATTTGTACTGTCTACAGCACTGCGATAAACATCCTGCAATGTGAACAATTGAAGAAAACATAAGACATCAACGTTCTATCTACACATAAGACATAAGATTTGTACTGTCTACAGCACTGCGATAAACATCCTGTAGTGTGAACAATTGAAGAAAACATAAGACATCAACGTTCTATCTATACATAAGACATAAGATTTGTACTGTCTACAGCACTGCGATAAACATCCTGCAATGTGAACAATTGAAGAAAACATAAGACATCAACGTTCTATCTACACATAAGACATAAGATTTGTACTGTCTACAGCACTGCGATAAAGATCCTGTAGTGTGAACAATTGAAGAAAACATAAGACATCAACGCTCTATCTACACATAAGATTTCTACTGTCTACAGCACCGGATAAAGATCCTGTAGTGTGAACTATCGATATTACATAACTTTATTAAAACGAGGAATATATTGGATCTCTAAAAGTGTGTGTCCCGATATTTCGATCACCACTACGATAATCTTTAAACACCTCCATAAAGTTTGGCGTTCTGCCCATCAATATATTGGTAAATCTTTTTTGTTTGTAATCCAATATAAGCTTATATTATATAATGAAGATATGCATATTTATTTACTTATTATCATATTTACATATATAGATATGTAGATTTGAATATATAGAGGCAGTCAAGGCAAATCGTTCGATATGTTATCAAACATGATATATCGTTCAATATATATTCAATAATAATAAACATATATTTCTGTAGTGATATAAAAATGAGTTGTGAAAAGAAAGCAGGAAGACTTCCATATAGGATGTATAGGTACGAGAGGCCAAGAAGATCGCGTCCTTTGATAAATCCGCCCAGCAAGATTAATAGGACTTCTAAAACGTCGTCATTGGAATCCATTCGCCATATTTGATGTGAAGTTATCGGTGCATCGACCGCCATCGATTCTCCAGATGGGATTATTTAAATGGACGCCTTTCATCTTTTTTGCTGCTTTATAGTACCTATACTCTATGTACCATTGTTGGGGCTACATACTGATTGTTTTCAGCTCTATTGTTTAGATTTATCAAATCTATGTATATATACATTGTAAAGTAAGCTATAAAGTTTTGTTTGCTTCCTAATATCACATAGCATTGCCGTTTTTATAAAATGGATATTTTTAACCCTTTTTGCATAATCACACTGTTGCATATAATTTGAATGTGAAATATATTGGAATATGTTTTATTCATATTTTATGTGAGGTTTATATAATCTTGTAATTGCTTCAAATATATTTATATACAGTTTTATATAGGTAATGCGTCTTTGTGTGTGCGATAATTTATTACAAACCGCTGATATTTGGTATTAGTCTATCTTTTGCAAACAAAACAAAAATATTTGTATATATATTCAAAAACCTTCGTTGTTATTTTTATAGAGAGGTTGAAATATGTGTCTAATATTCGCCCTAGAGAGAGCAATACAATTGATTGCTAAATTTTGAAGGTAATTCTACTTTTCTAAAAACTTATGTGCCCATATTTTGTTAAAATACCAAAATTAGGATTTATTTTTTAGTTTTACATATATAAGCACAGTTATTAAATACAGTATTAGAACTCTAAAAAACGGTCTGGTGGATTAAATGAGTGAATCCTCTGGGGGGGCCAAGCCCTCCCAATATTTTTCATCGAAGTAAGGATAGTAGAAGTTTATTGTTTAAAAGAGAAATTCGTGATTGATAGTTTTATATCTTATACATATATATGTCTCATTATATATAGGGCGCTGATTTTGTTTATACAAAATAAAGGTTGGCGTTTAAACAACCGAAATATAATTTGAGAAAAATTCCATACAGGGAAGAACATCTTACAATTTATATAATAATATTGTACACTTTAATAACAACATTTTACACTTTATAAACAAATTTTACAATTTAATAACAAAATATTACAATTTAATAACAATATTTTACACTTTAATAACATTTTCCACTTTAAAAACCATTCTCAAAAACACTCTTCACTAGATTAATTTTACCTCTAAAATGGTATCAGACAGGGAATTATTATTTTGCAACCGGAATATTGGCAAATAAATATTTTTTCAAACCAATCCATTCATTAACAAAACTTAATAAAATTGAAAGTCTTTGATGTCGCCGGTGGTTTATTTTTCAAGGAGACAGAGTCAATTTTGTTCCCACATAGATATCTCGTGTCTTCAATAAAGCTCACTGTGTGTGTGTATTAAGTATATTTAAGAGTTATTATCTGAATCCTGATATACATGCTAAAAGGTAAAACTTCCTCAAGTTTTGTCCATGAGAGTGTATGCCATATAATCTCCATATGTTCTTATATATAAGGTTGTGTTTGGTATCAAAGGTTATTTTTTTTAATAAACGCGAGGAGCAGGCTAACTTTGGTGCCCTGGTGATACCCCATTGTTATCCTCCCCTGTTTGAAATATATGTATATAATATTATGAAAATATATATTTAAAGGTTTTGTTCTCCCCACTTCTCTGTAGAGTGAAGAACCTTTGTAATAAATTTAGTATATCAATCAATCACTTCTTATTTGTCAAATTGAAATATATAATTTCATACTTTTCATAGAAACAAACCCTTCTCAATATATATGACGTTGTCTATACATTGTTTTGATTTTAAATATATCATATTCCAAATAGAAATAACAATTTAAAAAATTTGGTTGAATAAATGGTGACCATAGAAGCTGAAGGTACAGAACAACAGTTGTAGCAAGCTGGTATTGTGAACTGGTGACGCCGCTTCACTATCTTTGTTTTTCAAGGATTGTGTCAAATAATATAAAACAATATATATTCATGATGTAACTTCTCTATTCAATCACACTATCTTTGAATTAGCTTAACCCTTATTTTACTTTATGTATATTTCTACTAGTTGATCAGCCTAGTTTTTTATATATTGTACTACCTTTGTCACCCCGCCTGGATTGTCTGAATTGATATGAGAGCTGGGCTAGAGAAGGCCATAAGCTTTCGAGTGGAAACGAATATTTATAGATTTAAATTAAAATATTTAAACATTTAAAGAAAATATATGAAATATCGATGTCCAATAAAAGGCATGATTATATAATAGAATAATTATATTTTTCAAAAGTTAATTTATTACAAAAACGAATAATATATTATTCTCTTCAAAATATAATTAATAAACTTATTTAATATATTTCGGGAGAGATTTATTTCTATTCAGTGATATAAATATAGTCTCAAAATATAATTAGAAAAATTAATACAATTATAATATATAATATTTTAATGAATCATATAGTCACACGGAATATTAAAAATAAATAAATTTACAGACGCTGAAAAATAAAATTTGATAAAAAAATATTAACTCCATATTTTTCAAAATTCATATCAAACATATAATTAAAACTTCGATAAAAAATGCATTTAATATTTGAAAATATAGCCTTTGAAAATGAATATATATTTTAGGAATATTTCGAGATAAATTCAAATAACTAGATTAATAAGGTCTCTATAGCGAGATGTTATTATCAACAAATTTATTTAAATCAAGCCATGTAAATCGATGGGAGCGATGCATACAAATCATTCAACTTTTTCTATCTTAAATGAGATTCGAAAATGAATATCAACAAATAAATCACCAGATTTTTTAAAGCTCACAATTTCTATTTGAACAATCGATGAAATAACTTTTTATAGTTGCATGAAAATATCGGCAGCAATAAATTTTATTCCCCATACATATAATTTTATTTAATGCCCCCTTTCTTTAGAGATCGTTACACTATTTATTACTTTTTTTAGAAATAGTAAAATTGGGGGAAAAGGGAGTAATTTAAAATGAATTATTAAAATTGTCTCTTTGTAATTATATATTTAAGTTTTGAAAAGTAGATAAATAAAAGTATAGCAGAGGGAGAAACAAAGGTTTTACTTATCTGAACTGCCAGAAGATGACTTACCTGAAACAACAAAGAAATTTCAATATTGTAAAACGACATAATATTATGAAATCTATATTCATTTTAAATATGTTGATAAATTCATTTTATTTTAGATATAAGTCTATATAGTTTTTTTTACACTTTTAAGACAACATTTTACTTTTTGGGGACAACATATTTTTTACACTTTAATAACATATTTCACTTAAATAACATTTTCACTAAAATAACAACATTTTCATTTTAAGCGATATTTTTTATTTTATTTGAAACTTTGACAGTAATATATATGTTTTCTTTTTCAAATATTTTAATTATTGGAACACTTATATTTCAAAATAAATTAATTTTCTTTAGTACACTGTATTTTGTTATTGGTATTTTTAATTATTAAAAAGTACATTTTTGATTCCAATTAGCACTTTTTTATTCTTCAACAAGGATATATAATTTTTGTGTGTTTATTAAAGGTTTCACACTCTCTTAAGAAGTACATTTAAGTTGAGTTGATTTAGTAATGACATTTAATACTTTAATAATGACATTTTATGGTAAAATATCAACATTTTAGTTAATAGAAAATATTTTAAGATTTTGAAAAATTATCGAAGTTTAACAACGAAACACACCCACATCAAAGTATAATATTAACTTTTAAAAGTTTTAAACATATTTTATACATATTTTGATATTTAAAAATAATATTTAGTAATTATACACAAGTAAATTATGTTAAATAAAATTTCATTCAAATATTATATTTAAACACTCCGCATTTTAAAACAACTACTTACATCCATTTTATTTTATTATAGCTAATTCTTATCTACCACAAATTATTATAACGTTTTTATCGTATTTAAATGTTGAGTGAAAAAAAAGAGATTCATTGAATAAAATATATATAAAAAGTTTTGAATAGAGAAAGGTGTGTTAATGATATAATTTTCAATTTAAATATCAAAAACGTGATTTTTAAACATCAAAATATTGTTAATTAATGTAGTGGTTTTATTGCCAAGGCATAACATGTTTTTTTGACATTAAAAGTAGCTTTGGAATATACAAACGTTGATGTCTACAATATGTTATATTGCTGTTAGACTCTGCTCTTTTGAAATCTTTGAATGCACACTATTAACTATAAAATGTTGATATTATACGATAAAATATCGTTATTAAACTTCTATGTGTGTTTCTTAAAAGTGCAAAACCCTTAATATAGACACACACACAAATATGCTTTTAAAATAAAAAATATTTTTGAAATTATAAATGACCTAAAAAATACTAAAATAAATTAATTTATTTCAAAATAAAAGTCTTCAGTTAAAAAAATTGAAAACGGAAATATATTGCTCTTAAAATTTCAAATAAAATGGAGAAAATCGCTGAAGATGTTAAAATGTAAAATGTTGTCATCAAAATTAAAAACACTATTTTTTAATAGCAAAATGCTTTCATTAAAGTTTAAATTTTGTTTGAAAATTGCAAACCTATATAATGTTTTTGTTGACTTTGCTTAGAAATTTTTAATGAAACTGATTCCAAGAATTATAATCAAACATTATATTTATTGATTTACAAGAGAGAGAACAAAATATATATATAAAAAAAAACAATATTAAACAAAGGAATTTTTTTTTATTCGGTTAGCGCCTATTAACTGGTGATCTTACACACATATTCACACATACTGGGTATAATTAATCAATTCAAATATATATACAACAGTTTTACATTTAAAAATATCAAGTTAAAAATAAATTAAAATATAAAGTAAATGTTACCCAAACTTTGACTTTAATCATCATCGATGCTACGTCACTACTATGACGTCACTACTTCCAACTTCTACCTTAAAACCTGGCTGTTATGTTTACCGCTAACTTGTTTTAACAATTGTAATGGAACAAGTCGTTCCTTAAATAAATATATATTTGTTTATATCTAAAGGGATGTCCTCGTAACTACAACATAAGTGAGTACAAAAACAACTAGAAATCCTTACAAAGGAACATCGTATTTTGCTAAGCCTATATCAATTTGGTAGCAGAGCGTGGTTTGGGCGCGCAAATTGGACTAACCGCCAATTGATCCATTTAAATCAAAAAGAAATTAAATAATTGGACTAACCGCCAATTTAGAAATAAAAAGTTGAATGAAAATGGATACACATAACTTAGCAAAAATCGAGCAGTTAACAGAAAACAACTATACAACGTGGTCCATGAAAATGGAAGCAATTCTAGATTCAAAAGATCTCTTCGAGGACGTAATTGTTAATGACGAGCCAGACTTTACAAAAAATAAACTAGAATATGATATTTGGAAGAAAAAGAATCGGGAAGCATACAGCCTAATAATATTGTCACTTTCGGATGACTTAACAATCATCTTTCGAGGCGATAAAAGAGCCAAAAGAATTTGGTACGACATAAAGAAAAGGTTTGAAGGATCTCTAGAAAATAAAAGGATAGACCTAATGTTGGATCTAGCCAGACTAAAATTGAACCCAAATGAAAATGTTAACATGTATATTGTACGAGCACAGAAACTGGCACAAGAGATCACCCAGCTAGGAAAGACTGTAACAGAAAGAGAACTTGTACGATACATTGTTGAAGGACTCACACCTAACTTTGACACGATCGCAGCAGCACTGTCAATAAACAGAGAAATCTCCTTACCAGACTTGAGACAAGCTCTACTGGATTTCGAGAAGAAAAGACAGGACAGAAGCAAAAATCATGAAAATGCTTTCAGATCATCAGGCAACCAATTCAAAGAAAAGTCATGCTTCATTTGCAAAAGAAAAGGACATTTCAAGAAAGACTGTTGGTTCAACCCTGACAACAAAGGAAATCAAGAGAATACAACAAACAAAAATAACATGGCCAGTACAAGGAACTACCATAAAGGACCAAAAACAAAACAAAGACACAGCCAGATCAGCAATCCAAGAACGAACGGAGGAACCATCCCAACGAAGAGACTCCACTTCAGAATACGCACTACATGCAAGCACAAGGGAGGAACGCCCGACAACTCAGGACGTGTGGATAATTGATTCTGCGTGCACAAGCCACATGACTTCCCATGGTGAATGGATCGAGCACAAGACGAAGGAGAGAAGAAGCATACAAGTGGCGGAAGAAGGGAGACACATCGAATCTGCCTCATCAGGATCAATCCAAGCTACTGTACAAGGTAAGGACAAACTTAACAACGCTGTAACCCTGCATAATGTCCTCCATGTACCACACCTGAAAGGAAATCTAATGTCCATTCCAAGCGTGATAAGAAGAGGGAACTCTGTTCTTTTGAACTCTGAAGGTGCATACATATACTCTTCTGATGACAAGCTAATAGGAACAGGCAACTTTGATGGTAATATGTACACATTGAACCTATCACGTTTATCTGAAGCAACTCATGTTCCAAATGAACATTGCTTAATTTCAAAGGACAATTCTAGGACTTCATGGCACAGAAGGTTAGGACATCCTAGTGACAACAAATTAGATCTGATTTTGAAGAACAATCTTCTAAAAGGCTTGGACTCTATAAATGGTACCCTTGATCAATGTGATGCTTGCTCCTTGGGAAAAATGACCAAAGTACCCTATGTTCACACAGATAGCAATCAGGAAAGCTACCCCTTTGAAGCCATTTATGTCGATCTCTGTGGTCCAATGAGAATAAACTCCTTGGGCGGAAGTAAATATTTCTTGACCATCGTAGATGGATTTTCTAGGAGAATATTTGTAGAATTTCTCAAAGATAAACTCTCAGCAGCAGAAGTTTTGAAGAAGTTTATTGTAAAGAGAGAAAACGAGCTAAAACGACTTAGAACAGATAACGGAACAGAATTTATCAATAAAAACCTTGAAACCTTCATAGAATCCAAAGGAATTAAACATGAACTAACTACACCGTACACCCCAAGAAGCAATGGGAGAGTTGAAAGAGCTAACAGAACACTATTAGACAAAGGCCGAACACTTCTGGCAGACTCCCAATTACCCCTACACTTCTGGGCAGAAGCTGTGAATACAGCTGCATATCTGTACAATCTAACTCCCACAACCAATGACCCAGACACTACCCCTATGGAAAAATGGAAAGGTAAAAAGCCATCCGTCTCTCACATCGTGAGATTTGGTTGTGAAGTCTTCTATAAACTCGAGAATCATCAGAGACACAAACTAGAAGCTAAATCTAAGAGAGGAATATTTGTAGGCTATTCAAGATGCAGAAGAGCTTATCGAGTATTTGATATCACAGCGAGAGTTATTCTTGAAACCGCAGACATTCACTTCAGAGAGAACAATAATGTAATTTCGGAAAAAAAAACAAAGTGATAATAATACGGACACTGACACATATTTCTTCATTCAGGAAGATGAACAACTGGACAATCATGTTCTATCAGATGTTGATATTGAAGAGCCAGCACCAGATACCATGATCAACAGACAGACAGAGTCAAGTGAATCAGACAGACCACAAAGAACTCGAACAATACCTAAAAGATTTGATGACTACGTTCTGGCTACTACGAATGAAACCATTCCGAAAGACTATGATGAAGCCATCGCATGCGAAGACAAGAAACATTGGGAGAATGCAATGCTTGAGGAAATACAGAACATGTACTCGCATCAAGTATGGGAACTGGTACCTAGACCTGTAAACGCTAAAGTTGTCAAAAGTAAATGGGTGTTCAAAATATCTAAAGACCAATAAAACAAAACCAAAACTTACAAAGCTAGACTTGTTGCAATGGGATACAACCAAATCCCAGGAAGAGATTACAACGAAAGTTTCAGCCCTGTAATTAAAAATGCCACCCTCAGGACTATTTTGTCAATGGCAGCAACAAAAGATTCAGTCATTAAACTATTTGATGTGAAAGCAGCCTATCTAAATGGAAACATTGAAAATACAATATTCATGGAACAACCTGCTGGATTTGTCCAAGACAGAAGCAAAGTTTGCAAACTCAACAAAAGTATTTACGGTCTACCTCAATCCGGAAGATCGTGGTATGAGAAATTCAGTCAAGTACTTCATGACTGTGGACTAAAAAAACTTAAATCTGATCCTTCCCTATTTAAATGGAAGAATGAAGACAAATACTTCTATATAGGGATATATGTTGATGACTTTATCACTGTCTCAGATTCTAAAGATACCTCAAACAGATTCATCAATAAATTGAGACATCACCTGGAAATAAAGGATGTAACATGTAAAGGCATGTTTTTGGGAATCAAGATCATACAAGACAAGGAGGGAATTTCGCTACAGCAAAGCCACTATGTACAACAAATATTGCAGAAATATGGAATGGAAAATTGTAAGGAAGTTCCAACACCAGGTTCCAAAGAAATCAATTTGGACAATCATATTGAAGATGACAATTGTGATCAGCACACTTACCAAGAAGCCCTTGGAATGCTAATGTTTCTAGCTGTTAACACCAGACCCGACATCGCTTACATCATTAGCAAACTTTCACAGTACTCCAGACAACCAAAACAGATGCACTGGACAGCAATCAAAAGAGTGATGAGATACCTACGAGGAACAATAGACCTAGGAGTGAAATTTGAAAGAGGGAAGACTGGAATTCTTAAGTCCTACACCGATGCCAGCTGGTCGACCACCCATGATGGAAAATCCTACGGCGGATATGTATTGAAGCTCGGCGAAGCAACTATAGACTGGAAAAGTAGTAAACAACCACTCGTCGCTCTCTCCACAATGGAAGCGGAAATGATAGCTGCTTGTGAAAGCTGCTGTCAAATCAAGTGGATAATAAACCTGTTACGAGAGCTGGAAGAATGGAATTTCATGGAAAAACCAACGGCGATCTATACAGACAGTCAGTCATTGATCAACTGGATCTCCAGCCCTAAACAAAGCAGTCGCCGTAGACATATCAACAGAAAGTACCACTTCTTGAGAGACTGTTATGAATCTAGAGACATCTGCCTTCTGTACAAGCCATCCCAGGATCTGGAGGCGGATATCTTCACAAAGGACCTATCCCGAGACCAGATGAAGAAACAGCTGGAGAACCTCAGCATCGTGGGAATAAAGACAAAGTAAGGAGGGAATTGTTACCCAAACTTTGACTTTAATCATCATCGATGCTACGTCACTACTATGACGTCACTACTTCCAACTTCTACCTTAAAACCTGGCTGTTATGTTTACCGCTAACTTGTTTTAACAATTGTAATGGAACAAGTCGTTCCTTAAATAAATATATATTTGTTTATATCTAAAGGGATGTCCTCGTAACTACAACATAAGTGAGTACAAAAACAACTAGAAATCCTTACAAAGGAACATCGTATTTTGCTAAGCCTATATCAGTAAATGATATAATTCAAGATTTTCTCCTTTAAACCTTCCATTTCAGCAAAATATATACCTATTTCATTTCAGGAAGCTCATTTAATGTCTTATGATGATATTTATATGCGTGATTTATTAAGATATCAATTAATATATTCAACCAAAGGAATCGTAATTTAATTTTGAATTAAATTGTATCATTTGTACTATATGTGAATCAGTTTTATGGCATAATATGATAATATAATTCTGAAAATGTTTGATTTCAATATCAAATATAGAAAAAAATGGAAATAGTGTTATTTAACTTCAATAGGTTGTAATTCAAGTTCAAATAAATGCTTTCAAATTTGAAATTTTGTTCAATATCATTTTGCCACTTCATTTTAAAATATCGTCATTAAACTTTAAAATTCGCTATAAACATAAGAATGCACCGATATCAAAATTTAAAATGCTGCCATCAAATTCTAAAACATTTTTATGTACCCAAAATATTTATATTAGAATAAAAGCGTCACATTATTGAAATGACAAATATCCTCAACATATAAAATCAAAAAGGAATATATTTTCTAACTTCATTTTTATTGAAAATATATTATTGTCGATATTTATGTATAGTCTTTGTATTTTTAGAATTATTTATTTCTATTTTATATTTAAACCTTCATTTATATTATGAATTCTAAATGTAAATGTATTTTATTATTAGGGGAAGGCACAATAAGTTAACACATAAGTACCTTTATATACCTCGTATATACAATATTTACTATTGTTTAATTTCTCATTAATATTTTTCAACAATTGACTAAGTTTCAACAAAATATTTCGAATTATTAATTGTCTATATATATTGATAACAATTTATATGATATTAAATCAATTCTCATGTTCCTAGACAGATGATGTATTTTAGATGTATATGTGAACATCTACGATTCCGTCCAACAACACTGTTTAATCGGCCACGTAGCTGTTACAGTCGCGACGGTAATGATTACGTTCCCAAGGACGAATCCAATAACGAAGCAGTTTAAAGCTAACGTTAAATTGAAGGCTGTAAAGCCGGGTCATAAAACCGAGGAGTCTCATCAACACTTGCGACAACTGTCTGCCACCATCTCTCTGGCGACAACTACTGATGTACAAACTGTTGATTGGATTTATATATTTTTGGTAATATTCTACACATATATTATCTATATATACTATGGTATATAAATGTGAAATTTCATATGTGGGCATTCGCTAGAAACTTACGTTAGAATGCATCAATTTTAAACCAAATTTTAAACATTTATGTAAAACACGATAAATTTTGCGTAACATCAGAATATTTTACTTAGCTATTTTAATTTGTTATTAATCAATAACACAAGAAGTTACTATAGAATTAATATAATTTTATTTAGTTACTATTTATTGGGGAAATTTCCACTTAGCATTATCCGGGCGGAGCCGGGTAACTCTGCTATTCATTTATATTCACGACATATATATATATTTAAAATAAAGAAAGCATCTCCTGACCACGAGCACATGTGCTTTTTCGTTATTTATTCTTAAAGTTTTTAAACCAAATAGGAAAATACACAACGCTTTTCACACTTATGCTAACTGTTTTTATATTCTTTCATGTGTAATTTTACACGATTTGTAACTCACAAAGCAATATACTGCTCACATGGTTAGTATATTATGTGTTTTGTTGTATATGATTCAGAAATACTCTTAAATCATGACTTTGAACCCATAAACACATGTTTCTCTAATCACATTTGCATAAAACAGGTTTAATTGAAACTTCTAACCCACATAATAAAATTGTACGATAAGGAGATGCCATAATTTATGCACCTTATCCCAGTACAATATCAAATTTGTACTATTTTCCCCCATAACAAAAGTTTAAAATTTAATAGCTCAACATTTTATTATTATTAAAAGTGGTTATAGAAGCTTTTTATCGGGGGCAATCCTTTTAACAGATTGATTTAGTAAAATAATAAACATACGTTTATGTACATTAAACGGATGAAAGACTTTCCCGAGAAAAGCTTCTATTATCCTATTGTTTTTATTGTTAATAGGAAAGTTGCATCGTTATCTTTTAATCCTTTATTATTGTCAAAACCCGTAATACTTTTGATCATGAATGTTTTACATGGTTAAAATAATTTATTCAGTTAGCATATTTATAGATTCATCGTATAAAGATGTTTCAATTCTTATGGAAAAGGGCAATTTGTATCAGTGAAATATGTGAAACGTTGCTTTGGCGAAAGCCTTACTACATGAGAATAATCTAATGCTTTACGCGAGCCAATGCTGTAATTGACTAACGTATTTGAATTTGGAATTTTGAGAAAATATTTTTAAAATTGTCCATTAAATGGATATAAATTATATACGATATAAAAGGTTAGATATGGATATGTAAATAAAATTAAGATGCAAATAAAATGACAATAAATTGACATACCGCTGTTTACTAGAGAACAGAGAGTGACGATGGAAGAATTCGATAGAGTTTCAATGTGGCAGCTAAATTCCATCTATATGTCTTCCATGTGGAATAGGATAATCCAAACAACAACAAATCTGTAAAATCTTGTGGCGTGGGATCGATTCCACCTGATTTCCTGAATCGATTAATTTCTTACGTTTAGCAACGCTACCCCACAAATTCCGGGGCATCGGGAGCTAGGGTGATGTACCTTAGACGAACTGGGTCGGTTTAAAATAATATCTACACATAGAATAGACATTCTCCTTTTAAAATCCTTTATTATATATATATTTTTTTGTAATGAGAACCTCAAAAGCATCATTCTGTAATGCTGTATTACCATCCCGAATTTTAATGTATTTTAAAACTGTATTGATGATACTATAAACAAATAGTAATGTCTGAGGACATTGAATACTGTTAATATGTGTTAATATAGCTGTTTATAGCATATACTATGATAAAGCTGACAGTGAATTTCTCAAAGTTGTTTCTTAGAGACAAAGTAACCGTTGATGTGCTAAAAAGAGAGTGATCAACCGGAATATTTCTGACCAAGTAGAATGTTGGAAGGTAATAATCAAATTAGAGATCAATAGGAAGTATGCTCTTGATGTATTTCCAGAATTGTTTTAATGAGATGTGGTGATAATAGATGGTTAGAGAGAGGGATTAATATAAAGTATGCTGTTTGTGTGTCTTCTATATAGGTGAAAGTACTATAGATGACAGATGCTTGGAGAATGGAATCAATACAAATTATTCTGTTAAGAATAACTTCACAAGAGAGATTTAGCTAATGCCCGACGACGGAACAAGGATGATATAGGTTGTCAAACCACGCGTCCAAATAACTGATGTGATCAAAGAAAACGAGACTAAAAAAACCATCTCTCATGAGCAAAGGTGCTATTTTGAAGTTTTGCACTCCGGCTCTCTTTGTTCGCCTATCCTCATGGAGTCAATAAATTTCTCAAGAAGTTGTACGAGTTGTATGCAAGGACTTCTGAAGGTCATGATTTGGCTCAGAAAATAAGACTACCCAGAAGGTGTTCCGGAAGGATATCGCCCGTTTCTGTCTTTCCAGATGCCAGGAAGTGCTGTCGTTCCTGGTCATCTATTATGTAAATACATGAAGGTGACGGTCAGCCAAGCAGGTAATTCACAGCTCACTTCATCTTAGTCCTCAGGTATAGATCCCAGTTGCCATCTGGTATTAACAAATAGGAAACGAGATTTTAATATTCTTATTTGTTTCACAAATATGAGGAGATCTCAAGTATGCACTATAGAGGTTAAGAAATCTCCAGCAGTATAAAACAGTTGTTCTATACCATGAAATATCCAGAAGAAAAACACTCCGAAGAAAGCGGCAATGTCCGAGACAACTTCTCAATAATGCAGAGGCCGTTCCGGCGACAGCCATTCCGTCTATTTATCTTATTTTCTAAGCCCAGGAAACATATCGCTATCTAGATAAAACAATTATTTATTAATTATCTCCTTGTTTACATTCCTTTTTGTCCCAAAATGGCCCTAAAACATTTGAAACATTATGGCTGAGCGATTTGGTGAGGCCAATTCAAATAAACATAAATAATAAGCTATTTAAAGGTGAAAAGATCACGTTAAAAAAGAAATGAATTTGAAAAATAATCAATAATCAAATATTGAATCTGTACATTTAGTCTAGACAATATATTTTTGAATACACGAGAACACAATAAACCAAAGCTTTCAATTCCTATAAATTCCCACCGCAAACACAAAACCCATAGCTATCTGTTTGACAATAAATAAATAAAATATGTTTTGACCAGATTCAACAAAGATATTCGATTTGATTACATTATATTAGCGAGTTGTTTTCTCTGAGAAATTTAAACCAAAAATCAATAAAAACGATTCCTATATATAATCTCTTTACAATTGATCTTGCAACACATGAATCGGTCAAGAAGTCAGATAAAACAGAAATAAAATCGTAGAGGCGGACCTGAGCGCTCCCACAAAATGGATATTCCTCAGTAACCTAATAAAAGGAGCCTAACATCTTCCCTATCACAGATTTAAACAATTGAATTTCCCCCCAAAATAAATAATACATAGAAAACAAGGAATTGCAATTTACTTGACGCTGTTTCAGAACAGAAAAATATTAATCTCAAGTGTTCCTGCTATTTCTTCAAATGTTTTTAAAATAGCAAAATTACCATTAAAGCTTTTGTCGGCTACAAAATTGGAGTGTTTCAATACATTGCTTTCTTCTCTACACGCTTGCTATTCTTCGCTTTATATTTTTCTATATAACATAGAGTGGTGTATATATACAACTATATCCTCATACATATCTCTCTAGAAGTCCAATAAAACCTCTCCGATAGGCGCTTGTGACCATCCAAAATAAAGACTAGAAAGATTTCGGACTTTGGTTTTTGAATAATAATTTTTAAATAAGTTTTCCAGTACTTTTAAATAAATTAATTGTATATTAAGAAGGTTATATTAGTGTTAAATTCATATATAAAAAAAAAAAAAAAACACGCGCCGCACAAGGTAATTTCTTTTAATGATGATAATAATTATCTTTATTTTCGCACATTACCGTACACAAAACACGTAAAATATTTAAAATATTCTTAAAGAGAAATCGATAACGTTGTTTCTCTATTCAGAAAAATCGCACAGTATTTACGGTCAGTCTTAGGTCATGGGACTCAGAAAGATTGTACAAAACAAAGAATTGTTCAAAACATCGTGTGTGTGGTTTAAAATATTGTTGCGTTCTCTTATCGATTTTTCAAGCTACGAAGAGGCGTGGTATTTAAGGATTAAGAATGTTAGGCTGAACTTTTCATTTGACCGCTTCAGAACTGGTAGTATGAGAAGACAAAGTTCGTATCGGTCGATGAGTCAGAGAAAGGTTTGTAAATTTTGACGTGGAACTTTTATGGACATATAAAAATGTCTTTTCTCCTGAAGCAAGTGACAATGAAGAATACAACGGGACGTCCTATATTGAATTCCATCTCTTCATAAATTCTTTTTCAATAAACTCCATCTTTCCTCTTATATTCCGAATGGCGTTACAATATGAGGATGTCGAAGAAATACTTCTTGGTCATGAAATATAATTCAACAATGGGACTTACCTAGTTTTACTTGGAGAGAAATTATACTGAATATGCATTTTATACTTACTGTAAATACTTTTGTAGAAGTTATATTCATTAGGCATATGTATTGATACTATCTGTATAGCTGTTTGTATAAGATTTATATATGAGTTATATAAAAGGAAAATTCTATTGTATAGGAATTTTAAAGAAACTAGTGCGAGAAATATTTAAATTCGTAGGAGGTACAATTTACAACTGCTTGCTAATTCTTTACATTTTCTTTCAAAAGCTTTTATCGCGTTGAACACCCAGTTAAACTCGGTCGTAAGTATGTAAATAGAAATCTATTCATTTAATCTGGTGATACTGTTTTCTTTCTATTCTCTTCTCCCTTCTTCCCCTTTAGAGAGGATGGAATCTTAGAAAGGCCGGAATATAGCGTCTTGTACCCGGATGTATCAAGATGGCGGCATCGTTACGCCCCCATAAAGTTTAAATAATCACCCGGCTCAGGTTCACAGACCACAAATCTTCGCGCGCCATTCATTTGCAAAATTTACTCTTTTTTTGAAAATTGTTATTTTAGTTTGTTCCCGTAGGTTGATCCTGGAGACTGCAATCGACTCAATGTGTTTGGTGCAGTCAATCTTCCCCAATCTATCTTTCTCATATCTAAATTACCATTTTAAATATTTATTTATAGCTCAGCAAGCGGAATAGCTAAGGTTTATAAGCATATCAGCGTGTAAATATATATGTATATATCTGTATATATGCATATATTTATTTTGAAAATAGAGCAATCCATATTTAATTCATTAGATAATAAAAATGCATATATTGGATTTAATAAAATATTTATTTTGCCAATAATTCGGCTGGCTGAACGCCAACCTTTATCGAGGCATTACATCTTTGTATACGCAAACTCAGCGCCACATAGTGCTACAATATCACAGTTGAAATCATTTAAAATATAAAGTAGGTGTGGGGGAATTTTGTGCATGAAAATATAATCAAAAATTACAATAAGAATAAATTAAATATATTTAAAATATTAAAGGAAAAATAATGAGGCCTATCTTATATTTTAAAATATTTGTAAAAAGTACATAAAATATAATTCATTAATAATTCATTAAGAGATAAATGTAAAAATAGATGTATCTATTAAAACATTTGAAATTTTTTAAAATTATTTAAACAAAAACTAAGAATATTTTTTTAAGTTTAACAATAAAATGTGTGTATTTAAAAATTCATTTCAAATTTTTTTCGAGATCGATTCATCTATAAGTAAAAGTTTTTATAAAAATGCATTACAATGGAAGTTAAAATAATTTAGGATAAATAAATGAGGAAAATAATTTTTTAAAAAGGAAACTGAAAATGTTTAATGTATTGTATGTAATATGTTATATGTATAATGTATCAATACTTTTGTGTTTTGAAGCGATAAATGTAAAAAATTAAAACTAATGGTGTAACAATTGCCAAGCTAATTATATAGGTGAAACCAGCAAACCACTTAAAGATCGTTTAAATCAACACAAATCAGGACTAAGGAATTACAACCCACTATCTCTCCTTGTAGATCATGCACTAAAAAACAACCACACTCCGGACTTTGAAAATACAGCCATTATATACCAGAACATTAAAGAAAAACACTGCCGATTGTTCTTAGAAAGCTGGGCCTCTGCAAAAGACAAAGAAAGCATAAATAGGAAAATTGATTTACCAGACATCTACACACCATTTAGATCTTCTTAATTTTTTTTTAAATTTCATTTTGTTATTTTTTTAAATTGACTTATATTATACTACTTTAAAGGGAGAGGTGCCGTTTTAATTACTTGACATTGTTTTTATTTAATTTTTTTTTGCTTTAATGAATTTTTAAATATTGTTATACCCGCGATTTCTTAAATTCTATTGTCACACATTAGTTAATAACCTGTAAATTATACACACCATTTGTTTTAATTTTTTACATTTATCGCTTCAAAACACAAAAGTATTGATACATTATACATATAACATATTACATACAATACATTAAACATTTTCAGTTTCCTTTTTAAAAAGTTATTTTCCTCATTTATTTATCCTAAATTATTTTAACTTCCATTTTAATGCATTTTTATAAAAACTTTTACTTATAGATGAATCGATCTCGAAAAAAATTTGAAATGAATTTTTAAATACACACATTTTATTGTTAAACTTAAAAAATATTCTTAGTTTTTGTTTAAATAATTTTAAAAAATTTCAAATGTTTTAATAGATACATCTATTTTTACATTTATCTCTTAATGAATTATTAATGAATTATATTTTATGTACTTTTTACAAATATTTTAAAATATAAGATAGGCCTCATTATTTTTCCTTTAATATTTTAAATATATTTAATTTATTCTTATTGTAATTTTTGATTATATTTTCATGCACAAAATTCCCCCACACCTACTTTATATTTTAAATGATTTCAACTGTGATATTGTAGCACTATGTGGCGCTGAGTTTGTGTATACAAAGATGTAATGCCTCGATAAAGGTTGGCGTTCAGCCAGCCGAAATATTGGCAAAATAAATATTTTATTAAATCCAATATATGCATTTTTATTATCTAATATTTATATATTGAGAAGGAAAACTTTCACCGAGAGAATAATTATATTAAAAAATAAGGTCACTTCTCCCTTCAAAATGGACGCCAAAACTAGACACCATCTATTGAACGTATAGAAAAGTAGCAGACTCAGGGAGGTGACAAAGCCACAACAAAGAAGCACGCACCTGGAGACCATTGTTTCGGGCAATGGTACCCCTCAGTGTCAGGGCGGGATTTGATTTAATGAGATCCACAAGGAATAAAATCAAAGTTTGACAATCTTCCAAAGAGGATTTTAACTAGTTAAATGATTAGGCCATATCTATAGACCATATAAAGGTTTAAATTTCAACAGAAAGATATATTGATCTATTAAAATGAGGTCGCCCTTTCTCCCGCCAAAAAGACGCCAATATATATGTGATGACAATTATCTTTTAAAAAATATCCCCTACATGACCCTCTGATAGATAGCCTGTTGGAGGACCGCAACAGTGAAAACCCCCGATATCTGTGACCACATGCCAACACTTAAAATTTAAATATATACGCTACTCCCTTTCCACTACCAGTAGTTAGCTGAGAGGATATCTGCAGGTAGATAGGTTGGCTTGAAACACGATGTCGATACATCGAAGCTACAAGAGACAAAGCCGGTACTCTGTCGGCAGACATAGTGAAGGGTCGTCCGCGAAATTTCTTCACGTTGGGTGAATTGGGCTAATGCATGTCTGGTCATATACCCGATGTACCTCACGGCAACCAGGCGATTTGAACCTGAGACCGACCGGGATAGTTGCCGGTGGTAGAAGCCGTAACTCAAAGAGTTAGATGGCTGCCTAGAAAAGGTGAAAACTTCACCACACGGTTGAAGCTTGGAGAAGATGCCAACATTGTTTCGTCTTCGGCGAGCCAAAAATTGAAATAACTTGCTAAAAGGTGTTGTTATCAACCATTTTTTATGATAAAATTTTCCAAAACCTTACTTGGTAGAATGCGGCAGGCGTTCTTAGCGAGCTTATGTAAAATGAAGCAAGTTGATAGTCCATTTCGTACCATGATTTTCTAGAAGACCTTTAAAATTTGTTCTACGCAGCCTTTGGACTCTATATATCAAGGAGAAAGACCATATGGTCAAAGGTAGCGGTGTCTCCAGCCATAGCATGCATACGCCCAAGATGGCATATTCTTCGAAGATGGATTGTTTTATATTCTAACATCACATTCTCTGGAAGCCTATGGTACTTCACAGGAAGTTTTCTACGTCTTCTAGAAAATATTGTTAGCACGATC
>CP092866.1:67196181-67208364 GCA_030710605.1 Cordylochernes scorpioides
TACCAGGATGATTAATTATTTCCACGGCGAGCCCAGGCTAAAGGAAGTGTATGGAGACTCTCTACCACACACTACTCGATATCTAGACACGTGGACCAAACATAGGACCAGATCACAAATATATAATAGCTGAATGAAAGAGGACTGTTTATCAACAGTGGAATGATGCTGGCAGGAAGTAAAGGAATCGACCTGATGGACAGGATAGGAAGGAGAAACTATGAAGAAGAGAGTTCAAGAAGCATGGCGTGTCTCTGGAAACCAAGACCTTCTCAAGTGCCGTGAAACTCTTAGGAAGAACATGATAGAAACGGGAAACCCGAAATAGGGAATAATGGTATTCTTTCTAGGGGACAGTGGTCCTGGAAAACTCGTTCAAGTGAAGAACTGTGGATCCACCAATTAGGTGTTAAAGATATAAATATTGGGCAAGACACCGAGATCCTTTCCAACAGCACGTCTTTCTTTTCTTGTGCCTGGACAAAGGTTCCCCCACGCTAGCAAAGACTACAAAGCAGAGTCGCCCACATCTTCTCCCACGTTGCTTCAAAGAGGTGGGTTGAACTGGTGGGCCGAATTGTCATCTCTATCCACCAAGACAATGAGATCAATACCCAAGTTGAAACAGGTTTTTTTTTTAAATATCCTTCCATGGTTTTCTCTGAATCGTGCAAAGGTACAATTCCACCAGTGAGAACAAATAAACAAACTGGGATAAGGAATCTTATAAATTTAAATATCTACACATGAATGAATATATAGTGAATTTGAAATATAAGAAATAACAGACCCTTAAACCATGTTATTCATGTCCTGTGCCATGTGAAAATGGGATTGTAAAAATGATATTTTAAAAGAGTTAAACTGCCAGCTTGGTATTGGAGTATTTTACTACCTCCGGTGACGGTCCCTCGTGGTGGACGATCGTCAACGCTATATAGAGATCAATGAACCTTTTTAAAGAAATCGCCGAAGAAGCAACACAAATATTAACTATAGGTACAATTGTGTAAAAGTGTCAACTCTTCTCAGACAACGAAGTTTTCCTTCACAAAGATTTCTCACAAAATTTAAGGATTTACTTCATCTATAGCGTTTGATTTATGTTTTACCAGAAGGCAGCGATAGCAATAGGCCAGCGAGCTAGTCCCGCTGGCCGCTGAAAAAAAGCCGCTTAAACCGCCGTCGAAAAATAAAATCACCATCCATCCAATCACTTCAAGAATGTTTCCAGTTTTGTTTTATTTATAGACTTAAAGTTCCAATCTCCAGAAGATGTGGAGAGAATACATCGTGGAGACCTCAGCCTGTTTGATCAGGAGAGTAGAGAGCCCCTTAAACCAACGTCCTCAGGCCAAGATACAAGCAACTAAAGAGCCAAACCAATTCTTCTCACTAGAATATTTCTCCCGACAAACTCCCGAGCTGGTTAGTCTCGGGCAAGAAGCAAGCGCCATTAAACGTCCTGGGCGCCTGTAGAGAGGTTTTCCCCCGTAGCTCGATACAAACTTGGCGAGAAGTTGAAGAAGGCGGGCTGCGGGCATGCGCACTACTCGGAGCCTCCCCCAGACAGACACCACCTGTTAGGAGATGGAAATGGCGACGCAGGCCGCCGCGGCTCCGCTGCTGGGCACCCCCGGGGGACTCCTCTTCACCTTCGGCTCTCCCCCGCCCCCCGACCCCGTCCGGATATCGCCCTCCTCTCTCTGGCTTCCCGGGGCTCTGGCAAGACAGGTAACATCCTCCTCCCCTGGTTGTTGATCCTAGCATGTCTCCCCGTCACGTCCTCCCGCCAGCGTAGACAGCCCAGCACGGCCGAACCTCGCTCCAGCTAGGAACGTCCACAAATATCTACGGACCTCGGGATCGGATGTCAATCCAACCCGGAGGCGGGAGATCGAACTTCCCATCGATCTCCAAACTTTTCCCAAATCAGGACGAGGTGGGGCGGCGACAAAATTATTTGTCACGTCACCTGTGGCCTGCCTGACAATCTCTCTCTCCTCTTCGGGAAGCTATATCTCGCGAATATTGCATATCTACCGAGTTGTTAGATATAAATGGGACGCAATGTTAGTTATACCGGAGGTTTGAGGGATTCTCTCGAGGAAAATAGTTGGAATGGTTGCGATAAGTCGAAAAAGATAGCGTTTTTCACGTAGTTCTGATTGTATACAAGAGAGTATAGAAGAGTGTCGCGCGCGGCATATCGCGTCGAGCTTCTAAAAGCACGATGGGACACACACGCTGACCTACGGGGCGTTGCGGTGGTAGGCCAGCCATTCCATTCGCCATCTTGATTTCTAGAACCACGACTGCTCCTCAAGTAAGCCTACACTATTTTATCTATCAGGCATCTAAGTATTTAAAACCTTTTTAGCCACTGATAGGCAAATTAACACAATTCAATTCGTTTTTAAAATGACATCCTACTTTTCCTCGTCATTCGCCTAACTACTCTGATCGCTTTCAAACCTCGAGATAAATTTAGCTTAAGATAATGTTTCGATAAAATCACTTTTACTCCTCACAATCAGTCGTTTTATGTCCATAATGAAGAATTACGGTATTGTTCCCGTAGAAAACAATTTTGATTCCCTAAAAGTGTTGTAAAATTCAAAATAAAAAAATTCTAAAAGTAATTTTCTGCTAAGAATAAATCATATCGAAGTGTAAAAAAAGTAAAATTATTCAGTATATATATAAACTATAGAGGAGTAACTATCTGAACTTCCATTTTCCAAATCAGCTATCACCATTATAATTCAGTGTTTGATTGGATTTAAAGATATTTTTCATTAAACCTGCATTAAATCTGAGTAATATTTTCATTTCTCTCCTATTCTAGAAAACCTTTGTGAATATTAATTCTTTTCGGGGACTGTGTTTTTGGTACCATAATAGATTTCCTTATTGCAAATAAATGGCACAAAACGGTATTCCGAAATGGCTTCTATACCGGGAATTTGGCAGAGTGTTGTTGAAGTGTGATTTCCATCGTGACCTCTACCAATGACGTAGTGCACAGCCAACATGGCCTCCACCTCTTGTGTGGGTTTCCTAGCAGTAGATATTCCTAGATGTCGCTGAGAATGTCGTTTCTCTGGCTCTCTACTGGTCAGTAGATGTCGAGGGACGTCACATGTAGGTCTAGTTTATTGACCATGGAAGAAGTGCTTGTATCTACTGAAGTTGTTCGCTCCACACGTAGATCTAGAGGATTATGTGATACAGATTCCTAAAATATAACTAACCGTTTATCTTTATCAGATATCTATTTTCAGAACTAACTTTTGTCGTCTATAAATATATTCTCTATAATGTATTGATAAAGAGACCGGTGAAAGTATATCGAAAAACATTCTATTCAATCACCTTAGTTACATATGGGATCACGAAAGTAGTAGGTTATAAGTGACGACTTGTTCTGTTTATGAACTTCATCTTTTATATTCATGGAGGAACTCAGGAGGAATTCTCCCGACATTATAAAAACATGTTCCTAAAACTATAAATATTTTGTCTGACGGTAAACTTGATGTTCGAAGCTAATAGATGTGCCTCAATGTGGATTCCTTTGAATTATATCTAAGTGCAATAAGGTGCAAATGAGTAAATTGAAGCCCAACATATTTTACAGTGCCCTGCCAATGTGTGGAGCTGGCAGGCATCATTGCCTTTAGGTTAGAACCTGGGAGGAAGGGATGTAGATCGATTTTGTTAATTCCTTGGAAACCCGTACTATGCTATTTTTTGTTGTTGTTTTATCTCTTTAATGGAAAGTATTATTTGCGCTGTTGACTCTTCGCAAACCTCCTGGGATTTTCAGCATATGGAATATTGTGAAAGTTATTATAATTAAATGGTCATTCTATGTCATTTTTGTCAGACATATATTTCTTTCAGCCGCAATCAAGAAACCGTTATTTACTTAAGATCATCCAATATATGCTACCTCCTGATTCACTAAGTACATTGTTCTCGGTACTGGAAAATCAACATAGGTACGCTGCCGTAGTGTTGGCGTGACGACGTAGATGGGTTGTATCAATGAATAATTTGAATGTTCTATCAGAAAATGAGCTAAAGTTGGATGTGAGCTATTCTGTCATCTCTTTAGATCACAATCCAACTGCAAGCACTTATAGTCGAGATTTTTAAAATCAGTTTATGACGTTTTCATAAATTTACATAACGCGATGAAATAAATTTGGGAAAAATCAAAACAATCGAATCACAGCTGGGAGTGTGTAAATTCTGTGAAGAGATAAGCTACAGTCCTGGACTTATGAAGGGAGGTTAATCTTTTATCCATGAAGCTTTTCTTTATGTCTTATTGCTGCTCAGAAAGCGGCCTCTGAGATGGTCATTTGCTGCGTCTATCGGTACTGTTGAGAGCTGCGTCAGGTTGCTTCTGATTTATGTGGGTTAAAAGATCTTGGGACTCGGTTCTGCCACTGTCTAGGTGTTTTCCAAGCTCTGAGAGAAGAATTTGTTTTCCCAATTAGCAGAGGAGCCCGAGTTTAATGAGGTTAACATTGGATTAGCAGCGAGAAGCTTAGAATAAATTGGTACTGGTTAAGTCCGGAATAACAAGTTATTTCCAGGGTGTTAAACTCCCTCCCTTCGGTTATAGCTTAGCTTCCAGTCCGATGTTGTTTCCACGCCTGTCTCCAGAGACGCCACCAGATACCTCTCCAATCATTTGTTATTGCCTGTTGGTAATATTACACTAAGTTGGCTATAATAAACCTGAATTTGGATTTCAATTGTAAGAGAAAGGTGAATACCGACGCTGCTTTCGGAATTTCTGTTTGCTGTAACTGGAATGTTTAAGAATAGGAGTTTGATTTGAAAAGAATATAGATACATCAACAACCGTTCTCTTGGGTTGTTTATTTCTCGATGTTTCAGTTTTCATATTGCCTTCCTCAAGAGGAAAATATAGTTGGTGTATCCATTCTCTTCTTTAAACAAATTCCCAACCAACAAATTAACAACAGATGCACTACCAAATGATGCAATACCAAATCAACCTCAGAATGAATAACCAGTCTGTAGTGTAAGGGGCAAGAGATTAGAAGAAGAGGTTATGGAGGATCGTTAGCTAAAATAGTGACATCTCAACATCCCTCGGGTAAAGAGATCTAGCTTCAGGAACTTGGTCACATCGCGGTCCAACATAAGAGTTTAATGTTAATGTTGAATATAAACAGGTGGTCGAGCACTCGGATTGGTTCTCCTAGTAGATTCTCCAGCGGAATATGTCGCAGCCATTGATTCCTTATATGGAATATTCCCTTTTGTAACACTTCCGTTATATCAGACGCGAATGAATTTCATCAGTATTATGACATTTCAGTCTATAAGCTTTTATTGCGACTTTCTTATTTCAATGTTGTTTGAGCATAAGGACGCTTTAACCCTATTGATGAAGCCTTAAACTAAACATTCTGGAATCTATGCCCTAGCGGCTGTGTGTTCCATTCGAATGTGTACCCTCTCGGAGGCGGCGAGAATTGCGCGAGTGAAACGGCCGGGAAAATGACGTACGGCCCCGGTGGTAATTGAAGCTGCCGCTGACAAACGGCGCGGCATTCCTAGCTCGACGTGCTCTGTGAACCAATGGGGAGAATAACACTTATTGTGGTTGATTATTTCCTGCATCGGAGCAATGGTCGGATAGCAGTGGAGGATAGCACTGAGGTCTTGGCAGTTGTCAGACAGTAGCGATGGTCGGAGCAATGGGAGACAGCATCGAGGGTCGGGGGGGGAGTTCGGTCAGCATCCAAGGTCGGAGCAGTGGGGGGACAGTGCTGAGGGTAGGATCGGGGACGGTGGTCAGATAGTAGTGATGGTCAGGGCGGTGGTCGGACAGCATCGAGGGTCGGGGCAGTGGGGGGACAGCATCGAGGGTCGGGGCAGTGGGGGGACAGCATCGAAGGTCGGGACAGTGGGGGGACAGTGCTGAGAGTAGGATCGGGACGGTGGTCAGATA
This sequence comes from Cordylochernes scorpioides, assembly GCA_030710605.1. Taxonomy (NCBI): domain Eukaryota; kingdom Metazoa; phylum Arthropoda; class Arachnida; order Pseudoscorpiones; family Chernetidae; genus Cordylochernes; species Cordylochernes scorpioides. Next base: position 67,202,180 of record CP092866.1, read on the forward strand.
GAAGTGATGGTCGGGGCGGTGGTCGGACAGCATCGAGGGTCGGGGCGGAGGTCGGTCAGCATCGAGGGTCGGGGCGGAGGTCGGTCAGCATCGAAGGTCGGGGCGGAGGTCGGTCAGCATCGAAGGTCGGGGCAGTGGGGGGACAGTAACGAGGGTCGGGGCAGTGGGGGGACAGTGCTGAGAGTAGGATCGGGACGGTGGTCAGATAGTAGTGATGGTCGGGGCGGTGGTCGGACAGCATCGAGGGTCGGGGCGGAGGTCGGTCAGCATCGAGGGTCGGGGCAGTGGGGGGACAGTGCTGAGAGTAGGATCGGGACGGTGGTCAGATAGTAGTGATGGTCGGACAGCATCGAGGGTCGGGGCGGAGGTCGGTCAGCATCGAGGGTCGGGGCAGTGGGGGGACAGTGCTGAGAGTAGGATCGGGACGGTGGTCAGATAGAAGTGATGGTCGGGGCGGAGGTCGGTCAGCATCGAGGGTCGGGGCGGAGGTCCGTCAGCATCGAAGGTCGGGGCAGTGGGGGGACAGTAACGAGGGTCGGGGCGGTGGTCGGTCAGCATCGAGGGTCGGGGCGGAGGTCGGTCAGCATCGAGGGTCGGGGCGGAGGTCGGTCAGCATCGAAGGTCGGGGCAGTGGGGGGACAGTAACGAGGGTTGGGGCGGTGGTCGTAGCAGTGAGGGACAATACAAAGGCAATGGTCAGACAGCACCGAGGATTATAGATCCCATCTATTCGCAACACGTGAAAAAAAAAACATTTTCCCATTTTGTAATCTAATGGCTTATATGTTCGGCTGATAACGTCTTTTTTTTATGCTTTAGAGGGGCATATAGAAAGATGTTGTATCAATCAATTGTTCCTCTTGGGTCAGCCAGACATGATATTTTCAACATCGCGAACAAGGTATTGATATTATTCTTCTGAAAAAACCTGACACTATAAATTTTAATCATTTCGAGGTAGAAGAAACTGTTGATGTGGCATTCTGGTAATATACCACCGGTATAGTGTATCAATCTGCTGGTGTTAGTGTCGTTGTGAAACCTGTTTGTCGAACATTTGAAATATGACATCTCGGAGTAGCGAAATCGCCGGTGTTCGCTTGATGGATTTCACGTCACGTCTTGCTTCCCATCATTTAGTAGTAAGACTTTAGGATTTTCCGCATGAATGTTCGAAAGATTTACAAATTATTTCGCTGAAAATTTACCGGAAAAATTCTTAAAGGTCGATTTCTAAAGATAACCATTTCGAGAGAAATTTTATAAATAAATACTTCGCGAGTCTTTCAAATAATTTCAGCATATAGAAACTCCAGCTCAGGTAGCTAGGTATATGTAGTAGATGCCTGCCCGTCCAGTGTAGACAGCTGGGGCTGTGATCTAAGCGCTGTGCCGTCTGCTGTCTAGCTGAGCGGCAAGATGCTCCCAGTGGCCGCCAGGTCCGACGACCCGCTAGGGTTCCTTCATCCCCTGAGTCCAGACCCCCTCTCCCGGGCCCTGATGACCCCCTATGGCATGCAGGTAACCCTCTGCCCCTCCGTCTGAACCATATACCAAATTGATGAAGCGCTTCTTCTTCCGGGGAGAGATCAAAACATTTCATTTTTCTGTCTGAGTGCCTATGCGAAAGAATACAGACATTTCCACTTGTGGACTCTCACTATGGCGATGGCACTCTATCAGAAACATAGAATGTATTCCACCCGGGAGTTATCTCACTTCATCAATTTAGTCTATCGGTGCTGCGGTTCTCTCTCCATGCATAGCTCCTTTTATTTAACTACTTTTTTTGCAAATCTCCTTTAATTTGATTTCTCACATGACTATTTTTTATTCATACGCTACTCTCTTTATAGCACGCATTGCGTTGCATGCCGCACTCTCTTATCCCGAATTTGATCTTCTCACTTCATAAAATATATTCCTTGAGAAATGTGATTGAATCCAACACGGTATCATTCGGATCATACACTGTCGAGGATAGTTATTTAGATTTTACGGACTAATAGTCGCAATGGATATTTCTATATATATAAATAAACTCATTACTAATGCTTTTTATTTATAAAACCTTTGTAAATTTACCTCCTTTATAGTCTGAAATATACACTTTTAACTTTTATTTACAAAGTATTATTTTCCGTTCTTGTACATTAGTTCTAATATACTCTGTCTCTCACATCTACTTTCATAACTATCCATTCTATAAATGGTAATGTTGCGTATCTGTCTGATACATGTACGTATTATGTTTATGAATCAAAGTTGTGTTTTGTACCTACTGTATGGTGTGTGTTTGTATTATGTGTCCTATTTAGGAATATTGTGTGTCTAGTCTACAGTATTGTTTCTAGTGTGACTGTTCATTAAAGTTCAACATGACACAAATAATACTTCACATAGGAATCCCAAACACAACGAGGAATGTTCATATACCTATTAGAAACAAACAACAAATATAATCGATCAACGTGTGGCGATAGGAACTCCAATAATTTCTCGAAATGTTTCAACCAGAATTAATTACTGAAATATTCAGTTTCTCTGCTCTTGAGAAGGTCCTGGCCTCTATTGCTCTTTATCTTGAGATATTTATTCCTTCATGATATCACCTTTCAATCCTGTCTATCAGTCCAATTCTTCGTCTAACAGTTCAATTTATATTCATTTTGGTTACATATATTTGTCTGTCAATCCCCCTAATATATATCTCATCCAATTATATCTCCTCTTTCTGATTATTTCCGATAAACTTCGGGTCTATTCCAATTGTCTCAACTTTACCTTTTATAATTCTCTCAACCAATCTTATTCCTTTCAATTCTCTCAAAATCTCTACATGTCAAAAACTTCCCAAATTTCTTTTCTCTGTCTTTCCCATTGGCCATGTCTCCGACTCAAACAATACTATACTACAAATCAGTCTTCAATCAGCATACTCTTTAACTCTTGACTTAGCAATTTCTTTAGCATGTCCTCTCTTCTATTTAAACCTTAATTCTAGTATCTATTTCTTCTATGCATTTCCTATATCCTTGACTATCGAGAGTACCCTAAATATCTAAATATACCTTTATTTTTTCCAAAATTCTACCCTCTCGAGAAAACATGATCTATGTTTTCCTTTTGTCTTCCTGGGCATCACCATCACTTTCTTCTGTATTAATCCTCATATTAATTTTCGTACATTTAGAATTTTAAAAAGCAGCGACCTCCAGGACAATCATTGTCTGCAAAAAGATTTGGAACATTTCAAAATCATTGTTATAAAAATGGTATTGCTCATATAGTGCTTTTTCTAGGTTTTAGAGTTCATTCTGCATTTCTTATGGTAATTATTTCAGTTTATATAAAAGGGCGTACCTGGATCTGTAAAGAAAAAAAAAACTTTTTTTTTTCTTAAAATATTTCGAGAGATTGCTCCCTCTTTATCAATTTATCTCTCGAAATATTTTAAGAAAAAAAAAATGTTTTTTTTTTCTTTACAGATCCAGGTACGCCCTTTTATATAATCTTAATTAATGGATCGCCTTTTGACTCAAATTATTTCAGTGTTATTTAAGGAAATAAATGCGTGTTGATTGTAGTACCCGCCAGAATGGCTGTTTTTATTGTGGTTAGTCAATTACTGGAGTTTTCATGGGAGCAGTTCGACATCAGGTCAGCTCCAGAGGTCTACATTCAGTAGAAAATCGCTGCATGTTGGAATAAAATGAGGAGGAACTACTGTGCATGCGCTACATTGTGCTGGTAGATTTGTTGAAACTCCGGAGTGTGCACAAATATGTAAGCTAAATGAAATTGTGCGGAATGCACGAGAACAATCGGCTGCAGTCTGGTCTCAAAACAGAGCCGAACAAAGGATCTTCTAACGTAAAAATTAAGAAACGCCCTCTAATCCAATTTGTCGAATCGGAGCAGAAACAAAGACTTTAGTTCAAACAAGAACTGAATCCCGCCTATGCTCATCTCCAGCAAGCCTACAATGGAAGCGATTTCATTTTAAATTGACTGAAGTGGCAAAACAAACAATTAGATGGAAGCAGTTATTTATGACACACGGTGTTTGGTTTGTTCGTCCAATTTATCTGTCGTGTTTGTTCCATTGTCCTGGATTTGTCATGTACTGCTGTAGTATGTCACAAAGGTAAGATCTCCAGGATCAATTCAATTGTTGATCGCTAGAAAAGAATTGAGCTGTGTGTGCTGTTGATTACAAGGATTTAACAATTGTGTACGAATCGATTTACATTTAATCCAGTTACTCTTTCCAAGAAAAACATTTCAAGACGAGCTGAGATCATAGAGATGTGTAGGTGCATGTGTCATTGATATATTGGTACAGTACGTGATTTCGGATTGTACTTTACATTTATCAGCGCTCGGTAAAGTTAAACCCTCGTTACTGCCCAGTTCTCTCCAGGTTGTTGCTTAAGCCAGTTCTGACTCATCCCAATGTCCCAGATATACACTCATAGACAAAACTCAAGGAAGTTGTACCTTTCAACATACATATATTTTAATACAAAAAGATATATATTAAGGAGAAAGTTCGAAATAATGTGTATGGAAAATCCGCCGGTATATAAGCAAATGAAGAGTGGTTTATGCTTAAAGTATGAAACTTGTTTAAGTTTTGTCTATGAGTTTACTTTGGTTAGATTTGATCTTCCACAAGTTTCCCATCCGTTTATGTCAGTTTCCAAGACTTCATAGTTGTTGTTAGAGTTTCTCGACAATCACTTCGAGGTTTTGGCTGAGATTCTTCCTTTATAGAGAGCGAGGAAATATTTTCCAATAATTGTGAACTGTCATTCAATATCTTACTAAATAGTTTGGCGGAAAATATTTATGTATATTATTAATGAGTCACTTTTCTCAGCTTTTCTTTTTTAAACATTTCAACGACGTTTGGGCTGTCACCTTTTAAGTGAAATTATAAGAATAGGTTTCATTGAAAAAAGGTGACAGCGAGTCATTAAAACGTGAATAAAGAAAATAAGGTAAGTGACTCAATTAAAAAATAGTTTATAATAAATGACGAGTTTCAATTTATTAAACATTATAGTTTATAACCTACGTTTGTGAGATACAAACAAGGGATACCAGGGTAACTTCAGCATGCTATCCCGGCGACACATTTGGACGTCTAGGTCGACAATTGTGAAACCCTCTTTGGGTTCAGTTCTGGTAAATATATAGATGAGGTAGCTTATGCAAATCTACATTAAACTCCTCTGTCTCTCTCATAAATCGGCCATCGTACAACCCTCTAGTCACTTTGTAATAAATATAAAAAACTGAGAGACTAGAGGGCGTAAAAAATAGAAAAAAATGACGAGTTGGCAAATTAGCGAAATGAAATAATAAAGTTGGCCCTGCGGATAGAGAAAAGCAATAAAGGACTTAACTACAATTTAATAACTGTCACACGGGGATTGGAAAAAAATATCGGTCATAAATTTTCAATAGGACGGGCGGGCCTCCTCTGTATGTGACGTTCTAATAAAATTGTCAAAGAACACAACGGGACTTTGAAACTAAGTCCAAATCAAACCCCCGTCCAATTAATAATCAAATTACTTTCTTATTTAATTATCACTAATTGCTCCTGAAACAATTAGTGTTTGCTCAGACACCCCGGCGGAGATTTAGCTGGATAAAATTAAATTGGATATGGTCATTGGCTTTTTTCCTCTCTTTTCCCGTAACAAATGAAATAATTTGTTTTATTGACTTTCAAAAAATCCGTCTGTTTAAATGAAAGGCAAACATGATTTTTTTTTTTTTCACTTTTTATCCTCCACTTTGGGGTATTTCACGTTGGTATCACAATGGTCTTTCCTTCCAATTCTCTCGTATTGCGGGGAAGCCTAAATGCCTACCTTGTTTTATAGTTTCGGCCGAAAGTTTTTGTCGATTTTCATTCAGCTTCCAATTCCTTCCAATTTTGAATATTTCCAAAGCTACATCGGTCGTGTGACTCAAATTTTATATATTTCTCTATATATATAATCAGCCTCTTGTTTGTTTCTTTTTTTGTCATTATTGACGACCTCTCCGTAACCCGCTGTCGCTTTTTCAGGAAATTCTGTTGGTATGTTGAAAGAAATATTTTATAAATATCAGTTTTTCTATAGTTTTTATTTTATAAAAAGCGTATATTGTCTCTCGACCCTAACAAA
>CP092866.1:67208464-67241460 GCA_030710605.1 Cordylochernes scorpioides
GATCCTAGCATGCCTCCCCGTCACGTCCTCCCGCCAGCGTAGACAGCCCAGCACGGCCGAACCTCGCCCCAGCTAGGAACGTCCACAAATATCTACGGACCTCGGGATCGGATGTCAATCCAACCCGGAGGCGGGAGATCGAACTTCCCATCGATCTCCAAACTTTTCCCAAATCAGGACGAGGTGGGGCGGCGACAAAATTATTTGTCACGTCACCTGTGGCCTGCCTGACAATCTCTCTCTCCTCTTCGGGAAGCTATATCTCGCGAATATTGCATATCTACCGAGTTGTTAGATATAAATGGGACGCAATGTTAGTTATACCGGAGGTTTGAGGGATTCTCTCGAGGAAAATAGTTGGAATGGTTGCGATAAGTCGAAAAAGATAGCGTTTTTCACGTAGTTCTGATTGTATACAAGAGAGTATCGAAGAGTGTCGCGCGCGGCATATCGCGTCGAGCTTCTATAAGCACGATGGGACACACACGCTGACCTACGGGGCGTTGCGGTGGTAGGCCAGCCATTCCATTCGCCATCTTGATTTCTAGAACCACGACTGCTCCTCAAGTAAGCCTACACTATTTTATCTATCAGGCATCTAAGTATTTAAAACCTTTTTAGCCACTGATAGGCAAATTAACACAATTCAATTCGTTTTTAAAATGACATCCTACTTTTCCTCGTCAATCGCCTAACTACTCTGATCGCTTTCAAACCTCGAGATAAATTTAGCTTAAGATAATGTTTCGATAAAATCACTTTTACTCCTCACAATCAGTCGTTTTATGTTCATAATGAAGAATTACGGTATTGTTCCCGTAGAAAACAATTTTGATTCCCTAAAAGTGTTGTAAAATTCAAAATAAAAATTTCTAAAAGTAAATTTCTGCTAAGAATAAATCATATCGAAGTGTAAAAAAGTAAAATTATTCAATATATATAAACTATAGAGGAGTAACTATCTGAACTTCTATTTTCCAAATCAGCTATCACCCTTATAATTCAGTGTTTGATTGGATTTAAAGACATTTTTCATTAAACCTGCATTAAATCTGAGAAATATTTTCATTTCTCTCCTATTCTAGAAAACCTTTGTGAATATTAATTTTTTTCGGGAACTGTGTTTTGGTACCATAATAGATTTCCTTATTGCAAATAAATGGCACAAAACGGTATTCCGAAATGGCTTCTTTACCGGAAATTTGGTAGAGTGTTGTTGAAGTGTGATTTCCATCGTGACCTCTACCAATGACGTAGTGCACAGCCAACATGGCCTCCACCTCTTGTGTGGGTTTCCTAGCAGTAGATATTCCTAGATGTCACTGAGAATGTCGTTTCTCTGGTTCTCTACTGGTCAGTAGATGTCGAGGGACGTCACATGTAGGTCTAGTTTATTGACCATGGAAGAAGGCTTGTATCTACTGAAGTTGTTCGGTCCACACGTAGATCTAGAGGATTATGTGATACAGATTCCTAAAATATAACTAACCGTTTATCTTTATCAGATATCTATTTTCAGAACTAACTTTTGGCGTCTATAAATATATTCTCTGTAATGTATTGATAAAAAGACCGGTGAAAGTATATCGAAAAACATTCTATTCAATCACCTTAGTTACATATGGGATCACCAAAGTAGTAGGTTATAAGTGACGACTTGTTCTGTTTATGAACTTCATCTTTTATATTCATGGAGGAACTCAGGAGGAATTCTCCCGACATTATAAAAACATGTTCCTAAAACTATAAATATTTTGTCTGATGGTAAACTTGATGTTCGAAGCTAATAGATGTGCCTCAATGTGGATTCCTTTGAATTATATCTAAGACCAATAAGGTGAAAATGAGTAAATTGAAGCCCAACATATTTTATTGTGCCCTGCCAATGTGTGGAGCTGGCAGGCATCATTGCTTTTAGATTAGAACCTGGGAGGAAGGGATATAGATATATTTTGTTAATTCCCTGGAAACCCGTACTATGCTATTTTTTGTTGTTGTTTTATCTCTTTAATGGAAATTATTATTTGCCCTGTTGACTCTTCGCAAACCTCCTGGGATTTTCAGCATACGGAATATTGTGAAAGTTATTATAATTAAATGGTCGTTCTATGTCATTTTTGTCAGACATATATTTCTTTCAGCCGCAATCAAGAAACCGTTATTTCCTTAAGATCATCCAATATATGCTACCTCCTGATTCACTAAGTACATTGTTCTCGGTACTGGAAAATCAACATAGGTACGCTGCCGTAGTGTTGGCGTGACGACGTAGATGGGTTGTATCAATGAATAATTTGAATGTTCTATCAGAAAATGAGCTAAAGTTGGATGTGAGCTATTCTGTCATCTTTAGATCACAATCCAACTGCAAGCACTTATAGTCGAGATTTTTAAAATCATTTTATGACGTTTTCATAAATTTACATAGCGCGTCGAAATAAAGTTGGGAAAAATCAAAACAATCTAATCACAGCTGGGAGTGTGTGAATTCTGTGAAGAGATAAGCTACAGTCCTGGACTTATGAAGGGAGGTTAATCTTTTATCCATGAAACTTTTCTTTATGTCTTATTGCTGCTCAGAAAGCGGCCTCTGAGATGGTCATTTGCTGCGGCTATCGGTACTGTTGAGCGCTGCGTCAGGTTGCTTCTGATTTATGTGGGTTAAAAGATCTTGGGACTCGGGTCTGCCACTGTCTAGGTGTTTTCCAAGCTCTGGGAGAAGAATTTGTTTTCCCAATTAGCAGAGGAGAGAGAGAGAGAGAGCCCGAGTTTAATGAGGTTAACATTGGATTAGCAGCGAGAAGCTTAGAATAAATTGGTACTGGTTAAGTCCGGAATAACAAGTTATTTCCAGGGTGTTAAACTCCCTCCCTTCGGTTATAGCTTAGCTTCCAGTCCGATGTTGTTTCCACACCTGTCTCCAGAGACGCCACCAGATACCTCTCCAATCATTTGTTATTGCCTGTTGGTAATATTACACTAAGTTGGCTATAATAAACCTGAATTTAGATTTCAATTGTAAGAGAAAGGTGAATACCGACGCTGCTTTCGGAATTTCTGTTTCCTGTAACTGGAATGTTTAAGAATAGGAGTTTGATTTGAAAAGTAAATAGATACATCACACACAACAACCGTTCTCTTGGGTTGTTTATTTCTCGATGTTTCAGTGTTTCATATTGCCTTCCTCAAGAGGAAAATATAGTTGGTGTATCTATTCTCTTCTTTAAACAAATTCCCAACCAACAAATTAACAACAGGATTATACTTTGATGCAATACCAAATCAACCTCAGAATGAATAACCAGTCTGCAGTGTAAGGGGCAAGAGAAGAAGAGGTTATGGAGGATCGTTAGCTAAAATAGTGACATCTCAACATCCCTCGGGCAAAGAGATCTAGCTTCAGGAACTTGGTCACATCGTGGTCCAACATAAGAGTTTAATGCTAATGTTGAATCTAAACAGGTGGTCGAGCACTCGGATTGGTTCTCCTAGTGGATTCTCCAACGGAATATGTCGCAGCCATTGAATCCTTATATGGAATCTTCCTTTTTGTAACACTCCCGTTATATCAGACGCGAATGAATTTCATCAGTATTATGACATTTCAGTATATAACCTTTTATTGCGACTTTCTTATTTCAATGTTGTTTGAGCATAAGGACTCTTTAACCCTATTGAAGAAGCCTGAAACTAAACATTCTGGAATCTATGCACTAGCGGCTGTGTGTTCCATTCGAATGTGTACCCTCTCGGAGGCGGCGAGAATTGCGCGAGTGAAACGGCCGGGAAAATGACGTACGGCCCCGGTGGTAATTGAAGCTGCCGCTGACAAACGGCGCGGCATTCCTAGCTCGACGTGCTCCGTGAACCAATGGGGAGAATAACACTTATTGTGGTTGATTATTTCCTGCATCGGAGCAATGGTCGGATAGCAGTGGAGGATAGCACTGAGGTCTTGGCAGTTGTCAGACAATAGCGATGGTCGGAGCAATGGGAGACAGCATCGAGGGTCGGGGGGGAGTTCGGTCAGCATCCCAGGTCGGGGCAGTGGGGGGACAGTGCTGAGGGTAGGATCGGGACGGTGGTCAGATAGTAGTGATGGTCAGGGCGGTGGTCGGACAGCATCGAGGGTCGGGGCGGAGGTCGGACAGCATCGAGGGTCGGGGCAGTGGGGGGACAGTGCTGAGGGTAGGATCGGGACGGTGGTCAGATAGTAGTAATGGTCAGGGCGGTGGTCGGACAGCATCGAGGGTCGGGGCGGAGGTCGGACAGCATCGAGGGTCGGGGCGGAGGTCGGTCAGCATCGAGGGTCGGGGCAGTGGGGGGGACAGTGCTGAGGGTAGGATCGGGACGGTGGTCAGATAGTAGTAATGGTCAGGGCGGTGGTCGGACAGCATCGAGGGTCGGGGCGGAGGTCGGTCAGCATCGAGGGTAGGGGCGGTGGTCGGTCAGCATCGAAGGTCGGGGCAGTGGGGGGACAGTAACGAGGGTCGGGGCGGTGGTCGTAGCAGTGAGGGACAATACAAAGGCGATAGTCAGACAGCACCGAGGATTATAGATCCCATCTATTCGCAACACGTGAAAAAAAAAAAACATTTTCACATTTTGTAATCTAATGGCTTATATGTTCGGCTGATAACGTCTTTTTTTATGCTTTTGAGGGGCATATAGAAAGATGTTGTATCAATCAATTGTTCCTCTTGGGTCAGCCAGACATGATATTTTCAACATCGAACAAGATATATTATTCTTCTGAAAACCTGACACTATAAATTTTAATCATTCCGAGGTAGAAGAAACTGTTGATGTGGCATTCTGGTAATATACCACCGGTATAGTGTATCAATCTGCTGGTGTTGGCGTCGTTGTGAAACCTGTTTGTCGAACATTTGAAATATTACATCTCGGAGTAGCGAAATCGCCGGTGTTCGCTAGATGGATTTCACGTCTTGCTTCCCATCATTTAGTAGTAAGACTTTAGGATTTTCCGCATGAATGTTCGAATGATTTACAAATTAGTTCGCTGGAAATTTACCGGAAAAATTCTTAAAGGTCGATTTCTAAAGATAACCATTTCGAGAGAAATTTTATATATGAATACTTCGCGAGTCTTTCAAATAATTTCTGCATATAGAAACTCCAGCTCAGGTAGCTAGGTATATGTAGTAGATGCCTGCCCGTCCAGTGTAGACAGCTGGGGCTGTGATCTAAGCGCTGTGCCGTCTGCTGTCTAGCTGAGCGGCAAGATGCTCCCAGTGGCCGCCAGGTCCGACGACCCGCTAGGGTTCCTTCATCCCCTGAGTCCAGACCCCCTCTCCCGGGCCCTGATGACCCCCTATGGCATGCAGGTAACCCTCTGCCCCTCCGTCTGAACCATACACCAAATTGATGAAGCGCTTCTTCTTCCGGGGAGAGATCAAAACATTTCATTTTTCTGTCTGAGTGCCTAAGCGAAAGAAATTCTGCTGTCTATACAGACATTTCCACTTGTGGACTCTCACTATGGCGATGGCACTCTATCAGAAACATAGAATGTATTCCACCCGGGAGTTATCTCACTTCATCAATTTAGTCTATCGGTACTGCGGTTCTCTCTCCATGCATAGCTCCTTTTATTTAACTACCTTTTTTTGCATATCTCCTTTAATTTGATTTCTCACATGACTATTTTTTATTCATACGCTACTCTCTTTATAGCACGCATTGCGTTGCATGCCGCACTCTCTTATCCCGAATTTGATCTTCTCACTTCATAAAATATATTTCTTGAGAAATGTGATTGAATCCAACACGGTATCATTCGGATCATACACTGTCGAGGATAGTTATTTAGATTTTACCCACCAATAGTCGCAATGGATATTTCTTTATATATAAATAAACTCATTATACTAATGCTTTTTATTTATAAAACTTTTGTAAATTTACCTCCTTTATAGTCTGAAATATACACTTTTGACTTTTATTTACAAAGTATTATATTCCGTTCTTGTACATTAGTTCTAATATACTCTGTCTCTCACATCCACTTTCATAACTATCCATTCTACAAATGGTAACGTTGCGTATCTGTCTGGTACATGTACGTATTATGTTTATGAATCAAAGTTGTGTTTTGTACCTACTGTATGGTGTGTGTTTGTATTATGTGTCCTATTTAGGAGAATATTGTGTGTCTAGTCTACAGTATTGTTTCTAGTGTTGCTGTTCATTAAAGTTCAACATGACACAAATAACACTTCACATAGGAATCCCAAACACAACGAGGAATGTTCATATACCTATTAGAAACAAACAACAAATACAATCGATCAACGTGTGGCGATAGGAACTCCAATAATTTCTCGAAATGCTTCTATCAGAATTAATTACTGGAATATTCAGTTTCTCTGCTCTTGAGAAGGTCCTGGCCTCTATTGCTCTTTATCTTGAGATATTTATTTCTCCATGATATCACTTTTCAATCCTGTCTATCAGTCCAATTCTTCGTCTAACAGTTCAATTCATATTCATTTTGGTTCCATATCTTTGTCTGCCAATCCCCATAATATATGTCTCATCCAATTATATCTTCTCTTTCTGATTATTTCCGATAGACTTCGGGTCTATTCCAATCGTCTCAAGACTTTATCTTCTCTAATTCTCTCAACCAATCTTATTCCTTCTATTCTCCTCAAAATTTCTATATTTCAAAAACTTCCCAAATTTCTTTTCTCTGTCTTTCCCATTGGCCATGTCTCCGAGACTCAAACAATACTATACTACAAATCAGTCTTCAATCAGCATACTCTTTAACTCTTGACTTAGCAAATTCTTTAGCATGTCCTCTCTTCTATTTAAACCTTAATTCTAGTATCTATTTCTTCTATGCATTTCCTATATCCTTGACTATCGAGAGTACCCTAAATATACCTTTATTTTTTTCAAAATTCTACCCTCTGGAGAAAACATGATCTATGTTTTCCTTTTGTCTTTCTGGGCATCAACATCACTTTCTTCTGTATTAATCCTCATATTAATTTTCGTACATTTAGAATTTTAAAAAGCAGCGACCTCCAGGACAATCATTGTCTGCAAAAAGATTTGGAACATTTCGAAATCATTGTTATAAAAATGATATTACTCATATAGTGCTTTTTCTTGGTTTTAGAGTTCATTCTGCATTTCTTATGGTAATTATTTCAGTGTTATTTAAGGAAATAAATGCGTGTTGATTGTAGTACCCGCCAGAATGGCTGTTTTTATTGTGGTTAGTCAATTACTGGAGTTTTCATGGGAGCAGTTCGACATCAGGTCAGCTCCAGAGGTCTACATTCAGTAGAAAATCGCTGCATGTTGGAATAAAATGAGAAGGAACTACTGTGCATGCGCTACATTGTGCTGGTAGATTTGTTGAAACGCCAGAGTGTGCACAAATATGTAAGCTAAATGAAATTGTTCGGAATGCACGAGAACAATCGGCTGCAGTCTGGTCTCAAAACAGAGCCGAACAAAGGATCTTCTAACGTAAAAATTAAGAAACGCCCTCTAATCCAATTTGTCGAATCGGAGCAGAAACAAAGACTTTAGTTCAAACAAGAACTGAATCCCGCCTATGCTCATCTCCAGCAAGCCTACAATGGAAGCGATTTCATTTTAAATTGACTGAAGTGGCAAAACAAACAATTAGATGGAAGCAGTTATTTATGACACACGATGTTTGGTTTGTTCGTCCAATTTATCTGTCGTGTTTGTTCCATTGTCCGGGATTTGTCATGTACTGCTGCAGTATGTCACAAAGGTGAGATCTCCAGGATCAATTCAATTGTTGATCGCTAGAAAAGAATTGAGCTGTGTGTGCTGTTGATTACAAGGATTTAACATTTGTGTACGAATCGATTTACATTTAATCCAGTTACTCTTTCCAAGAAAAACATTTTAAGACGAGCTGGGATCATAGAGATGTGTAGGCGCATGTGTCATTGATATATTGGTACAGTACGTGATTTCAGATTGTACTTTACATTTATCAGCGCTCGTTAAAGTTAAACCCTCGTTACTGCCCAGGTTGTTGCTTAAGCCAGTTCTGACTCATCCCAATGTCCCAGATATACACTCATAGACAAAACTAAAGGAAGTTGTACCTTTCAACATACACATATTTTTATTTTAATACAAAAAGATATATATTAAGGAGAAAGTTCGAAATAATATGTATGGAAAATCCGCCGTTATATAAGCAAATGAAGAGTGGTTTTATGCTTAAAGTATGAAACTTGTTTAAGTTTTGTCCATGAGTTTGGTTAGATTTGATCTTCTACAAGTTTCCAAGACTTCATAGTTGTTGTTAGAGTTTCTCGACAATCACTTCGAGGTTTGGCTGAGATTCTTCCTTTATAGAGATATAGAGAATATATAGAGAATATTTTCCAATAATTGAACTGTCATTCAATATCTTACTAAATAGTTTGGAGGAAAATATTTATGTTTATTATTAATGAGTCACTTCGCTCAGCTTTTCTTTTTAAAACATTTCAACGACGTTTGGACTGTCACCTTTTAAGTGAAATTATAAGCATAGGTTTCATTGAAAAAAGGTGACAGCGAGTCAATAAAACGTGAATAAAGAAGGTAAGTGACTCAATTAAAAAATAGTTTATAATAAATGACGAGTTTCAATTTATTAAACATTATAGTTTATAACCAAGGTGTGTGAGATACAAACAAGGGATACCAGGGTAACTGCAGCATGCTATCCCGGCGACACATTCGGACGTCTAGGTCGACAATTGTGAAACCCTCTTTGGGTTCAGTTCTAGTAAATATACAGATGAGGTAGTTTATGCACATCTACATTAAACTCCTCTGTCTCTCTCATAAATCGTACAACCCTCTAGTCACTTTGTAATAAATGTAAAAAACTGAGAGACTAGAGGGCGTAAAAAATAGAAAAAATGACGAGTTGGCAAATTAGCGAAATGAAATAATAAAGTTGGCCCTGCGGATAGAGAAAAGCAATAAAGGACTTAACTACAATTTAATAACTGTCACACGGGGATTGGAAAAAAATATCGGTCATAAATTTTCAATAGAACGGGCCTCCTCTGTATGTGACGTTCTAATAAAATTGTCAAAGAACACAACGGGACTTTGAAACTAAGTCCAAATCAAACCCCGTCCAATTAATAATCAAATTACTTTCTTATTTAATTATCACTAATTGCTCCTGAAACAATTAGTGTTTGCTCAGACACCCCGGCGGAGATTTAGCTGGATAAAATTAAATTGGATATGGTCATTGGCTTTTTTCCTCTCTTTTCCCGTAACAAATGAAATAATTTGTTTTATTGACTTTCAAAAAATCCGTCTGTTTAAATGAAAGGCAAACATGATTTTTTTTTTTTCACTTTTTATCCTCCACTTTGGGGTATTTCACGTTGGTATCACAATGGTCTTTCCTTCCAATTCTCTCGTATTGCGGGGAAGCCTAAATGCCTACCTTGTTTTATAGTTTCGGCCGAAAGTTTTTGTCAATTTTCGTTCAGCTCCCAATTCCTTCCAATTTTGCATATTTCCAAAGCTACAGAGGTTGTGTGACTCAAATTTTATATATTTCTCTATATATATACTCAGCCTCTTGTTTGTTTCTTTTTTTGTCATTATTGACGACCTCTCCGTAACCCGCTGTCGCTTTTTCAGGAAATTCTGTTGGTATGTTGAAAGAAATATTTTTTAAATATCATTTTTTCTATAGTTTTTATTTTATAAAAAGCGTATATTGTCTCTCGAGCCTAACACAGAACTACATCATTACAGGGAAACCTATTCACCTGGTCACACTTCTATTTACATATTGCGTCATCTGGACCTTTTGGGAATATAGAGCTTATTTGTCATGTCGCAACTGTTCTGATTACAGATCAGGATATTCCAAGTTGAAATCCTGGCAGGATCGTCCTCGTCGGTTACATAATATGTCATAGCGTTTTTGATAGTTGTTCTTTGCCAAAAGCCTATACCATACTGGAATTTTTGACAATAAGTGGTGGACGAATCGTCGGAGATAATAGAGTGATACAAAAAAGCGTTTGATGTGTGTCGATGTTTCAATTTAAAAGCCAAATGTGGTGGTTGTCAACTCTGTAGTAGAACTCCTCCGAGTTAGCACATTTTCCTGTGGTCGGTAGATGGTCGCGACTGTCCTCACACACTTCCAAAAGCGCATAGTTCCTATACGATTGAACACTATTGTTTTATCGCTGTTGTTAGAATGTTTCTATAACTGATCCGTTATTCTCGTTGGGGACAACGTACTTGCTTCATCTACTTAGCATCCTTCTTCAAAAGCTGTAAAATCCCCGTAGAAGAGGATTACGACGTGGGATTATAGACTGTTGGCCCTAGTTCTGCCGTTGCCGCGGATCTCGTCAACAGCTCTGGCGGACTCAAGTGTGCGCGGGTGTGATAGAGACAATTTAAAGTATGTAACACGTGCTAGTGTCGTTTACTGCCATTTGTATATTTGGAAATAACTTCGCGTTTTCTTTAATGCTACCAAGACAACTTGAATGCAACGTATCAAAATAATCCTCTTGCCAAGATTGACATGGGACAGTTCGATGGGATAGGACGTTGTGTTGTACCGACGGAGTACCACACTGTCCAATGTGAACGACCACACGGGTCGATGTGATGGGACGGTTAAAACATCTTTGGAGTACTACTCGGTCCAATGTAATGGGACGGTCAAAACATGCGGAGTACAACCTTGGCCGTGTGATGGGGCGGTTGAAACATGCGGAGAACCACTCGGGCCAATGTGATGTCAGACATCTACGGAGAACCACTCGGGCCAATGTGATGTCAGACATCTACGGAGTGCCACTCGGGCCAATGTGATGTCAGACATCTACGGAGTACCACTCGGGCCGATGTGATGTCAGACATCTACGAAAAAACACTCGGGCCGATGTGATGTTAGACATCTACGGAGAACCACCCGGGCCGATGTGATGTCAGACATCTACGGAGAACCACTCGGGCCGATGTGATGTCAGGCATCTACGGAGAACCACTCGGGCCGATGTGATGTCAGACATCTGCGGTGTGCCACTCGGGCCGATGTGATGTCAGACTGATTGTCAGACATCTACGGAGTGCCACTCGGGCCGATGTGATGTCAGACATCTGCGGAGTACCACCCGGGCCGATGTGATGTCAGACATCTGCGGAGTGCCACTCGGGCCGATGTGATGTCAGACTGATTGTCAGACATCTACGGAGTGCCACTCGGGCCGATGTGATGTCAGACATCTGCGGAGTACCACCCGGGCCGATGTGATGTCAGACATCTGCGGAGTGCCACTCGGGCCGATGTGATGTCAGACATCTACGGAGTACCACCCGGGCCGATGTGATGACAGACATCTACGGAAAAACACTCGGGCCGATGTGATGTTAGACATCTACGGAAAAACACTCGGGCCGATGTGATGTCAGACATCTACGGAAAAACACTCGGGCCGATGTGATGTCAGACATCTACGGAGTGCCAATTGGGCCGATGTGATGTCAGACATCTACGGAGTGCCACTCGGGCCGATGTGATGTCAGACATCTACGGAGTGCCACTCGGGCCGATGTGATGTCAGACATCTACGGAGTGCCACTCGGGCCGATGTGATGTCAGACATCTGCGGAGTACCACACAGGCCGATATGATGTGAGACATCTGCGGAGTGCCACTCGGGCCGATGTGATGTCAGACATCTACGGAGTGCCACTCGACCCGATGTGATGTCAGACATCTACGGAGAACCACTCGGGCCGATGTGATGTCAGACATCTACAGAGTGCCACTCGGGCCGATGTGATGTCAGACATCTACGGAGTGCCATTCGGGCCGATGTGATGTCAGACATCTGCGGAGTGCCACTCGGGCCGATGTGATGTCAGACATCTACGGAGTGCCACTCGGGCCGATGTGATGTCAGACATCTGCGGTGTGCCACTCGGGCCGATGTGATGTCAGACTGATTGTCAGACATCTACGGAGTGCCACTCGGGCCGATGTGGAGTCAAACATCTGCGGAGTACCACCCGGGCCGATGTGATGTCAGACATCTGCGGAGTGCCACTCGGGCCGATGTGATGTCAGACATCTACGGAGTACCACCCGGGCCGATGTGATGTCAGACATCTACGGAGAACCACTCGGGCCGATGTGATGTCAGGCATCTACGGAGAACCACTCGGGCCGATGTGATGTCAGACATCTGCGGAGTACCACACAGGCCGATATGATGTGAGACATTTGCGGAGTACCACCCGGGTCGATGTGATGTGAGACATCTGCGGAGTACCACCCGGGTCAATGTGATGTGAGACATCTGCGGAGTACCACCCGGGCCGATGTGATGTGAGACATCTGCGGAGTACCACCCGGGCCGATATGATGACAGACATCTACGGAGAACCACTCGGGCCGATGTGATGTCAGGCATCTACGGAGAACCACTCGGGCCGATGTGATGTCAGACATCTGCGGAGTACCACACAGGCCGATATGATGTGAGACATCTGCGGAGTACCACCCGGGCCGATGTGATGTGAGACATCTACGGAGTACCACCCGGGCCGATGTGATGTCAGACATCTGCGGAGTACCACACAGGCCAATGTGATGTGAGACATCTGCGGAGTACCACACAGGCCGTAATCAATCCCAACAGTAATTAGCACCGTAATTTGGGAGCGAAGCCTAAATTGAATCAGACGTTCCTTAATATTGCAGCGCTGAGTAATGGTGGGACAGGGCAATCCCGCGATGGGCTGGTAGAGCTGGAGCTTCCTGCGGGAAGTTGTTTCACCCGAGGTAGCTCTTCAAGATTTATTTTTCACATGGTGCCGTGAGAGCTGGGCTTGCCGAATCAGCTTATCCCGGCTTTGACAAGTATTTATCTACAGCTTAATATAAAACAATTAGTAAAATTTTTATTATGGCGCTACATTGATTCACAGGCATGAATACTCTTATATGAAATCAGGATGTAGCCTGACAATTTCAGATAATGCCCTTCATACACATCGCGATACATATGGAGATGCGTCCCTTGTGTTTCCTTGAACGATACATACATATGTTCCACCGAAAGCATTGTTCAGATATGGGTCTAACAATTGAATGTGTGTGTGTGTGTGTGTGTGATCACAGAGAAAAATTAGTAACAAATCTGATAAAAGACATCAAATTTTAATAACCTGTCGCACACTACGCGAACTTCTATAAATGATTGAAACCACATATATATTAGACGAGAGCTATGTGAGTTGACAGCGTTGTGTCGCCGGCACAGCCAACGGAGAGCAAAGCCTCAAAAACATTTGTTCCGCCGTTGATTCAACTAATCTTTGCCTAATGCTTCAATTTGCGGCCCCTGCAGAAATTAAATCCCTAATTAGATTTGGAGCGTCTCGCCGTTTCTCCCGGGAAATGTTTTTCCTTCGTCCCTCTAAATCACTCCGTCTGCTCCTCTTGTTGTATGTAACAGTGGAGTTGTGATTTGCATAGCGCTGACTATAGTAGACCAGATACAGGCCTCCCCCTTTTCTGCCAATCTGCAATATTATCTCATAAAAGTATATTTATAGCTAGTATGGAAATATGGGGAAGTAGGTGAATAACGACGCGCGAGCTATAAAAAAAAGTAAAATTAATCCGTGAGAAAGTCAAATATAATAAAATGTTTTATATTGCTTGTGTGTAAAATTTTAGCCCTCGGCCAATCACGGCGTGTCTTCATCACGTGGAGTAAAAAATACAGCTTTCTAAAGAAGAACGCAAAAAGTCGCGGAATTGCCACAAAATATTAACAGAGAAAAAAGTGGGGGTCGATAGGAAATGGGGAAAAGTTGTAGATTTCCGAGATATTTCTTTCCGATGGCAATTATGGCGATTATTTAGTCGGAGAATGTCCATAAATAATTCAGGACTATTGACCCGATGTTGTTCTGGCCAGCGTCTGCCCGAAATGAGAACATTCCTTTTGCTGTCATACGCTGGTGGTGTTATTGGAACCTAGCAGGTCTGGACAACATCAGTTATACGGACTTCTTGAGGACTCTCTCGTGAAGGGCTGAGATAGGATGGTGGTCTTGAGGATGCGATGTCTACAAATGTGTGAGAGACTATATGTAAGAGTAGAGATAGATAATATAGCTATAAAAGATTATAAATGCTTATGAATTAATACAAAGTAAATATCCACAATATGCGGTCAACAATATTTCTACGCATGCAATAGATCTTCAAGATACACTATATCTATGGACCTAAAATGTTTTTAAAATGAAATTTTCTATAGGCTGCAGAGAGTTTGTTGCAACAAGATAAGTTGTTGTAGCAAGTTTTTTTTTTCTCGGAGTGTTAACAGAAATCCGCAAGATCCATAAAATATGATATTATATAATATTATTGTATAATTCGTGCAATTGCCCAGCTACACTTCTCAACATACGATGTGGGACTCTGTTAAATTTTAACAGGATCAGAACTCTATTCTTCAGCAAAGCTAATAGAGTACAGGTTACCAAGCTCAGTTCACAAGTTGAGAGACTGCCGAAGGCTACTTCACCGTATCTACCTGCTGTTGGTTCACGTCGTACGATGGCTGTTAAAGCACAAGTGCACGGTGGTATTTTCCCCAGAGTGGTGGCCGCGACCTACATTTTGAGAGAGACTGCCAAGGGCTACTTCACCGTGTCTACCTGCTGGCAGTTCACGTCGTACGGCAACTGTTAAAGCACGGCGCTATTTGCACCAGAGTGATGGTCTCATTCGAAACTGGTTATCAACTCGTCGGATGCATTTTACACCCTTTGATTTCACCCCCCATATCAAGTGGAGGGTTTACCTCAACTTTGTTCTCCAATAAACAGAAGAAAGGAGAGAGAGAGAGAGCAGACTGGATCAGAGAGAGAGGAATGTCTCGGACGGCAATATTCCTTTCCCGAGAGGAAGTTCGGAAATGGATGGCCGGAAGTGAGGTCATTCGGCTGACCCCGCTTCCGTGTTAACTTCCGGTCGAATCAATACCGTTATTATTTTTGGCGGCAGGACCTCCTCCCAGTGTCTGGACCTTCCACGTCAGCCTACCTAGACTGCTGGGACCTTTACACGTCAGCAGTATGATAGCCTACCTAGACCGCTGGGGCTTTTACACGGCCGCACTGTCGGTCTGGACAGTCAGCAAGCAATGCTGGAAACAACGTTTAGTGTCACATTAGCCTGTTGTTGCGACACTTCAGAGTTTCCCCTGTCCACACCGTACCGTAACAAAAACAATTCTGTTCTTTAAGGTCCAGGATAGAAGACATGTGATGTGACATTGCTGTTCCGTTAGGATTCCCATAAATCAAACAAAAGTCACAGATTTCTGGAGATGATTTTCTTTATCTTTTTTAAACGCATTCTCGAACTTTCGGGAATCTCTGCCCTTATACAGGAATACATAAAAATATATAAATGCCTTTAAGATTCTAACTGATTTATAACAGCGTTTGTATATTTTAATGTACTCCCGTAGAAGAGCAGAGATACCAGGAAGCTCGAGAATATGTGCAATAAAGAAACCCCTCTCCAGAAACCTGTGGCATTTGTTTGATTGATATCCAGGATATTTAAATCCATTGATTCCCATAAATTACCTACCATCGTTTCACATAAGAGTGAGAAGTAGATAAAACGGCACATATAAATGTGAATATTGACCGATGTCGCTCACATTTGTCTATTAGATTCAATCAAGTATGGTCATGTAATAAGAAATTTGAAATTCCTCATTCTGAACCCGACCATTATTAACGGAATAATACTTCGATTGTTAACTTTTTTAGTTTCTTGCTAATATGCAAATAAGGAATATAAAAATCTAACAAATAATAACGGCCTGGGGTTTCAGTTGAATTTGAGTTACTTTTGTGAACACTACTGAATAGGCGTCATTCTCTTTGAAAATTTGTCAAACATTATAATTAACTAGATTAATATAACAAATAAAACGAATTATAAGGAAATAAGCTAGGGTTTATGATGGTGAGAGAAATATTTGAGTAAAAAAATGGAAGAATAAATCTAGAAATTAGTGGGGCTAGGAACAACTTTTTTATTTATTCACATTAGAAGAAATAAAGATAAACAATACAAATTGTGTTTCTACTATAGAATCTTTCTTCATTAAAAAATAACAGAAGACGCATGTATCATAATGTTCGCCTTCTTATTTTTTATTTTACTTTTTAACTTGGAACGCGATTTATCAAAATAATTTCGAAATCTCTCGCTCGCACGGAAAATTTACGGCGGCCACATTTATAGAAAAACCCCCCCAACAAATCCCATAATGAAAATTCGGTGGGTAAAAAGGCAAAAAAAGAAAAGAAAATTAGAGAGAATTTTAGACAAATAAAGTCATCATAGGGACTTGTACATTCTTGCCAATTAAACGGGGCCAAAAAAGAACAGGGCTACTATTTATTCCGGCCAATTTAGGCTCCGCCAATGTGGATAAACATTTGATTTATTGTAATTATTTTAAAAGACATCTTTAAAAAAAGAAAATCTCGTTAAAAATAATTTCAAATTAAGCTCCCCCTCCCCAATTTTAAGAAGGGAAACCTTCTGCTGTACGTCGTTAAGAAGAACATTGATTTTACATCTATAACATATCTTCTGGTTGTGTTGGCTGAGTCTTATGTCTCGTCTGGCCGACTTGTGCTTTGTTTTCTTTGATGGTCAAAGCTTGGTTGGTCTGAAGATTCTGACTTGAAGGTTTGTCCTTATGGGTTGTTGAGTAAGGGAAAAAGAAAGAGAGAGAGAGTTGATACATATATATGTTATATAAATGTTGCGATAGATAGAAAATATTTGCTAATTTTGAGTACAAGAGTATTATACCAATGGTATACAGTCGTAATATCTTGCAAAAACATGCAATAAAATCAACTTTAGATCACTATTTGCTTTAGAAAATTTTGCTGATAGTAATTTAGGGAAGAAATACCTGACTTGAAGCGTGAGGAAGAAAGAAAATAGAAGGTTTGATCACGTATTTACATATTTACCAAAGTCTTGTGCCGGCCAGAGGAAAACAACAACAATGGATTTATATATATAGTGTAAAGCCGCGCCATCTGGCGGTCGACCAGAGAGTATGTTATTATAATTCAAAACAAAATATTGTTTATATAACACACACACACATACGCACGAAAAATCTTAGTGCATGTATCATATGTAAATTCCACTGTTTTTTTTTTTCTCATTCCTTTATTTTGTATCTTTTTTTTTTCTTCCTCGAATCTGTTTATGAGCTTAATCATCTTAATTATAATGTATAAATTTCATTATCTCAATATTGATTGTGATTAGCTTTTGCCTTTTTATCTTCATTTGCGGTGAATCCGTGGTAAATCCATGTATAATAAATTTCCTTTCCTCCAATTTACCCAGACTAATCTATTTATTATCTTGATTGTCTTTATATAATTTTTCCTGTATATAAATATTATACATTTGTATACATACAGTATTACCATTTGCTTTTTTTTCTGCATTTATCCTACATTTCATCTTGCAGAATCTGTATAAGACTAAAAGGTCTTAATAAAGCTTTTTGTTGTTGTTGTTGTATATATACGGCCAGAGCTAATATTGCCTGAATTTGATGATAGGAACTTCACACTAAAACCATATTTACATAGAGATGTAATATAAGGAGTAAAGTTTTAAAGAGTAAAACTCCATTCACTTCAAATGTGGCATTAGCCTCGTATCTATAATTATTTACCTTGTTTTGTGATGCTCGAAACTCGCTCTAAAAAGGTAGATATATAAATAGATACAAGGTTAGAAAATTTGAGATTATATTAAAATATTCAATAAATATTTCACGCTATTCATTTTTACATTTTTTTTATTTACACTCATGGACAAAACTTAAAGAAATTGTACCTTTTAGCATGTATATCGCTATTCTGACAATAACTCTGAAATATATTTAATACACAGTGATTATTATTGAATAAACACGAAATAACCAAGTGTGTACAAAATTGCTTCTGTCTCCTTCAAAGACTTTCCACTTCCTTAAGTTTTGTTCAGGAGTGTAATAATGTCAGAAACTTTCGTAAAATTTCCCTTTTCTTATCAAAAGTACAATGTTTCAGAAAATTACTATTAATTATTTATTGGTTTTAGGAATTTAATATAGTTCTCAAATGTAATATTTACATCAGTTCATTTAAAATATTTCTGTATATAGGAGATTAGGATAATATAGGTGCATATAGGATAATTTATAATATAATATAATGCGGCTATGCTTATAGAACAATCTTTAACAAATTTTACCGCAATTATTTATTTTTGAAGAACGAAAAATCGTAATTTTCATTATTTAAGGAGAAATAACGACTATTCCTATCTTTAGGGATGAAGTATGGAAGGATGAATTGTGAAGAGTAATGATAAACGGAAAAATAAAAGTGTCCAGGGATGGGAATCGAACCCACAGTGTTCCACTTACCAGGCAGATGCCATGTCCACTAGGCTACCTGGACATATTCCCATCGATTTCCATCACTGAACACTTTTATTTTTCCGTTCATCATTACTCTTCACAATTCATCCGTTCATACTTCATCCCTAAGGATAGGAATAGTCGTTATTTCTCCTTAAATAATTAAAATCACGATTTTCCATTCTGTAAAAAGAAACATTTGTGGTAAGACTTGTTAAACGTCGTTCTATAGGATAATACAGTATATAGGTGTATATATATTATATAATCTGAAAACTCAAATATTTCTATATTTTAAAGAATATATATTTTATTTTTATTCATTGATATTTCTACTTTTTGTTATCATCGTTTTGAGAATAACTTCCAGTTTTGTTGTAAATATGCGTAGTTAACATATCTATCTTTTTCCATCACTAATATAGGATTACTTTATAAATTCTATATAATGTGAAAATAACTAATGTGTAATATTTCCTCAAGTAATTGAAAATAAAAGCTACTTGATGGTAAATAATTATTTTTTTTTTATCACGACTGCGCCTTCAACACTTTATCTTATCGATCCTTTGTCTTATCAACCTTTTATCTAACAACAAATTATTCATAACATATATATAATAATCAAGAAAACAATATCCTATATATGCAGATATATACGTAACTATAACATAAATTATAAAATTATATAAATGAACTAATGTAACCATTTTAATTGAGAACTCCATAAAATCTCTACAAGCATTAACTAATCAATAACTTATTTTGAAGCCTTGTATCACTTTCTACAGAAAATTGAAACTTTAATAAGGAACCTTTTTATATAAGTATAAAAATAAGTTGAGTGTTAAATTTGTCTTCGTAATTAACATAAAGTTTATATAGATGTTGTATAGGACATGATTGAGAAGAGGATAACAAGGGACATCAGGTGAGGTCAACTTTAACACTGGCGAAATCAACGAAAGGACGTCAAATATGTATTTAGAAATGTTTATCTTCGCTAACGAGTCACACAGAAGGTTGACAACCATGGACAGCATTTTCTTTACGTTCCACAAGTCACACGAAGAGGCTGTAAACTATTTTCACCTTGTGCTTCCAATCAGTACAACATATCTTTAACTTCTTCTCAATCATGTCCTGAAGATGTGTTGTATTGATTGGAAGCACAATGTGGAAATAGTTTACAGCCTCTTAGTGACACATGTAGAAATCAAAGAAAATGATGTCCCATGGTTGTCAACCTTCTGTGACACGTTATCGAAGATAAAAAAAGTTATAAATACATAGTTGAGGCCCCTCGTCTGGTAATCATGGACTGTGAGTTGGGTACAATATTGCTGGATATTCCGCCCTGGTGGTTAATGTTGGGTCGTGTATTGTTCGGGTTCTATATCGTGGCAGCAGACAAACACATTTTCAAGAAATACCACTAATATTAATATTTAATATTTGCATATTCTCACGGATTCTAATTATGTAAATTTATTTTTATTCTTTCAAAATATTTATATATAAAATATAAGTTAAATACCACACAGATTTTACAAGTATTACTTCCAGCAGCAATACTACTTATATAAATAACTATTTTACTTCTAAAATAGAGCGTATCCTTCCAAGAATAGAGATTGTGTTCTCCCGTCACGTGAACAGAAAATTAAGCAAAAAAAAAAATTTGATGAAATAGGAACTCTATAATTTTCTCATGTTGTACATAGCGTTCACATTTATTACCTTGTAGGTTTCAGCAGATTAAGTGTTTAAAACAATGGCTTATTGTTCCAGAATGTCATCCAATGTTATATGGAGGGATGAGCCGCCATAGAGAGAAAGCTAAATGGGAAGTGAAAAGTCTCCGAATGAATTAGATTTATCAATATTATAAAAGAATTAGAGTTGTTCATGATGGGGATTTTAATATTTGTCCTTCAATTTATTGTTTCTTTTTTTTCAAACTTGCTGCTGCGACTTACCCGTGAAGTTCTGACACTTCCTCTGAATTCTATTATTTTTCCTTTACAATTTATCTTCGTGGAAAATATTGAGCAATTTCCACCAAGTAATGCCTTGGCCTCGTTGCTAGTTGCTTGCGCTTGAAAACGGCGTTAGGATATTTATGCTGACGAACTTCTCGTGAATTTCTCTTTTTATGTATGTTTGTTGTTTCCCTTTCTAACTTTCCTGCCCAGAAAACTATGCCAAAAAAAATGAGATATTCACTTTTCACATTTGATACATAATAAGTTTGTTATCGTGATGAATGTACACGGTAATAACTGGAATATGTTAGCAGCTACTTCAACGAGATTTAATCGACAGGCTCTCTAAAGGTGTTTCTTATTCTCGGTCGCAAAGGCTACAATCGAGATGTACTGCAAGAGTCTTGTATGAATGCTGCGGTATTTGTCCAATGACGAGTAACTAAGTTTTTTTAAATTGAGTTTTAACAAAAAAGAGTCTCGTTATTTGTTCATGTGGTAACGGGCAACAGGAAGAGTATACCTGGCTGTAAGTACTTCCGAATGGGCTTGCAGGGAACATGTATTTTTCCTCTTCCGATATGAGTAAAATAGCAGTACCATTCGTTTTTCTTATGTGCACATGCTCCGCGCATTTTCGTAATTGTATAGGGTCGGTTAAATGGTTTCTGATGGGAGATTTCCCCGAGGGTGATGCATGGAAGGAATGCCTTAAAAAGAATGTGAGATGTTATTGTACCGAGAGGTTATTGCAGCGCGGTGAGATTTACGACAGTTCACTCCCCATTTGCCGCAGCCTTATCGCCGCCTGACACGCCGGGGCTCACCTCGACCACGGTGATGTGCCCGCACATTTACACTCTGCCGGATCTTACCTCTATGGTCGACCACGGTGATGTGCCCGCACATTTACACTCTGCCGGATCTTACCTCTATGGTCGACCACGGTGGTGTGCCCGCACATTTACACTCTGCCGGATCTTACCTCTGTGGTCGACCACGGTGGTTTTCCCGCACATTTACACTCTGCCGGATCTTACTTCTGTGGTCGACCACGGTGGTTTGCCCGCACATTTACACTCTGCCGGATCTTACTTCTGTGGTCGACCACGGTGGTTTGCCCGCACATTTACACTCTGCCGGATCTTACCTCTGTGGTCGACCACGGTGGTGTGCCCGCACATTTGCACCCTGCCGGATCTTACCTCTGTGGCCGACCACGGTGGTGTGCCCGCACATTTACACCCTGCCGGATCTTACCTCTGTGTTCGACCACGGTGGTTTTCCCGCACATTTGCACTCTGCCGGATCTTACTTCTGTGGTCGACCACGGTGGTTTTCCCGCACATTTGCACTCTGCCGGATCTTACCTCTGTGGTCGACCACGGTGGTTTTCCCGCACATCTGCACTCTGCCGGATCTTACTTCTGTGGTCGACCACGGTGGTTTTCCCGCACATTTGCACTCGGCCGGATCTTACTTCTGTGGTCGACCAGGGTGGTTTTCCCGCACATTTACACCCTGCCGGATCTTACCTCTGTGGTCGACCACGGTGGTTTCCCCGCACATTTACACTCTGCCGGATCTTACTTCTGTGGTCGACCACAGTGGTGTGCCCGCACATTTGCACTCTGCCGGATCTTACCTCTGTGGTCGACCACGGTGGTTTTCCCGCACATTTGCACTCTGCCGGATCTTACTTCTGTGGTCGACCACGGTGGTTTTCCCGCACATTTACACCCTGCCGGATCTTACCTATGTGGTCGACCACGGTGGTTTTCCCGCACATTTGCACTCTGCCGGATCTTACTTCTGTGGTCGACCACGGTGGTTTTCCCGCACATTTACACCCTGCCGGATCTTACCTCTGTGGTCGACCACGGTGGTTTTCCCGCACATTTACACCCTGCCGGATCTTACCTCTGTTGTCGACCACGGTGGTTTTCCCGCACATTTACACTCTGCCGGATCTTACTTCTGTGGTCGACCACGGTGGTTTTCCCGCACATTTACACCCTGCCGGATCTTACTTCTGTGGTCGACCACGGTGGTTTGCCCGCACATTTGCACTCTGCCGGATCTTACCTCTGTGGTCGCACACGGTGGTTTTCCCGCACATTTACACTCTGCCGGATCTTACTTCTGTGGTCGACCACGGTGGTTTTCCCGCACATTTACACCCTGCCGGATCTTACTTCTGTGGTCGACCACGGTGGTTTGCCCGCACATTTGCACTCTGCCGGATCTTACCTCTGTGGTCGACCACGGTGGTTTGCCCGCACATTTGCACTCTGCCGGATCTTACCTCTGTGGTCGCACACGGTGGTTTTCCCGCACATTTACACTCTGCCGGATCTTACTTCTGTGGTCGACCACGGTGGTTTTCCCGCACATTTACACCCTGCCGGATCTTACTTCTGTGGTCGACCACGGTGGTTTGCCCGCACATTTGCACTCTGCCGGATCTTACCTCTGTGGTCGACCACGGTGGTTTGCCCGCACATTTGCACTCTGCCGGATCTTACCTCTGTGGTTGACCACGGTGGTTTGCCCGCATATTTACACCCTACCGGATCTTACTTCTGTGGTCGACCAGGGTGGTTTTCCCGCACATTTACACCCTGCCGGATCTTACCTCTGTGGTCGACCACGGTGGTTTTCCCGCACATTTACACTCTGCCGGATCTTACTTCTGTGGTCGACCACAGTGGTGTGCCCGCACATTTGCACTCTGCCGGATCTTACCTCTGTGGTCGACCACGGTGGTTTTCCCCGCACATTTGCACTCTGCCGGATCTTACTTCTGTGGTCGACCACGGTGGTTTTCCCGCACATTTACACCCTGCCGGATCTTACCTATGTGGTCGACCACGGTGGTTTTCCCGCACATTTGCACTCTGCCGGATCTTACTTCTGTGGTCGACCACGGTGGTTTTCCCGCACATTTACACCCTGCCGGATCTTACCTCTGTGGTCGACCACGGTGGTTTTCCCGCACATTTACACTCTGCCGGATCTTACTTCTGTGGTCGACCACGGTGGTTTTCCCGCACATTTACACCCTGCCGGATCTTACCTCTGTGGTCGACCACGGTGGTTTTCCCGCACATTTACACCCTGCCGGATCTTACCTCTGTTGTCGACCACGGTGGTTTTCCCGCACATTTACACTCTGCCGGATCTTACTTCTGTGGTCGACCACGGTGGTTTTCCCGCACATTTACACCCTGCCGGATCTTACTTCTGTGGTCGACCACGGTGGTTTGCCCGCACATTTGCACTCTGCCGGATCTTACCTCTGTGGTCGCACACGGTGGTTTTCCCGCACATTTACACTCTGCCGGATCTTACTTCTGTGGTCGACCACGGTGGTTTTCCCGCACATTTACACCCTGCCGGATCTTACTTCTGTGGTCGACCACGGTGGTTTGCCCGCACATTTGCACTCTGCCGGATCTTACCTCTGTGGTCGACCACGGTGGTTTGCCCGCACATTTGCACTCTGCCGGATCTTACCTCTGTGGTCGCACACGGTGGTTTTCCCGCACATTTACACTCTGCCGGATCTTACTTCTGTGGTCGACCCCGGTGGTTTTCCCGCACATTTACACCCTGCCGGATCTTACTTCTGTGGTCGACCACGGTGGTTTGCCCGCACATTTGCACTCTGCCGGATCTTACCTCTGTGGTCGACCACGGTGGTTTGCCCGCACATTTGCACTCTGCCGGATCTTACCTCTGTGGTCGACCACGGTGGTTTGCCCGCATATTTACACCCTACCGGATCTTACTTCTGTGGCCGACCACGGTGGTTTGCCCGCACATTTACACCCTACCGGATCTTACCTCTGTGGTCGACCACGGTGGTTTGCCCGCACATTTGCACTCTGCCGGATCTTACCTCTGTGGTCGACCACGGTGGTTTGCCCGCACATTTACACCCTGCCGGATCTTACCTCTGTGGTCGACCACGGTGGTTTTCCCGCACATTTGCACTCTGCCGGATCTTACTTCTGTGGTCGACCACGGGGGTTTTCCCGCACATTTACACCCTGCCGGATCTTACCTCCGTGGTCGATCACGGTGGTGTGCCCGCATATTTGCACTCTGCCGGATCTTACTTCTGTGGTCGACCACGGTGGTTTGCCCGCACATTTACACCCTGCCGGATCTTACCTCTGTGGTCGACCACGGTGGTTTTCCCGCACATTTGCACTCTGCCGGATCTCACTTCTGTGGTCGACCACGGTGGTTTTCCCGCACATTTACACCCTGCCGGATCTTACCTCCGTGGTCGACCACGGTGGTTTGCCCGCACATTTGCACTCTGTCGTATCTTACTTCTGTGGTCGACCACGGTGGTTTGCCCGCACATTTACACCCTGCCGGATCTTACCTCTGTGGTCGACCACGGTGGTTTTCCCCGCACATTTGCACTCTGCCGGATCTTACTTCTGTGGTCGACCACGGTGGTTTGCCCGCACATTTACACCCTACCGGATCTTACCTCTGTGGTCGGCCACGGTGGTTTGCCCGCACATTTGCACTCTGCCGGATCTTACTTCTGTGGTCGACCACGGTGGTTTGCCCGCACATTTACACCCTGCCGGATCTTACCTCTGTGGTCGACCACGGTGGTTTTCCCGCACATTTACACCCTGCCGGATCTTACCTCCGTGGTCGATCACGGTGGTGTGCCCGCATATTTACACCCTGCCGAATCTTACCTCTGTAGTCGACCACGGTGGTTTTCTCGCACATTTGCACTCTGCCGGATCTTACTTCTGTGGTCGACCACGGTGGTTTGCCCGCATATTTACACCCTGCCGAATCTTGCCTCTGTGGTCGACCACGGTGGTTTGCCCGCACATTTACACCCTGCCGAATTTTGCCTCTGTTGTCGTCCACGGTGGTCATATACTGGCTTCTGAACTTCACATCCTGTGGTCGCCCACGGTGATTTCTCCGCTTTTAATGACTGCCGAATTTTACCTCTGTGATCCATCACGGTTATGCTCCTTACAAGTGAAAAAAGACGTTGCACCAAACGAGGAATAAGGGATCAAATGTTACACTAGAGCGGCACCTGCATCTGGTCTGAGTTCCCGAACTTATTTGCAGCCTGGTGTAAATCCTGAAGGATTGTGAGAGAGGAAAAAACATTTTTAAAAAGGACATATATATTTTACCACATACACGTGCACATTAATGAGGGGAAAAAACATTCAAAGAAATTAAAAATCATATAATTAGATTGATATAATATATAGAGTTTGATAATAATCAAAAGTGTTTTCTTGAAGCATTTCATCCAAAGGAGGACAGGTAGCCAGTGTAAGCAGGAGAGGAGCCAGGGCTCGCCACACATTCCACAAACTCCGCTCACCATAATTAACTGAAAATTTCCCCGAGAATTCCATAATTTAGCAAATGTGCGCAGCGGCTAATTTATGGCGTGTTTGTTTTGTAATCGTGGTCTGCATTAATCCGGGCAAATTTGCCGCCCGTCGTGATTAATATTGGAGTTTCACAACAAATGGAGGTCGCTTTTTGTCCCCGGTTCCCACCTTACCTCACACTCTCTCTGCCTGCTGTGCTACTCATGTAGTGTTCCTCAAGTCTACAGATATATTCTTATAAACACCCAGATATATCTTTTTTTTCTAATGATCACTCTCCATCTGTATATTTGAACGATCTTATCAATATATTGGTTGAAGAGTTTCTTTCAAATTAAAACATATTCGCGTACAAGCTTTCAAACTTCATGTTTTTTAAAGATTATAAACTTGCGCTCTCGATTTTTTTAAATATTCTTTCTTTATATACAGTTTATAGCGAGAGGTATTAATATAAACTTCCCTGAGTCCAAATATATTGTTTGTGTTTTATAAATCTATCCATACAACAATTAAGCTGAGAATGTCCTGGGTTAGTCTTCCGCTATTCCACACCTAAGTCTACCAAATATAGGTGCTCTATATCATCGAAGAATGAGGCACCTATTATATACGCCAAGCCTGTCTCAAACCTACACCAAAATTGACAAATCCTATCTCTCTCTTTGAAAAGATAAAATATTTAAAATTTACAAGGATCTCTATAAATCGGAATTTTGTATAATTCCCCAAAGTGGTGCATGCGGTGACAGAGCTGTGGCCGAGCTCTAAGTGGAAGTGAATATGAACAATGCCACACTCACAGGCTACCACATAATTAAAAGTGTTTAAATTGCTGCTGGGGTAGCTGAGGTAGTACGAGCATTGTATTAACCCCCATTACCATAGATAAGTTCCCCGGATATAATTGTATGCAAATACTACGCCAAAATAAACCACTCATTAATATTAAAAGAGATCCGAATGGAAAATCTCGCAGGCGAGCGTTCGTGAGCCTCCCACAGCCTTTCAATATTAATTAATTCATTTAATAAACCTCCGCGCGTTTTAAATTCTCGTGAGAATGAACTCTGGCTGCTTTGGTATTGTGTGCACTTCTCGGAGATTCTTTTGTGCCGTTGAAACTTCTAGAGAAGCTGTTGTGTCGTTGGAACTCCTAGAGAAACTGTTGTGTCGTTGGAACTTCTAGAGAAACTGTTGTGTTGTTAGAATTTCTAGAGAGCCTGTGTGTGTTGTGTCGTTGGAACTTCTATAGAAACTGTTGTGTTGTTGGAATTTCTAGAGAGCCTGTGTGTGTTGTTTCGTTGGAACTTATAGAAATTATGTAGTGTCGTTGGAACTTCTATAAATTCTGTTGTGTCGTTGGAACTTATAGAGAAACTGTTGTGCTGTTGGAATATTTAGAGCGCCTGTGTATGTTGTGTCGTTGGAACTTCTAGAGAAACTGCTGTGTCGTTGAAACTTCTAGGGAAACTGTTGTGTTGTTAGAATTTCTAGAGAGCCTGTGTGTGCTGTGTCGTTGGAACTTCTATAGAGGCTGTTGGTTCTAAGAAAAACAACTAAAACAGTTATCTTGTTGAATTTCCTGGATAGGCTG
Organism: Cordylochernes scorpioides; assembly: GCA_030710605.1. Lineage (NCBI taxonomy): Eukaryota > Metazoa > Arthropoda > Arachnida > Pseudoscorpiones > Chernetidae > Cordylochernes > Cordylochernes scorpioides. The sequence goes on from CP092866.1 coordinate 67,236,003, forward strand.
TGGGAAGGATAGTCACCCGTACACAATTTTATAATAACACGTATTATTTACCATTAATATAAATATTTGGTACATCAGCCTAAAAAAGATCCAAAGTTCTGTGTTGACCTCGACTTGCTCAATTTTGAACTCATAAAAATTATGCCGCCAATATGTGTGAGTTGATCAAGGAGAAGGCACGTCTCTCGAGCCAAGATCCATTTCTCCGCCAGCGGGAAATATCTCAGCATATTAGAATATTGGAAGAATCCATCGCCCACATTCCTCACAAAGGTTCGCCGCTGCTATAAATCTGCGACACAATGAAAGTATTTCCCGCCGTATCGACTCTCACCAAACCATTAGCTCCCCTTGGGGTCCGTCCCTAGCTCGACTTTCCTCTTATTTTAAGCTTCCGCGTTGCATAGAAGTGACTGGATTGTGGGAATTTTACTTTGTTTCAACATCAACTATTCATGACTATCCACAACATCGCAATCATTTCCAACATTTTGTTATTTTCTTGATTTTAGCTTTAGCTCTTCGAAAGGAAACAGTTCATTCTTCAGGCTTATCTTTGACTTGTTGAAAGATGTTTATGGACGTGTTAGTATATCAAATATTGAGACCTACTGGGGAAATTAAAAATCCAAACAGAGCTCTGGCATTTCCTACAATACATAACCTCGGCCGTCAAAGTTTTACGTCGATTGAATGGTAATTTGGTGCACTGCGTGGTACGTCCAACTTTCTTCGTAACGCACGTACCAACTGGTTTATCAACAATTTTCTGGAATTTTTATAGTGTTAAAATTTCCCGTATAGATGTTCCTGTTAAATTTATCAGCTAAGACAGCTTTAACATTTTCCTTCGCTTTGTGACGATCCATTTCATCTCCTCGCAAAGTAAATTTTTCTTCGCGAAAAAACGCACGACCTTTTCGGAATATCAATCGACGAAGGACAAATTTTTCTGATTTCCAAAAATAAAAATAGAATAATTTCTAAAATTATCCACCAAACAATGTGGTGTTTCAACATTTAATGGACATTTACTAGAAATATAGAAGGCCTTGCTAAACCAGGCATCGCAGAAAGCTGGCAAATTTCACCAGACTTAGAAGGGGGGAGAGAAATGCTTGTATAAGAAATCGATAAAAATTTACTAAAATTATCAGACAAAAACAAAGGAGAATAAACTTCCCCTTTAAATGGTTTTGAGCGCGGGGCCAGTAACAAATTACCCAAGGGGAAATTCAATGGAATGGAGGTGTCTGCAAATCTGTGGTGTCCCGGGTTAATTTTTCAGCAGTGGGAAGGGTCAGATGGAGACGGCCGGCTAATGGCGGACCCACCGGCTAAACCCCATTCTGCCCTTTTTTTCTTTCCTACCTCGATAATCTTTCATCCTGATGATTCCCCCGATGGCTTGTTGATGCCCCTTCATCGTTTTAATTTCTTTCCCCAGCCCACCTGCACTGAATTTTTCTGCCTTCCTCCCCATCTTTTTTTTAAATGGTAAAGCTATATATGTATTATATCTATTATTCTCTTTTGACTTTTCAAACCGCTGCTCTTATCTCCGTTATTAATAGTCTCCCTATTGGGAATAATGGAATGATGATGATAAGACGATATCTCTCTGTGAGAAATTTCAAATTATTTTTATTTTATTCTGTGATTTTTTCTTTTTCATTTTCTCTTCTGTTGTATTGATCATTAATATGTTCCCGGCCTAAATTCAATTAGAAAAATTTATTGTAATGTTCAACTATTGTTTTCCCATCTTTTTTATATCAAATCTTGTTGTTTTTTTTTGTTGGAAAATTTTGTGGGAGATTTGTTTTAAGGTGAAATATATTGTTTTCAAATTTTCCAAACTTGTCATTTATAAAACAAAGTAGGTTTCTGGATTCTATCAAGATAGAGATTCGCACCTATTTGTTTTCATTTCACATTTGCTACTTGGGAGAGAACCTTTTGAAGATAACCTACATGGGTTTTGAATTCAAAGCCAATAAAAATATCCATTTTTCCCCTCTGACGTTTGTTTTTCTATATGTTGCTTAGATTTGAGGTTGATTATTAATACCAATGCCTGTGATAACGTTAAATATTGTCATATAAACCTTGAAATGGAGAATCTAGAAGAGTTCACAGACGAGCAATCCCATGAAACATCGTCTAAAATTTGAAGACCTCTGATCTCTTATGGAGATAGTAGTCTCTCGTTGATGATGGTTTTATTTTAATTTAGATTATTTTTTATTTCACACGTGGTCGCACAAGGGAGGAGGTCGCTAATTATATAGGTCGCTCATGAGAGGTTTAATTGTTTTACAAGTCGTTTTATAGATCTTCCATTGTTTCTCCTCTTCAATCTTCTTCAGAACTACATATAGGTTTTTCACACAGAGATTCCTGTATGCAAATTTTGTTTCCCTATCTCCACACACACCTCAACAGAGATATTTAAGTTAGATGTGTATCTAATGTGTTAATATATATACTTAAATCACACCAAATATATTTATTTTATTATATAATATTATTATCCGAACTCTATATATGGAACTAACAAAGAAACGAATATACCAGCTACTGGCGAATAAAATGGCTCAAATAATAAAATATTCCTGTAAAAGTAGTGCCCATAGTGTTAACATGGAATGGAATTGTAACAAGAGATACAATAAACAAAATAGGAATAAAATAAACATAAGAGACTTTGTCTACACTCAATCCCTGGTTCTGAAAAATCATAGAAACCACTTCAACAGAGAAGAAGAATGAACCTCACGATAAGTTCCAAAAATAAAGAAATGGAAGCCATGGATCGATTGTTGGGACGATGGCGTGTGAAGACAATGAACACCGGAGATAATCATGAAGATGACAGGAGACATGACAGACAAGAATGGATCAAGGCCAGGGGACCATGTTATCGAGGAGCCACCATAGAAATACTGCTGGAGAGCAGCAGGACATCGGGGGACCATGTCTGCGAGGGCCACAGCACTGATCAGGAGTCAATATCTTTTTTTCTTTCACTATTATTATTTCGATGTTGTAAATAAAAATATGTCAATTGACCATTCGTTACACTTTTTTTGAGAAAACCTTGTGTCCTTTTTGGAAAAAAAAAGTTATTATTATTATTATTACAAAATACCCTTTTACTAGTTTTGAAATCTTTTTTCTTTAAAAAAATAAAAATTATAAATACCTATTATCTTATTTACAACAAATAATTCCTTCTTAAAAGGAATTAGCGCTGTGTGTTTTTTACTTTGAACAGAGAGATATGGCGTTCGATCAAGACATGGACAGGCTTTATTGCGATGAAAGATTTTGACGAGATAGTTTTCCAAAGTGTATTTGTCTTTCTGGAACATCGTTCAGCGAAAAAAGGGTTTTTAAGCGTCATCATATATAAAAGGTGTTGAAATTCAAAAATGGTCAATAGTGCCATCACAATGTGGGTTTTTCTGTTGGCAAAGAGATGTCCTTCCACTTCTTGTAGCGTGAGTGTGGCGCGTGTACATCCTTGTAAAAACAACCATCCTTGCCATTACCTGATCAAAATCATCATTAATTATATACAGAGGGTATTTTCTATTCCTTCTCTCCCGGTCTCATTAATAATTCCCTTTAGACTAATGGGTCCGAGATTATTTATAAATTACTTTTTTCTTTTCAATTTATTTAGCGTGAGCACTGCTCTCTAAATTATACATGGAGTTTTAATACATCGCCATATACAACGGCATATGTGCTTAGAGATGCTAAAATATGCAAAGTTTTTTGGCGATTGTTGTGGAAAACTTTGGACGCTTAACTTTTCTTGGAGAAATTTTACTTATTTCATTTCTAACTGTTGACGAAATGTTTTAGCATCTTTGTTTAACTGAGAAATAGAATTAATGGAATTTTCTCCTATTGCGGAATTGCATTTGGAATAGCCCTTGATATATATATAGGATTTTATGTCGTTATTGAATGTTGATATTATTTCAGGGAATGAAACGGTTGGTTTCAACAAAGTTGATCTTAGTTCTAAACCGCATTGAATCATTCTTTAGGTAGTAAATTGTTTCTATATTCCTCGATTTTTTTCATCAGTCTTGCCGTACTAGTGAGGGAATGTAACCCAATAGGAATCGTGTAAGTGGCAATGCCTAAGTGCCTTTAATTAAAAGCTGTGTACTAATCGTAAGTATTCTGGATCTGTACTAACGGCGACATAAGTTCATAACCCGCTATTGCTGTTTTTATAACTGCCTCTACATGTGTGAAAGGCATTTTCTATATTCGCTACGATATCCATGGGAATATGGAGCCCACATGTTGGTTATCATAAGGATGGTGTGTGTATTCTGTATGGAATGACCGCAGATACAATGGAGTGTAACCCGCGGCTGGTGGTGTATTGTAACCCGGGGTTGTTATGGAACAATGGAATGTAATTTGAAGGATCCTCTCTAATAAAAGGAGGCAATTATCTCTCCCAGAAAAAGATAGGAACGGTGTGATTCCCATAGATTACTGGGAGATGAATTCTCCAGGAATGTGGGTGATGATTGTGGTAGCCTTTGTTTTGTAGAGGTTTTATTGAGATCACAATCGAGGTTTGTGATTGGAGAAAAACACGGATACAATAGATTATTTCGATTTATATTTCATAAAATAGTTTTAATATGGAAGTAGTATATTGGTGAAATTTCAAATTGATTAATTATATCATATTTCGCCATCTATAGCTAAAGAAAAAGAAAATATTCAAATAAATTAAAATCATATATCCAAGTTTTATTCCATTAGTTATTCGTATACGATGTATTTTGTGCATCGATTTCTATGTATATAGGTATAGAAGTGGTAAAATTCCGGTTCATATCCCAACAACCGTGTTGAGACAATGATGGGTGGGGGGTGAATTTTGTACGAACATAAACATTAGATACATTTAATATAACATGGAATCCGCACTTAATTCTTGTAGCGCAGAGCTCACAACTAAAACAATTTCCTGAAAATGATTATATTTCAGTATCAAAGTTCTGATATACCTTCGATCTAATATTGACAGGTTGAACGTCATCTAAATTGTTACTTTTTCTTTGTTTTGACCTAAAACCAGCCATTCCCGGTTACCTCAGGTTAGAGAATGCTATATTTATATTTAAATGTTTCTTACAGAACTGAGAGATTTGAAATAATAAGAGCTAGAGGTAATTTAAATTCCAGTAAGGTTTCGACACAGGATACACACAACAAATTCTGACTGAAACTTTAGTAGAGATGCCAAATATATTGAGGCATAGTTGGGAGAGGGACTTGAGGGTTTAAGACTAGAGTGAATATTAATCTAAGAGTAAAATCTCAAGATTACGACATGTGTGCTACAGATATTGTCTCAAAATGCTCGAGTTGGTTGTATTTTGGTATTTGTACAGTAATTGTTAGATGCTTAAAGTGT
>CP092866.1:67241560-67268705 GCA_030710605.1 Cordylochernes scorpioides
GAACTACGTTTCATTACAGGGAAACCTATTCACCTGGTCACACTTCTATTTACATATTGCGTCATCTGGACCTTTTGGGAATATAGAGCTTATTTGTCATGTCGCAACTGTTCTGATTACAGATCAGGATATTCCAAGTTGAAATTCTGGCAGAATCGTCTTCGTCGGTTACATAATATGTCATAGCGTTTTTGATAGTTGTTCTTCGCCAAAAGACTATACCATACTGGATTTTTGACAATAAGTAGTGGACGAATCGTCGGAGATAATTGAGCGATACAAAAAAGCGTTTGATGTGTATCGATGTTTCAATTTAAAAGCCAAATGTGGTGGTTGTCAACTCTGTAGTAGAACTCCTCCGAGTTAGCACATTTTCCTGTGGTCGGTAGATGGTCGCGACTGTCCTCACACACTTCCAAAAGCGCATAGTTCCTATACGATTGAACACTATTGTTTTATCGCTGTTGTTAGAATTTTTCTATAACTGATCCGTTATTCTCGTTGGGGACAACGTACTTGCTTCATCTACTTTGCATCCTTCTTCAAAAGCTGTAAAATCGCCGTAGAAGAGGATTACGACGTTGGATTATAGACTGTTGGCGCTAGTTCTGCCGTTGCCGCGGATCTCGTCAACAGCTCTGGCGGACTCAAGTGTGCGCGGGTGTGATAGAGACAATTTGATTTATATAACACGTGCTAGTGTCGTTTACTGCCATTTGTATATTTGGAAATAACTTCGCGTTTCCTTTAATGCTGCCAAGACAACTTAAATGCAACGTATCAAAATAATCCTCTTGCCAAGATTGGCATGGGACAGTTCGATGGGATAGGACATTGTGTTGTACCGACGGAGTACCACACTGTCCAATGTAAACGACCACACGGGTCGATGTGATGGGACGGTTAAAACATCTTTGGAGTACTACTCGGTCCAATGTAATGGGACGGTCAAATTATATGCGGAGTACAACCTTGGCCGTGTGATGGGGCGGTTGAAACATGCGGAGAACCACTCGGGCCGATGTGATGTCAGACATCTACGGAGAACCACTCGGGCCGATGTGATGTCAGACATCTACGGAGAACCACTCGGGCCGATGTGATGTCAGACATCTACGGAGTACCACTCGGGCCGATGTGATGTCAGACATCTACGGAGTGCCACTCGGGCCGATGTGATGTCAGACATCTACGGAGTGCCACTCGGGCCGATGTGATGTCAGACATCTACGGAAAAACACTCGGGCCGATGTGATGTCAGACATCTACGGAGAACCACTCGGGCCGATGTGATGTCAGACATCTACGGAAAAACACTCGGGCCGATGTGATGTCAGACATCTACGGAAAAACACTCGGGCCGTTGTTATGTCAGACATCTACGGAAAAACACTCAGGCAGATGTGATGTCAGACATCTACGGAGTGCCACTCGGGCAGATCTGATGTCAGACATCTGCTGAGTGCCACTCGGGCCGATGTGATGTCAGACATATACGGAGTGCCACTCGGGCCGATGTGATGTCAGACATCTACGGAGTGCCACTCGGGCCGATGTGATGTCAGACATCTGCGGAGTGCCACTCGGCCCGATGTGATGTCAGACATCTACGGAGTGCCACTCGGGCCGATGTGATGTCAGACATCTGCGGAGTGCCACTCGGCCCGATGTGATGTCAGACATCTACGGAGTGCCACTCGGGCCGATGTGATGTCAGACATCTGCGGAGTGCCACTCGGCCCGATGTGATGTCAGACATCTACGGAGTGCCACTCGGGCCGATGTGATGTCAGACATCTGCGGAGTACCACCCGGGCCGATGTGATCTCAGACATATACGGAGAACCACTCGGGCCGATGTGATGTCAGACATCTACGGAGAACCACTCGGGCCGATGTGATGTCAGACATCTGCGGAGTACCACACAGGCCGATATGATGTGAGACATTTGCGGAGTGCCACCCGGGCCGATGTGATGTCAGACATCTGCGGAGTATCACCCGGGCCGATGTGATGTGAGACATCTGCGGAGTACCACCCGGGCCGATGTGATGTGAGACATCTGCAGAGTACCACCCGGGCCGATGTGATGTCAGACATCTACGGAGAACCACTCGGGCCGATGTGATGTCAGACATCTGCTGAGTGCCACTCGGGCCGATGTGATGTCAGACATCTGCGGAGTACCACACAGGCCGATATGATGTCAGACATCTGCGGAGTACCACACAGGCCGATGTGATGTGAGACATCTGCGGAGTACCACACAGGCCGTAATCAATCCCAACAGTAATTAGCACCGTAATTTGGGAGCGAAGCCTAAATTGAATCAGACGTTCCTTAATATTGCAGCGCTGAGTAATGGTGGGACAGGGCAATCCCGCGATGGGCTGGTAGAGCTGGAGCTTCCTGTGGGAAGTTGTTTCACACGAGGTAGCTCTTCAAGATTTATTTTTCACATGGTGCCGTGAGAGCTGGGCTTGCCGAAGCAGCTTATCCCGTCTTTGACAAGTATTTATCTACAGCTTAATATAAAACAATTAGTAAAATTTGTATTATGGCGCTACTATGATTCACAGGCATGAATACTCTCATATGAAATCAGGATGTAGCCTGACAATTTCAGATAATGCCCTTCATATACATCGCGATACATATGGAGATGCGTCCCTTGTGTTTCCTTGAACGATACATACATATGTTCCACCGATACCATTGTTCAGATATGGGGCTAACAATTGAATGTGTCTGTGTGATCACAGAGAAAAATTAGTAACAAATCTGATAAAAGACATCAAATTTTCAGAACCTGTCGTACACTACGCGAACTTCTATAAATGATTGAAACCACATATATATTAGACGAGAGCTATGTGAGTTGACAGCGTTGTGTCGCCGGCACAGCCAACGGAGAGCAAAGCCTCAAAAACATTTGTTCCGCCGTTGATTCAACTAATCTTTGCCTAATGCTTCAATTTGCGGCCCCTGCAGAAATTAAATCCCTAATTAGATTTGGAGCGTCTCGCCGTTTCTCCCGGGAAATGTTTTTCCTTCGTCCCTCTAAATCACTCCGTCTGCTCCTCTTGTTGTATGTAACAGTGGAGTTGTGATTTGCATAGCGCTGACTATAGTAGACCAGATACAGGCCTCCCCCTTTTCTGCCAATCTGCAATATTATCTCATAAAATTATATTTATAGCTAGTATGGAAATATGGGGAAGTAGGTGAATAACGACGCGCGAGCTATAAAAAAAGTCAAATTAATCCGTGAGAAAGTCAAATATAATAAAATGTTTTATATTGCTTGTGTGTAAAATTTTAACCCTCGGCCAATCACGGCGTGTCTTCATCACGTGGAGTAAAAAATACAGCTTTCTAAAGAAGAACGCAAAAAGTCGCGGAATTGCCACAAAATATTAACAGAGAAAAAAGTGGGGGTCGATAGGAAATGGGGAAAAGTTGTAGATTTCCGAGATATTTCTTTCCGATGGCAATTATGGCGATTATTTAGTCGGAGAATGTCCATAAATAATTCAGGACTATTGACCCGATGTTGTTCTGGCCAGCGTCTGCCCGAAATGAGAACATTCCTTTTGCTGTCATACGCTGGTGGTGTTATTGGAACCTAGCAGGTCTGGACAACATCAGTTATACGGACCTCTTGAGGACTCTCTCGTGGAGGGCTGAGATAGGATGGTGGTCTTGAGGATGCGATGTATACAAATGTGTGAGAGACTATATGTAAGTATAGATAGATAATATAGCTATAAAAGATTATAAATGCTTATGAATTAATACAAAGTAAATATCCACAATATGCGGTTGACAATATTTCTACGCATGCAATAGATCTTCAAGATACACTATATCTATGGACCTAAAATGTTTTTAAAATGAAATTTTCTATAGGCTGCAGAGAGTTTGTTGCAACAAGATAAGTTGTTGTAGCAAGGTTTTTTTTTCTCTCGGAGTGTTAACAGAAATCCGCAAGATCCATAAAATATGATATTATATAATATTATTGTATAATTCGTGCAATTGCCCAGCTACACTCCTCAACATACGATTTGGGACTCTGTTAAAATTTAACAGAATCAGAACTCTATTCTTCAGCAAAGCTAATAGAGTACAGGTGACCAAGCTCAGTTCACAAGTTGAGAGAGTGCCGAAGGCTACTTCAATGTAACTAACTGCTGTTAGTCACGTCGTACGATGGCTGTTAGGGCACAAGTGCACGGTGGTATTTTCCCCGGAGTGGTGGCCGCGACCTACATGTTGAGAGAGACTACCGAGGGCTACTTCACCGTGTCTACCTGCTGGCAGTTCACGTCGTACGGCAACTGTTAAAGCACGGCGGTATTTGCACCAGAGTGATGGTCTCATTCGAAATTGGTTATCAACTCGTCGGGTGCATTTTATACCCTTTGATTTCACCCCCCACATCAAGTGGAGGGTTTACCTCAACTTTGTTCTCCAATAAACAGAAGAAAGGAGAGAGAGAGCAGACTGGATCAGAGAGAGAGGAATGTCTCGGACGGCAATATTCCTTTCCCGAGAGGAAGTTCGGAAATGGATGGCCGGAAGTGAGGTCATTCGGCTGACCCCGCTTCCGTGTTAACTTCCGGTCGAATCAATACCGTTATTATTTTTGGCGGCAGGACCTCCTTCCAGTGTCTGGACCTTCCACGTCAGCCTACCTAGACTGCTGGGACCTTTACACGTCAGCAGTATGATAGCCTACCTAGACCGCTGGGACTTTTACACGGCCGCACTGTCGGTCTGGACAGTCAGCAAGCAATGCTGGAAACAACGTTTAGTGTCACATTAGCCTGTTGTTGCGACACTTCAGAGTTCCCCCTGTCCACACCGTACCGTAACAAAAACTATTCTGTTCTTTAAGGTCCAGGATAGAAGACATGTGATGTGAGAGCGACATTGCTGTTCCGTTAGGATTCCCATAAATCAAACAAAAGTCACAGATTTCTGGAAATGAGTTTCTTTATCTTTATTCTCGAACTTTCGGGAATCTCTGCCCTTATACAGGAATACATAAAATATATAAACGCCTTTAAGATTCTAACTGATTTATAGCAGCGTTTATATATTTTTATGTACTCCCGTAGAAGAGCAGAGATGCCAGGAAGCTCGAGAATATGTGCAATAAAGAAAAACCCATCTCCAGAAACTCTTGTGGCATTTGTTTGATTGATATCCAGGATATTTAAATTAATTGATTCCCATAAATTACCTACCATCGTTTCACATACGAGTGAGAAGTAGATCAAACGGCACATATAAATGTGAATATTGGCCGATGTCGCTCACATTTGTCTATTAGACAAGTATGGTGATGTAATCAGAAATTTGGAATTCCTCATTCTGAACCCGACCATTATTAACGGAATAATACTTCGATTGTTAACTTTTTAGTTTCTTGCTAATATGCAAATAAGGAATATAAAAATCTAACAAATAATAACGGCTTGAGGTTTCAGTTGAATTTGAGTTACTTTTGTGAATACTACTGAATAGGCGCCATTCTCTTTGAAAATTTGTCAAACATTATAATTAACTAGATTAATATAACAAATAAAACGAATTATAAGGAAATAAGCTAGGGTTTATGATGGTGAGAGAAATATTTGAGTAAAAAAATTGAAGAATAAATCTAGAAATTAGTGGGGCTAGGAACAACTTTTTTATTTATTCACATTAGAAGAAATAAATATAAACAATACAAATTGTGTTTCTACTATAGAATCTTTCTTCATTAAAAAATAACAGAAGACGCATGTATCATAATGTTCGCCTTCTTATTTTTTATTTTACTTTTTAACTTGGAGCGCGATTTATCAAAATAATTTCGAAATCTCTCGCTCGCACGGAAAATTTACGGCGGCCACATTTATAGAAAAAAACCCAACAAATCCCATAATGAAAATTCGGTGGGTAAAAAGGCAAATTAAGAAAAGAAAATTAGAGAGAATTTTAGACAAATAAAGTCATCATAGGGACTTGTACATTCTTGCCAATTAAACGGGGCCAAAAAAGAACAGGGCTACTATTTATTCCGGCCAATTTAGGCTCCGCCAATGTGGATAAACATTTGATTTATTGTAATTATTTTAAAAGACATCTTTGAAAAAAGAAAATCTCGTTAAAAATAATTTCAAATTAAGCTCCCCCTCCCCAATTTTAAGAAGGGAAACCTTCTGCTGTACGTCGTTAAGAAGAACATTGATTTTACATCTATAACATATCTTCTGGTTGTGTTGGCTGAGTCTTATGTCTCGTCTGGCCGACTTGTGCTTTGTTTTCTTTGATGGTCAAAGCTTGGTTGGTCTGAAGATTCTGATTTGAAGGTTTGTCCTTATGGGTTGTTGAGTAAGGGAAAAAGAAAGATAGAGAGAGTTGATATATATATATGTTATATAAATGCTGCGATAGATAGAAAATATTTGCTGATTTTGAGTAGAAGAGTATTATACCAATGGTATACAGTCGTAATATCTTGCAAAAACATGAAATAAAATCAACTTTAGATCACTATTTGATTTAGAAAATTGTGCTAATAGTAATTTAAGGAAGAAATACCTGACTTAAAGCGTGAGGAAGAAAGAAAATAGAAAGTTTGATCACGTATTTGCATATTTACCAAAGTTTTGTGCCGGCCAGAGGAAAATAACAACAATGGATTTATATATATAGTGTAAAGCCGCGCCATCTGGCGGTCGACCAGAGAGTATGTTATTATAATTCAAAACAAAATATTGTTTATAAAACACACACACATACGCACGAAAACTCATAGTGCATGTATCATATGTAAATTCCACTGTTTTTTTTTCTCATTCCTTTATTTTGTATCTTTTTTTTTCTTCCTCGGATTTACCTTTTCAAATCTGTTTATGAGCTTAATCATCTTAATTATAATGTATAAATTTCATTATTTCAATATTGATTGTGATTAGCTTTTGCCTTTTTATCTTCATTTGCGGTAAATCCGCGGTAAATCCATGTATAATAAATTTCCTTTCCTCCAATTTACCCAGATTAATCTATTTATTAGCTTGATTGTCTTTATATAATTTTTCCTGTATATAAATATTATGTTACCATTTGCTTTTTTTCCTGTATTTATCCTACATTTCATCTTAGAGAATCTGTATAAGACTAAAAGGTCTTAATAAAGCTTTTTGTTGTTGTTGTATATATACGGCCAGAGCTAATATTGCCTGAATTTGATTATAGGAACTTCACACTAAAACCATATTTACATAGAGATGTAATATAAGTGAATGGAGTAAAGTTTTAAAGAGTAAAACTCCATTCACTTCAAATGTGGCATTAGCCTCGTATCTATAATTATTTACCTTGGTTTGTGATGCTTGAAACTCGCTCTAAAAAAGGTAGATATATAAAAATAGATACAAGGTTAGAAAATTTGAGATTATATTAAAATATTCAATAAATATTTTACGCTATTCATTTTTACATTTTTTTTATTTACACTCATGGACAAAACTTAAAGAAATTGTACCTTCTAGCATGTATATCGCTATTCTGACAATAACTCTGAAATATATTTAATGCACAGTGACCATTATTGAATAAACACGAAATAACCAAGTGTGAACAAAATTGCTTCTGTCTCCTTCAAAAGACTTTCCACTTCCTTAAGTTTTGTTCATGAGTGTAATGATGTCAGAAACTCTTGTAAAATTTCCCTTTTCTTATCAAAAGTACAATGTTTCAGAGAACATGCTATTAATTAGTTATTGGTTTTAGAAATTTAATATAGTTCTCAAATGTGATATTTATATCAGTTCATTTTAAAATATTTCTGCATATAGGGGATTAGGATAATATAGGTGCATATAGGATAATTTATAATACAATATAATGCGGCTATGCTTATAAAACAATCTTTAACAAATTTTATCGCAATTATTCATTTTTGAAGAATGAAAAATCGTAATTTTCATTATTTAAGGAGAAATAACGATTATTTCTATCCTTATGGATGAAGTATGGAAGGATGAATTGTGAAGAGTAATGATAAACGGAAAAATAAAAGTGTCCAGGGATGGGAATCGAACCCACAGTGTTCCACTTACCAGGCAGATGCCATGTCCACTAGGCTACCTGGACATATTCCCATCCCTGGACACTTTTATTTTTCCGTTCAACATTACTCTTCACAATTCATCCTTCTATACTTCATTGCTAAGGATAGGAATAGTCGTTATTTCTCCTAAAATAATGAAAATCACGATTTTCCATTCTGTAAAAAGAAACATTTGTGGTAAGAATTGTTAAACGTTGTTCTATAGGATAATACAGTATATCGGTGTATATATATTATACAATCTAAAAACTCAAATATTTCTATATTTTAAAGAATATATATTTTATTTTTATTCAATGATATTTCTACTTTTTGTTATCATCGTTTTGAGAATAGCTTTCAGTTTTGTTGTAAATATGCGTAGTTAACATATCTATATTTTTCAATCACTAATATAGGATTAACTTTATAAATTCTATATAATGTGAAAATAACTAATGTGTAATATTTCGTCAAGTAATTGAAAATAAAAGCTACTTGATGGTACATAATTATCTTTTTTTTATCACGACTGCACCTTCAACCCTTTATCTTATCGATCCTTTGTCTTATCAACCCTTTATCTAACAACAAACAAATTATTCATAACATATATAATAATCAAGAAAACAATATCCTATATATGCAGATATATATGTAACTATAACATAAATTATAAAATTATATAAATGAACTAATGTAACCATTTTAATTGAGAACTCCATAAAATCTCTACAAGGATTAACTAATCAATAACTTATTTTGAAGCCTTGTATCACTTTCTACAGAAAATTGAAACTTTAATAAGGAACCTTATTATATAAGTATAAAAATAAGTTGAGCGCGTTAAATTTGTCTTCATAATTAACATAAAGTTTATATAGATGTTGTATAGGACATGATCGAGAAGAGGATAACAAGGGACATCAGGTGAGGTCAACTTTAACACTGGCGAAATTAACGAAGAGACGTCAACTATGTATTTAGAAATTTTTATCTTCGATAACGAGTCACACAGAAGGTTGACAACCATGGACAGCATTTTCTTTACGTTACACAAGTCACACGAAGTAACTGTAAACCATTTTCACCTTGTACTTCCAATCACTACAACACATCTTTAACTTCTTCTCAATCATGTCCTAAAGATGTGTTGTACTGATTGGAAGCACAATGTGGAAATGGTTTACACAGCCTCTTAGTGAGACATGTAGAAATCAAAGAAAATGATGTCCCATGGTTGTCAACCTTCTGTGACACGTTATAGAAGATAAAGAAAGTTATAAATACATAGTTGAGGCCCCTCGTCTGGTAATCATGGACTGTTGGGTACAATATTGCTGGATATTCCACCCTGGTGGTTAATGTTGGGTCGTGTATTGTCCGGGTTCTATATCGTGGCAGCAGACAAACACATTTTCAAGAAATACCACTAATATTAATATTTAATATTTGCATATTCTCACGGATTCTAATTATGTAGAATCATTTTTATTCTTTCAAAATATTTCTATATAAAATATAATTTAAATACCACACACCGGTTTTACAAGTACTACTTCCAGCAGCAATACTACTTATATAAATAACCATTTTACTTCTAAAATAGAGCGAATCCTTCCAAGAATAGAGATTGTGTTCTCCCGTCACGTGAACAGAAAATTAAGCAAAAAAAAAAAGTTGATGAAATAGGAACTCTATATATTTCTCATGTTGTACATAGCGTTCACATTTATTACTTTGTAGGTTTCAACATATTAAGTTTTTAAAACAATGGCTTATCGTTCCAGAATGTCATCCAACGTTATATGGAGTTATAAGCCGCCATAGAGTGAAAGCTAAATGGGAAATGAAAAGTCTCCGAATGAATTAGATTTATCAATATAATAAAAGAATTAGAGTTGTTCATGATGGGGACTTTAATATTTGTCCGTCAAGTTATTGTTTCTTTTTTCTCAAACTCGCTGCTGCGACTTTCCCGTGAAGTTCTGACACTTCCTCTGAATTCTATTATTTTTCC
This sequence comes from Cordylochernes scorpioides, assembly GCA_030710605.1. NCBI lineage: Eukaryota > Metazoa > Arthropoda > Arachnida > Pseudoscorpiones > Chernetidae > Cordylochernes > Cordylochernes scorpioides. The sequence goes on from CP092866.1 coordinate 67,251,689, forward strand.
TTTACAATTTATCTTCGTGGAAAATATTGAGCAATTTCTACCAAGTAATGCCTCGGCCTCGTTGCTAGTTGTTTGCGCTTGAAAACGGCGTTAGGATATTTATGCTGACGAACTTCTCGTGAATTTCTCTTTTTATGTATGTCTGTTGTTTCCCTTTCTAACTTTCCTGCTCAGAAAACTATGCGATATCATCAAAAAATTGAGATATTCACTTTTCACATTTAATACATAATAAGTTTGTTATCGTGATGAATGTACACGGTAATAACTGAAATATGTTAGCAGCTACTTCAACGAGATTTAATCGACAGGCTCTCTAAAGGTGTTTCTTATTCTCGGTCACAAAGGCTACTATCGAGATGTATTGCACGAGCCTTGTATGAATGCTGCGGTATTTGTCCAATGACGAGTAACTAATTTTTTTTTTAAATTGAGTTTTAACAAAAGAGAGTCTCGTTATTTGTTCATGTGGTAACGGACAACAGGAAGAGTATACCTGGCTGTAAGTACTTCCGAATGGGCTGCAGGGAACATGTCTTTTTCCTCTTCCGATATGAGTAAAATAGTAGTACCATTCGTTTTTCTTATGTGCACATGCTCCGCGCATTTTCGTAATTGTATAGGGTCGGTTAAATGGTTTCTGATGGGAGATTTCCCCGAGGGTGATGCATGGAAGGAATGCCTTAAAAAGAATGTGAGATGTTATTGTACCGAGAGGTTATTGCAGCGCGGTGAGATTTACGACAGTTCACTCCCCATTTGCCGCAGCCTTATCGCCGCCTGACACGCCGGGACTCACCTCGACCACGGTGGTTTGCCCGCACATTTACACCCTGCCAGATCTTACCTCTGTGGTCGACCACGGTGGTTTGCCCGCACATTTACACCCTGCCGGATCTTACCTCTGTGGTCGACCACGGTGGTTTTCCCGCATATTACACCCTACCGGATCCTTACCTCTGTGGTCGACCACGGTGGTTTGCCCGCACATTTACACCCTGCCGGATCTTACCTCTGTGGTCGACCACGGTGGTTTGCCCGCATATTTACACCCTGCCGGATCTTACCTCTGTGGTCGACCACGGTGGTTTGCCCGCATATTTACACCCTGCCGGATCTTACCTCTGTGGTCGACCACGGTGGTTTGCCCGCACATTTACACCCTGCCGGATCTTACCTCTTTGGTCGACCACGGTGGTTTACTCGCACATTTACACCCTGCCAGATATTACCTCTGTGGTCGACCACGGTGGTGTGCTCGCACATTTACACTCTGCCAGATCTTACATCTGTGGTCGACCACGGTGGTTTACTCGCACATTTACACTCTGCCAGATCTTACCTCTGTGGTCGACCACGGTGGTTTACTCGCACATTTACACTCTGCCAGATCTTACCTCTGTGGTCGACCACGGTGGTTTACTCGCACATTTACACTCTGCCAGATCTTACCTCTGTGGTCGACCACGGTGGTTTACTCGCACATTTACACTCTGCCAGATCTTACCTCTGTGGTCGACCACGGTGGTGTGCTCGCACATTTACACCCTGCCGGATCTTACCTCTGTGGTCGACCACGGTGGTTTGCCCGCACATTTACACTCTGCCGGATCTTACCTCTGTGGTCGACCACGGTGGTGTGCACGCATATTTACACTCTGCCTGATCTTACCTCTGTGGTCGACCACGGTGGTTTACTCGCACATTTACACTCTGCCAGATCTTACCTCTGTGGTCGACCACGGTGGTGTGCCCGCACATTTACACCCTGCCGGATCTTACCTCTGTGGTCGACCACGGTGGTTTACTCGCACATTTACACCCTGCCGGATCTTACCTCTGTTGTCGACCACGGTGGTTTACTCGCACATTTACACCCTGCCGGATCTTACCTCTGTTGTCGACCACGGTGGTGTGCCCGCACATTTACACCCTGCCAGATCTTACCTCTGTGGTCGACCACGGTGGTCATATACTGGCTTCTGAACTTCACATCCTGTGGTCGCCCACGGTGATTTCTCCGCTTTTAATGACTGCCGAATTTTACCTCTGTGATCCATCACGGTTATGCTCCTTACAAGTGAAAAAAAGACGTTGCACCAAACGAGGAATAAGGGATCAAATGTTACACTAGAGCGGCACCTGCATCTGGTCTGAGTTCCCGAACTTATTTGCAGCCTGGTGTAAATCCTGAAGGATTGTGAGAGAGGAAAAACCATTTGAAAAAGTACATATATATTTTACCACATACACGTGCACATTAATGAGGGGAAAAAACATTCAAAGAAATTAAAAATCAATTAATTAGATTGATATAATATATAGAGTTTGATAATAATCAAAAGTGTTTTCTTGAAGCATTTCATCCAAAGGAGGACAGGTAGCCAGTGTAAGCAGGAGAGGAGCCAGGGCTCGCCACACATTCCACAAACTCCGCTCACCATAATTAACTGAAAATTTCCCCGAGAATTCCATAATTTAGCAAATGTGCGCAGCGGCTAATTTATGGCGTGTTTGTTTTGTAATCGTGGTCTGCATTAATCCGGGCAAATTTGCCGCCCGTCGTGATTAATATTGGAGTTTCACAACAAATGGAGGTCGCTTTTTGTCCCCGGTTCCCACCTTACCTCACACTCTCTCTGCCTGCTGTGCTACTCAAGTAGTGTTCCTCAAGTCTACAGATATATTCTTATAAACACCCAGATATATCTTTTTTTCTATTGATCACTCTCTATCTGTATATTTAAACGATCTTAACAATATATTGGTTGAAGAGTTTCTTTCAAATTAAAACATATTCGCGTACAAGCTTTCAAACTTCATGTTTTTTAAAGATTATAAACTTGCGCTCTCGATTTTTTTATATTCTTTCTTTATATATATAGCGAGAGGTATTAATATAAACTTCCCTGAGTCCAAATATATTGTTTGTGTTTTATAAATCTATCCATACAACAATTAAGCTGAGAATGTCCTGGGTTAGTCTTCCGCTATTCCACACCTAAGTCTACCAATTATAAGTGCTCTATATCATCGAAGGATGAGGCACCTATTATATACGTCAAGCCTGTCTCAAACCTACACCAAAATTGACAAATCCTATCTCTCTCTTTGAAAAGATAAAATATTTAAAATTTACAAGGATCTCTATAAATCGGAATTTTGTATATTTCCCAAAGTGTTGCATGCGGTGACAGAGCTGTGGCCGAGCTCTAAGTGGAAGTGAATATGAACAATGCCACACACACAGGCTACCACATAATTAAAAGTGTTTAAATTGCTGCTGGGGTAGCTGAGGTAGTACGAGCATTGTATTAACCCCCATTACCATAGATAAGTTCCCCGGATATAATTGTATGCAAATACTACGCCAAAATAAACCACTCATTAATATTAAAAGAGATCCGAATGGAAAATCTCGCAGGCGAGCGTTCGTGAGCCTCCCACAGCCTTTCAATATTAATTAATTCATTTAATAAACCTCCGCGCGTTTTAAATTCTCGTGAGAATGAACTCTGGCTGCTTTGGTATTGTGTGCACTTCTCGGAGATTCTTTTGTGCCGTTGAAACTTCTAGAGAAGCTGTTGTGTCGTTGGAACTCCTAGAGAAACTGTTGTGTCGTTGGAACTTCTAGAGAAACTGTTGTGTTGTTAGAATTTCTAGAGAGCCTGTGTGTGTTGTGTCGTTGGAATTTCTAGAGAGCCTGTGTGTGTTGTTTCGTTGGAACTTATAGAAATTATGTTGTGTCGTTGGAACTTCTATAAATTCTGTTGTGTCGTTGGAACTTATAGAGAAACTGTTGTGCTGTTCGAATTTCTAGAGAGCCTGTGTGTGTTGTGTCTTTGGAACTTCCATAAATTATGTTGTGTCGTTGGAACTTCTAGAAAGGCTGTAGTGTTATTGGAATATTTAGAGCGCCTGTGTATGTTGTGTCGTTGAAACTTCTAGAGAAACTGTTGTGTTGTTAGAATTTCTAGAGATCCTGTGTGTGCTGTGTCATTGGAACTTCTATAGAGACTGTTGGTTCTAAGAAAAACAACTAAAAAGTTATCTTGTTGAATTTCCTGGATAGGCTGTGGGAAGGATAGTCACCCGTACACAATTTTATAATAACACGTATTATTTACCATTAATATAAATATTTGATACATCAGCCTATAATAAAGATCCAAAGTTCTGTGTTGACCTCGACTTGCTCAATTTTGAACTCATAAAAATTATGCCGCCAATATGTGTGAGTTGATCAAGGAGAAGGCACGTCTCTCGAGCCAAGATCCATTTCTCCGCCAGCGGGAAATATCTCAGCATATTAGAATATTGGAAGAATCCATCGCCCACATTCCTCACAAAGGTTCGCCGCTGCTATAAATCTGCGACACAATGAAAGTATTTCCCGCCGTATCGACTCTCACCAAACCATTAGCTCCCCTTGGGGTCCGTCCCTAGCTCGACTTTCCTCTTATTTTAAGCTTCCGCGTTGCATAGAAGTGACTGGATTGTGGGAATTTTACTTTGTTTCAACATCAACTATTCATGACTATCCACAACATCGCAATTATTTCCAACGTTTTGTTATTTTCTTGATTTTAGCTTTAGCTCTTCGAAAGGAAACAGTTCATTCTTCAGGCTTAGCTTTGACTTGTTGAAAGATGTTTATGGACGTGTTAGTATATCAAATATTTATTCCTACTGGGGAAATTAAAAATCCAAACAGAGCTCTGGGTTTTCCTACAATACATAACCTCGGCCGTCAAAGTTTTACGTCGATTGAATGGTAATTTGGTGCACTGCGTGGTACGTCCAACTTTCTTCGTAACGCACGTACCAACGCTCCACAACTGGTTTATCAACAATTTTCTGGAATTTTTATAGTGTTAAAATTTCCCGTATAGATATTCCTGTTAAATTTATCAGCTAAGACAGCGTTAACATTTTCCTTCGCTTTGTGACGATCCATTTCATCTCCTCGCAAAGTAAATTTTTCTTCGCGAAAAAACGCACGACCTTTTCGGAATATCAATCGACGAAGGACAAATCTTTCTGATCTCCAAAAATAAAAATAGGATATTTTCTAAAATTTTCCACCAAACAATGTGGTGTTTCAACATTTAATGGACATTTATTAGAAGTATAGAAGGCCTTGCTAAACCAGGCATCGCAGAAAGCTGGCAAATTTCACCAGACTTAGAAGGGGGGAGAGAAATGCTTGTATAAGAAATCGATAAAAATTTACTAAAATTATCAGACAAAAACAAAGGAGAATAAACTTCCCCTTTAAATGGTTTTGAGCGCGGGGCCAGTAACAAATTACCCAAGGGGAAATTCAATGGAATGGAGGTGTCTGCAAATCTGTGGTGTCCCGGGTTAATTTTTCAGCAGTGGGAAGGGTCAGATGGAGACGGCCGGCTAATGGCGGACCCACCGGCTAAACCCCATTCTGCCCTTTTTTTCTTTCCTACCTCGATAATCTTTCATCCTGATGATTCCCCCGATGGCTTGTTGATGCCCCTTCATCGTTTTAATTTCTTTCCCCAGCCCACCTGCACTGAATTTTTCTGCCTTCCTCCCCATCTTTTTTTTAAATGGTAAAGCTATATATGTATTATATCTATTATTCTCTTTTGACTTTTCAAACCGCTGCTCTTATCTCCGTTATTAATAGTCTCCCTATTGGGAATAATGGAATGATGATGATAAGACGATATCTCTCTGTAAGAAATTTCAAATTATTTTTATTTTATTCTGTGATTTTTTTCATTTTTTTTTTTTTTCACTTCTTCTTCTGTTGTATTGATCATTAATATGTTCCCGGCCTAAATTCAATTAGAAAAATTTATTGTAATGTTCAACTATTGTTTTCCCATCTTTTTTATATCAAATCTTGTTGTTTTTTTTTTTGTTGGAAAATTTTGTGGGAGATTTGTTTTAAGGTGAAATATATTGTTTTCAAATTTTCCAAACTTGTCATTTATAAAACAAAGTAGGTTTCTGGATTCTATCAAGATAGAGATTCGCACCTATTTGTTTTCATTTCACATTTGCTACTTGGGAGAGAACTTTTGAAGATAACCTACATGGGTTTTGAATTCAAAGCCAATACAAATATCCATTTTCCCCCTCTGACGTTTGTTTTTCTATATGTTGCTTAGATTTGAAGTTGATTATTAATACCAATGCCTGTGATAAACGTTAAATATTGTCATATAAACCTTGAAATGGAGAATCTAGAATAGTTCACAGACGAGCAATCCCATGAAACATCGCCTAAAATTTGAAGACCTCTGATCTCTTATGGAGATAGTAGTCTCTCGCGTTGATGATGGTTTTATTTTAATTCAGATTATTTTTTATTTCACACGTGGTCGCACAAGGGAGGAGGTCGCTAATTATATAGGTCGCTCATGAGAGGTTTAATTGTTTTACAAGTCGTTTTATAGATCTTCCATTGTTTCTCCTCTTCAATCTTCTTCAGAACTACATATAGGTTTTTCACACAGAGATTCCTGTATGCAAATTTTGTTTCCCTACCTCCACACACACCTCAACAGAGATATTTAAGTTAGATGTGTATCTAATGTGTTAATATATATATATATTATTATCATATATTATTATAATATTATTATCCGAACTTTATATATGGAACTAACAAAGAAACGAATATACCAGCTACTGGCGAATAAAATGGCTCAAATAATAAAATATCCCTGTAAAAGTAGTGCCCATAGTGTTAACATGGAATGGAATTGTAACAAGAGATACAATAAACAAAATAGGAATAAAATAAACATAAGAGACTTTGTCTACACTCAATCCCTAGTTCTGAAAAATCATAGAAACCACTTCAACAGAGAAGAAGAATGAACCTCACGATAAGTTCCAAAAATAAAGAAATGGAAGCCATGGATCGATTGTTGGGACGATGGCGTGTGAAGACAAGGAAGGCGGAACACCGGAGATAATCATGAAGATGACAGGAGACCTGACAGACAAGAATGGATCAAGGCCAGGGGACCATGTTATCGAGGAGCCACCATAGAAAGACTGCTGGAGAGCTGCAGGACATCGGGGGACCATATCTGCGAGGGCCACAGCACTGACCAGGAGTTTATATCTTTTTTTCTTTTACTATTATTATTTCGATGTTGTAAATAAAAATATGTCAATAGACCATTCGTTACACTTTTTTTTGAGAAAACCTTGTGTCTTTTTTGGAAAAAAAAAAGTTATTATTATTATTACAAAATACCCTTTTACTAGTTTTGAAATCTTTTTTCTTTAAAAAAAATAAAAATCATAAATACCTATTATCTTATTTACAACAAATAATTCCTTCTTAAAAGGAATTAGCGCTGTGTTTTTTACTTTGAACAGAGAGATATGGCGTTCGATCAAGACATGGACAGGCTTTATTGCGATGAAGGATTTTGACGAGATAGTTTTCCAAATGTATTTGTCTTTCTGGGAACATCGTTCAGCGAAAAAAGGGTTTTTAAGTGTCATCATATATAAAAGGTGTTGAAATTCCAAAATGGTCAATAGTGCCATCACAATGTGGGTTTTTCCGTTGGCAAAGAGATGTCCTTCCACTTCTTGTAGCGTGAGTATGGCGCGTGTACATCCTTGTAAAAACAACCATCCTTGCCATTACCTGATCAAAATCATCATTAATTATATACAGAGGGTATTTTCTATTCCTTCTCTCCCGGTCTCATTAATAATTCCCTTTAGACTAATGGGTCCGAGATTATTTATAAATTACTTTTTTCTTTTCAATTTATTTAGCGTGAGCACAGCTCTCTAAATTATACATGGAGTTTTAATACATCGCCATATACAACGGCATATGTGCTTAGAGATGCTAAAATATGCAAAGTTTTTTGGCGATTGTTGTGGAAAACTTTGAACGCTTAACTTTTCTTGGAGAAATTTTACTTATTTTATTTCTAACTGTTGACGAAATGTTTTAGCATCTTTGTTTAACTGAGAAATAGAATTAATGGAATTTTCTCCTATTGCGGAATTACATTTGGAATAGCGCTTGATAAATATATAGGATTTTTATGTTGTTATTGAATGTTGACATTATTTCAGGGAATGAAACGGTTGGTTTCAACAAAGTTGATCTTAGTTCTAAACCGCATTGAATCATTCTTTAGGTAGTAAATTGTTTCTATATTCCTCGATTTTTTCCATCAGTCTTGCCGTACTAGTGAGGGAATGTAACCCAATAGGAATCGTGTAAGTGGCGATGCCTAAGTGCCATTAATCAAACTGTGTACTAATGGTAAGTCTTCTGGATTTGTACTAACGGCGACATAAGTTCATAACCCGCTATTGATGTTTTTATAACTGCCTCTACATGTGTGAAAGGCATTTTCTATATTCGCTACGATATCCATGGGAATATGGAGCCCACATGTTGGTTATCACAAGGATGGTGTGTGTATTCTGTGTGGAATGACCGCAGATACAATGGAGTGTAACCCGCGGCTGGTGGTGTATTGTAACCCGGGGTTGTTATGTAACAATGGAATGTAATTTGAAGGATCCTCTCTAATAAAAGGAGGCAATTATCTCTCCCAGAAAAAGAGAGGAACGGTGTGATTCCCATAGATTACTGGGAGATGAATTCTCCAGGAATGTGGGTGATGATTGTGGTAGCCTTTGTTTTGTAGAGGTTTTATTGAGATCACAATCGAGGTTTGTGATTGGAGAACGGATACAATAGATTATTTCGATTTATATTTCATAAAATAGTTTTAATATGGAAGTAATATATTGATGAAATTTCAAATTGATTAATCATATCATATTTCGCCATCTATAGCTAAAGAAAAAGAAAATATTCAAATAAATTAAAATCATATATCCAAGTTTTATTCCATTAGTTATTCGTATATGATGTATTTTGTGCATCGATTTCTATGTATATAGGTATAGAAGTGGTAAAATTCCGGTTCATATCCCAACAACCGTGTTGAGACAATGATGGGTGGGGGGGTGAATTTTGTACGAACATAAACATTAGATACATTTAATATAACAAGGAATCCGCACTTAATTCTTGTAGCGCAAAGCTCACAACTAAAACAATTTCCCGAAAATGATTATATTTCAGTATCAAAGTTCTGATATACCTTCGATCTAATATTGACAGGTTGAACGTCATCTAAATTGTTACTTTTTCTTTGTTTTGACCTAAAATCAGCCATTCCCGGTTACCTCAGGTTAGAGAATGATATATTTATATTTAAATGTTTCTTACAGAACTGAGAGATTTGAAATAATAAGAGCTAGAGGTGATTTAAATTCCAGTAAGGTTTCGACACAGGATACGCACAACACAACAAATTCTGACTGAATGCTTTAGTAGAGATGCCAAATATATTGAGGCATAGTTGGGAGAGGGACTTGAGGGTTTAAGACTAGAGTGAATATTAATCTAAGATCCAAAGATTACGACATGTGTGCTACCGATATTGTCTCAAAATGCTCGAGTTGGTTGTATTTTGGTATTTGTACAGTAATTGGTAGATGCTTAAAGTGTGTTCAGTGGGAAGTATAATCTTGATGTATCTCCATAATTGTGCCTGCAGTAGTGTAGATGTTAGATGCTTGGGGAGCTGGATCAATAGAAAGTATACTTTTAATGCATATTTAACATTGTATTTGTAGGTTGTAGTACTGTGTAGATGTGAGATGGAGAGTGTGGGGTGAATGAAAAGTATACTGTTGATGTATATTTAGCACATTTAATCTGTAGACTGTACTGTGTGTAGATGTCAGATGGTTGGAGAGTGGGATCAATGGATAGTATACTCTTGATTTATATTTATCATTGAATTTGTAGGCTGTAGAGTACTTTAGAAATTTGGTAGATAGAGAGAGAGAGAGATCACAGGGAAGTTTACGTAACCCTACTATTGTGCATGTGGAATGTAGCAATGGGAAGTATACTGTTGATATGTTGTCAGCATAAACTCTTTACCGTTAATTTTACTTATAATTTAATATAGATGTATGAACACACATACAACACAGACGTTCAGGGAGAGAGAGCCGTTCTAACGTAGTATCCACAGTGAGGTAGGTGGAAGTAAGTGTTGAGAGAGAACAAGAAGTTGGCGACAAATGAAGCTCGGGGAGCAATCAACAAAGAGGAGCGGCCATCGACCACTGGGGAGAGTCCCAGCCTGGTAATGAATTGAGTTGTCCCAACTTCACCTGCGAGGTGATGGATAGATCCATCCCCCTGGACACTGTCCGCCGCTTCAAATCGCCACTCATCGACTATTCATAGCCGTTCTCAGACTCGAACTTTTTGTAGCAATTTAACGGAATCCTCTTTAGGAAACACGTCAGTTGTGAAATATACTTTTTTTAAATCGATATTTTGGACACCTACCGTGACTAAAATGTCAGTCGAGAGGATCCCTACGAATGTCGGCTCAAAGAATCAGGATGGATTTTCTTCCACTTTTCTGTAAATTAATTGTGGGGACAACGCGAAGTCAAATCTATTAATTTAGATTTATTCTAAAGATTATTTTGAAAATTATAATTTTGTTTAAAGATAATTCTCTGAAGGAAGTTGACGTTTCGTTAGGGCAACTGTCTGCGTTTGTGGATAGATGTTAAGTGAATATAAACATCTGCGCCACATCGATCCAACTCTTCCCAGCTATTTAGCTATCGAGGATTGAAGGCCCCTGCGAAATTGTGACATCTGAAGTTTCTAGAAATCCTTCTCGCACATATACTTGCGAACGATGGTTCTAGCATGTTCAGAACGGGTTGCGGTAGGTGCCTGTGTAGACGAGCAAAGGTCCATTTCTTCGGAAAAGATCATCTTACGCTGTTTAGTCACCGGATAGGAGATCAGCCTTGGAGGTTCACTACCTCAAGTTGCAAGAGGTGTGCAGAACGTGTGTGTTGCCTCCAGTTATTGTGAATAAGTCAGTCCGCTGAATAAGGCACGAGTTAGTAAATGAGTCCACATTAGCTGGGCCTAGATAATTCATGGTGGACTTCCATTAGAGATCAATACGCTCTCGGATAACCAAGCCAATTTCTGCTCAACTCTTTGGTTCTTTATCTAAAGAACATATTTTAGAATTCTCTCTGGGAATATTTTTTCGCCTCTAATCTTCTACTTCGAGTCTGGTTCTCCGTCCGCAAGGTGAGGCCACAAAATGTTCCTCAGATGCCACCACTCCCTGTCTTGCCCTGTTGCCCCGGCCTCACGGATGTGCCCATGTCCAGGTGACCGTGCCTGAGGATCCGTTACGGCTGGTGAGTACTATCTCCTCCACAGGGGACATCATCCTGCTTTTTGTACATCAATACTAGAAGCTTCAGGAGTTTAGGTTAACGCTTTAGTTTGCTTCTTCCGTCTAGGTATTGGCGGTGCTGCTTTTTGTCCTTAACTGGATACAAGTGGTGAGGTGGAAGATGGTAATACTTTAGCTTTTGACGTGAAGGGTATGCAGATTAGATGACACTGTATTTTGGTAGGACAATACTTCAGAGCAAACGTACAGTTCCAAAATTAAAGAGTGTGGAACTTTTTATATAATTCCATATAGTGCTCTCTCTTTTAATGGCACACAATACTATATATAAATGAGAGCCTATATTAAGATTACAAAACAGGGAGATGGTTTTATTTGTAAATTCTAAAAACAGTTCATAGGATAGGAGAATATACAATCAGAATTTCTCTTGTCTATAGATAACTAGCGGATGTACCCGGCTTCGCTCGGGGTTTTACCCGAGTAAAGGTTTGTCTAACGAACATTTGTTAAAACAATTCTCTATAAACTTATAAAAAAAAATAATAGATATATTTTGGTAATTGGAAGTTAAAGGAATAGTATCTTCGCCTTGGAATTGTATCATTATTCTTGTCTCAAATAAATTGCCGTGTCATCCTGAGATAATCTTACTTTTGATAAATAATCTTTAAGATAATAAACTTAGTGATAATAAAACTTATAGATAAAAAAACGTGTTATCATCGTCGCAATCGTGGCGCTGCTTGCGAGTTAAATATACAAATCTGCAAATAACTCTAAGGATATTCAAGATATTCAAGAAATTATTTTTTAAAAACCTTCCCGGGGATATACCTAATAATATCCCAAAATTTCACGGCGATTGGATGTATGGTTTTTGAATCTATAGAGTACACACAGACAGACAGACAGACATTCAATTTTATATATATATAGATTGGACTTTGAGAAGCTTGTAGGTTATTATATATAGCGGTATTGTCCTGCTTTTGAAACATGACGTCACATTAGAGTGTCGTACCATCAATATGGCGTCACTTGGTGTCGTACCATCAACATGACGTCACTTAGTGTCGTACCATCAATATGACGTCACATAAGAGTGTCGTACCATCAATATGACATCATTTAGTGTCGTACCATCAACATGACGTCACTTAGTGTCGTACCATCAATATGACGTCACATTAGAGTGTCGTACCATCAATATGACGTCACATTAGAGTGTCGTACCATCAATATGACGTCACATTAGAGTGTCGTACCATCAACATGACGTCACATTAGAGTGTCGTATCATCAACATGACGTCACATTATAATGTCGTACCATCAACATGACGTCACTTTAGAGTGTCGTACTATCAATATGACGTCACTTAGTGTCGTGCCATCAACATGACGTCACATTAGAGTGTCGTACCATCAATATGACGTCACATTATAATGTCGTACCATCAACATGACGTCACTTTAGAGTGTCGTACCATCAATATGACGTCACTTTAGAGTATCGTACCATCAACATGGCGTCACATTAGAGTGTCGTACTATCAACATGACGTCACATTAGAGTGTCGTACTATCAATATGACATCATTTAGTGTCGTACCATCAACATGACGTCACTTAGTGTCGTACCATCAATATGACGTCACATTAGAATGTCGTACCATCAACCTGACATCACATTAGAGCGTCGTACCATCAACATGACGTCACTTTAGAGTGTCGTATCATCAACCTGACATCACATTAGAGCGTCGTACCATCAACATGACATCACATTAGAGTGTCGTACCATCAACATGACGTCACATTAGTGTCGTACCATCAACATGACGTCACGTTAGAGTATCGTACCATCAACATGACATCACGTTAGAGGGTCGTACCATCAACATGACGTCACATTAGAATGTCGTACCATCAATATGACGACACTTTGGAGTGTCATACAATCAACATGGCGTCACATTAGAGTGTCGTACCATCAACATGGCGTCACATTAGAGTGTCGTAACATCAACATGACATCACATTAGAGTGTCGTACCATCAACATGACGTCACGTTAGAGTGTCGTACCATCAACATGACGTCACCTTAGAGTGTCGTACCATCAACATGACGTCATATTAGAATGTCGTACCATCAACATGGCGTCACATTAGAGTGTCGTAACATCAACCTGACATCACGTTAGAGTGCGTACCATCAACATGACGTTAGAGTATCGCACGTTATGACAGACACCGACGCTTTGCGACTTTTACCAATACTTTACCTTCCAGATCTACTTATGGACAAAACTTAAGGAAGTGTAAAGTTTCTGATGTCGCCAGGCGCCTGATTTTTGAAGGAGACATGGGAAATTTTGTTCACACTTAGTTGCCTCGTGTGTCTTCAATAAAGGTCACTGTGTATCAAATATCTTTAGTGTCGTACCATCAACATGACATCACATTAGAGTGTCGTACCATCAACCTGACATCACGTTAGAGTGTCGTACCATCAACATGACATCACATTAGAGTGTCGTACCATCAACATGAAACACGTTAGAGTGTCGTACCATCAACATGAAACACGTTAGAGTGTCGTAACATCAACATGAAACACGTTAGAGTGTCGTACCATCAACATGACATCACTTTAGAGTGTCGTACCATCAACATGAAACACGTTAGAGTGTCGTACCATCAACATGAAGCACGTTAGAGTGTCGTAACATCAACATGAAACACGTTAGAGTGTCGTAACATCAACCTGACATCACGTTAGTGTCGTACCATCAACATGACATCACATTAGAGTGTCGTACCATCAACATGAAACACGTTAGAGTGTCGTAACATCAACCTGACATCACGTTAGAGTGTCGTACCATCAACATGACATCACATTAGAGTGTCGTACCATCAACATGAAACACGTTAGAGTGTCGTAACATCAACATGAAACACGTTAGAGTGTCGTACCATCAACATGACGTCACATTAGAGTGTCGTATCATCAACATGACGTCACATTATAATGTCGTACCATCAACATGACGTCACTTTAGAGTGTCGTACCATCAATATGACGTCACTTAGTGTCGTGCCATCAACATGACGTCACATTAGAGTGTCGTACCATCAATATGACGTCACATTATAATGTCGTACCATCAACATGACGTCACTTTAGAGTGTCGTACCATCAATATGACGTCACTTTAGAGTATCGTACCATCAACATGGCGTCACATTAGAGTGTCGTACTATCAACATGACGTCACATTAGAGTGTCGTACTATCAATATGACATCATTTAGTGTCGTACCATCAACATGACGTCACTTAGTGTCGTACCATCAATATGACGTCACATTAGAATGTCGTACCATCAACCTGACATCACATTAGAGCGTCGTACCATCAACATGACGTCACTTTAGAGTGTCGTATCATCAACCTGACATCACATTAGAGCGTCGTACCATCAACATGACATCACATTAGAGTGTCGTACCATCAACATGACGTCACATTAGTGTCGTACCATCAACATGACGTCACGTTAGAGTATCGTACCATCAACATGACATCACGTTAGAGGGTCGTACCATCAACATGACGTCACATTAGAATGTCGTACCATCAATATGACGACACTTTGGAGTGTCATACAATCAACATGGCGTCACATTAGAGTGTCGTACCATCAACATGGCGTCACATTAGAGTGTCGTAACATCAACATGACATCACATTAGAGTGTCGTACCATCAACATGACGTCACGTTAGAGTGTCGTACCATCAACATGACGTCACCTTAGAGTGTCGTACCATCAACATGACGTCATATTAGAATGTCGTACCATCAACATGGCGTCACATTAGAGTGTCGTAACATCAACCTGACATCACGTTAGAGTGCGTACCATCAACATGACGTTAGAGTATCGCACGTTATGACAGACACCGACGCTTTGCGACTTTTACCAATACTTTACCTTCCAGATCTACTTATGGACAAAACTTAAGGAAGTGTAAAGTTTCTGATGTCGCCAGGCGCCTGATTTTTGAAGGAGACATGGGAAATTTTGTTCACACTTAGTTGCCTCGTGTGTCTTCAATAAAGGTCACTGTGTATCAAATATCTTTAGTGTCGTACCATCAACATGACATCACATTAGAGTGTCGTACCATCAACCTGACATCACGTTAGAGTGTCGTACCATCAACATGACATCACATTAGAGTGTCGTACCATCAACATGAAACACGTTAGAGTGTCGTACCATCAACATGAAACACGTTAGAGTGTCGTAACATCAACATGAAACACGTTAGAGTGTCGTACCATCAACATGACATCACTTTAGAGTGTCGTACCATCAACATGAAACACGTTAGAGTGTCGTACCATCAACATGAAGCACGTTAGAGTGTCGTAACATCAACATGAAACACGTTAGAGTGTCGTAACATCAACCTGACATCACGTTAGTGTCGTACCATCAACATGACATCACATTAGAGTGTCGTACCATCAACATGAAACACGTTAGAGTGTCGTAACATCAACCTGACATCACGTTAGAGTGTCGTACCATCAACATGACATCACATTAGAGTGTCGTACCATCAACATGAAACACGTTAGAGTGTCGTAACATCAACATGAAACACGTTTAGAGTGTCGTAACATCAACCTGACATCACGTTAGAGTGTCGTACCATCAACATGACGTTAGAGTATCGCACGTTATGACAGACACCGACGCATTGCGACTTTTACCAATACTTTACCTTCCAGATCTACTTATGGACAAAACTTAAGGAAGTGTAAAGTTTCTGATGTCGCCAGGCGCCTGATTTTTGAAGGAGACATGGGAAATTTTGTTCACACTTAGTTGCCTCGTGTGTCTTCAATAAAGGTCACTGTGTATCAAATATCTTTCAGAGTTATTGTATGAATCTCGATATACATGCTGAACTTCTTTAAGTTTTGTCCATGAGTGTATATACGCAAAACTTTAGTTGGGGCACAGACTTCACCAGGGCCACTTGAGGACGGTGGAGTGAATCTTGTAGGTGTAAGGCTGAGTTATCAGGCCCTTAGACCAAATCTGTGTGTAACACGGCTATCTTATAATCTATAGGATAGTTATGTGTTAAACGTTCTCATTTTTAAAATCTATTTTCAATATTTTGCAAATCGGCGTTTTGTAGATTATTTAATGTGCATGCTGGTATATTGACTGAGCCAGAATTAATTTTAATTAATCGTTTAAAAAACGAACGGAAAGAAGAGTTGAAACGGTGGAAAACGTGACGTTTTTAATTAAGTGACTGTAGAATTCCTAATTGACCAGGGCGACTAAGTAACCACGGCCGTGGCATCATAATTAAAAGTAATTGTGGGGAAATTACAGGGCGAAGTGTGACTTGGTGCGGTGGGTGATTAAGGACCGCGAGGACTGTCCTGTTTGGGCACGCTGCACCTGTGGCCGCAGCTCTCCACGGGTAGTTCGCAGGGTTGGTACACTGCCGGTGTCCGCAGTTGTAGGTGCCCACGGGTAGTTCGCAGGGTTTGGCCACCACCGGTGTCGGCAGCTCTCGTTCTCCACAGGTAGTTCGCAGGGTTTGGACACCACCGGTGTCCGCCGCTGTCGGTGTCAACGGGTAGTTCGCAGGGTTTGGACACCACCGGTGTCCGCACCATGTCGAT
>CP092866.1:67272777-67356241 GCA_030710605.1 Cordylochernes scorpioides
GATCACGTTAGAGTGTCGTACCATCAACATGACGTCTCATTAGAGTGTCGTACCATCAACATGACGTCACGTTAGAGTATCGTACCATCAACATAACATCACATTAGAGTGTCGTAACATCAACATGACATCACGTTAGAGTATCGTAACATCATCATGACATCACATTAGAATGTCGTACCATCAACATAACATCACATTAGAGTGTCGTACCATCAACATGACATCACATTAGAGTGTCGTACCATCAACATGAAACACGTTAGAGTGTCGTAACATCAACCTGAGATCACGTTAGAGTGTCGTACCATCAACATGACATCACATTAGAGTGTCCTACCATCAACGTGAAACACGTTAGAGTGTCGTAACATCAACCTGACATCACGTTAAAGTGTCGTACCATCAACATGAAGTTAGAGTATCGCACGTTGTGACAGACCTCGACGCATTGCGACTTTTACCAATACTTTACCTTCTAGATCTATACTTATGGACAAAACTTAAGGAAGTGTAAAGTTTCTGATGTCGCCAGGCATTGCTTTTTGAAGGAGACATGGGAAATTTTGTTTACACTTAGTTGCCTCGTGTGTCTTCAATAAAGGTCACCACTGTATATCAAATATCTTTTAGAGTTATTGTATGAATCTCGATATACATGCTGAACTTCTTTAAGTTTTGTCCATGAGTGTATATACGCCAAAATTTTAGTTGGGACACAGACTTCACCAGGGCCACTTGAGGACGGTGGAGGGAATCTTGTAGGTGTAAGGTTGAGTTATCAGGCCCTTAGACCAAATCTGTGTGCTACCCGGCTATCTTATAATCTATAGGATAGTTATGTGTTAACCGTTTTCATTTTTGTTTATCTATTTTCAATATTTTGCAAATCGGCGTTTTATAGATTTTTTAATGTGCATTCTGGTATACTGACTGAGCCAGAATGAATTTGAATTAATCGTTTAAAAAACGAACGGAAAGAAGAGTTGTGAAACGGTGGAAAACGTGACGTTTTTAATTAAGTGACTGTAGAATTCCTAATTGACCAGGGCGACTAAGTAACCACGGCCGTGGCATCATAATTAAAAGTAATTGTGGGGAAATTACAGGGCGAAGTGTGACTTGGTGCGGTGGGTGATTAAGGACCGCGAGGACTGTCCTGTTTGGGCACGCTGCACCTGTGGCCGCAGCTCTCCACGGGTAGTTCGCAAGGTTGGTACACTGCCGGTGTCCGCAGTTGTCGGTGCCCACGGGTAGTTCGCAGGGTTTGGCCACCACCGGTGTTGGCAGCTCTCGTTCTCCACAGGTAGTTCGCAGGGTTTGGACACCGCTGTTGAGCGGCAGCTATAGATGGAGAGCTGTCTAGACTGAAGTCTGTATGTTAAACTGTTGAAGGACAGCTATAGATGGAGAGCTGTCTAGACTGAAGTCTGTACGTTAACCTGTTGAGGGACAGCTATTGATGGTAAGCTGTCTAGACTGAAGTCTGTACGTTAAACTGTTGAGGGACAGCTATAGATGGAGAGCTGTCTAGACTGAAGTCTGTACGTTAACCTGTTGAGGGACAGCTATTGATGGTAAGCTGTCTAGACCGAAGTCTGTACGTTAACCTGTTGAGAGACAGCTAAAGATGTTGAGCTGTCTAGACCGAAGTCTATACGTCGCCTGTTGAGGGACAGCTATAGATGGTGAGCTGTCTAGACCGAAGTCTATACGTTAACCTGTTGAGGGACAGCTATAGGTGGTGAGCTGTCTAGACCGAAGTCTATACGTTAACCTATTAAGAGACAGCTAAAGATGTTGAGCTGTCTATCCGAAGTCTATACGTCGCCTGTTGAGGGACAGCTATAGATGGTGAGCTGTCTAGACCGAAGTCTATACGTTAACCTGTTGAAGGACAATTATAGATGGCGAGCTGTCTAGACCGAAGTCTGTACGTTAACCTGTTGAGGGATAGCTATAGATGGCGAGCTGTCTAGACCGAAGTCTGTACGTTAACCTGTTGCGGGACAGCTATAGGTGGTGAGCTGTCTAGACCGAAGTCTGTACGTTAACCTATTAAGAGACAGCTAAAGATGTTGAGCTGTCTAGACCGAAGTATATACGTTAACCTGTTGAGGGACAGCTATAGGTGGTGAGCTGTCTAGACCGAAGTCTGTACGTTAACCTATTAAGAGACAGCTAAAGATGTTGAGCTGTCTAGACCGAAGTCTATACGTTAACCTGTTGAGGGACAGCTATTGATGGTAAGCTGTCTAGACCGAAGTCTGTACGTTAACCTGTTGAGAGACAGCTAAAGATGTTGAGCTGTCTAGACCGAAGTCTATACGTTAACCTGTTGAGGGACAGCTATAGGTGGTGAGCTGTCTAGACCGAAGTCTATACGTTAACCTATTAAAAGACAGCTAAAGATGTTGAGCTGTCTATCCGAAGTCTATACGTCGCCTGTTGAGGGACAGCTATAGATGGTGAGCTGTCTAGACCGAAGTCTATACGTTAACCTGTTGAAGGACAATTATAGATGGCGAGCTGTCTAGACCGAAGTCTGTACGTTAACCTGTTGAGGGATAGCTATAGATGGCGAGCTGTCTAGACCGAAGTCTGTACGTTAACCTGTTGCGGGACAGCTATAGGTGGTGAGCTGTCTAGACCGAAGTCTGTACGTTAACCTATTGAGAGACAGCTAAAGATGTTGAGCTGTCTAGACCGAAGTCTATACGTCGCCTGTTGAGGGACAGCTATAGATGGCGAGCTGTCTAGACCGAAGTCTGTACGTTAACCTGTTGAGGGATAGCTATAGATGGCGAGCTGTCTAGATCGATGTCTCTATTACATTAGCTTTATGAGGTACCGTAATATATGATGAGCTGTCAAGCCCGAAGTCTGTACATCAGTCTGTTGGGTGAAATATATATTCCTATCGTTTTTAATGTGAAAGATTGGACGTCACACGAAATCGTCTCCTCGCACTTTTGGAAACAAACCCAATCACTCTTTAATATGATATTGATGTTGAATATATATGGATTTTATCATTTTATAAGCCCAAACATATTTATACCTTTAAGCCTCTACTAATATCCTCTTCAACATTAGAATTAATGACATTTATGGTTGGTTTAATAGCTAAGGTAAGCACCAAAAAGAATACAACTATTCACATAGCATTATAACTCAATATAATCTTCTTCGAGCTCTATGTCTTTTTCTCATCGATGTTTTAGGGCCATTTTCATAGAACTTTTTATCGAGGCTGTAAAATACTCATCAACATCTTAATGACCTCGACAAATTGTCCACAAATATTTCTTGTCAAATGCGACACACATACATCTTTTTCTATTTCAACGGTCAATTTTGAATATATTTTTAGGATGACACTACTCGGTGATTGCTATGCCTTTCTTCCAATGGAGATTTGTCGAATAACGTTCTAGAACATAGACGAAGACCTTTCTAGAAAAAGACTAACTTTTTAAGGCGCTTTCTCTTTTCACGATCCTTTTTTTTGCATTTATTTATGGAACAATATGTAAAGAAATTTATGAATCGGCTCAAATTCTCTTTAGGGTTTGCCTTAAAAACGCTGCAAACTGGCCAAAGAAGCGTCCAACTCTACCAGATTTTAGTCCAAAGTGAGAAAATGCGACACCCATTGAGCACAAAGCTTGTTTCTACCCATAAAGTTGTATACATGTTATTTTGAGAGGCGAATGGATTCTACAAGTTCTCTTATCATTATTCAGCGATCATTCATATTCATTTGGAGGATTCGGGTAATGTTTTCTTCGCAGGTCAACTTTCTCGGTCGTCCACTACGAAGTTCGTCTTCTCAGCTTGTTCGTTCCCGTTTAAAATCAGAACCCAGTTGTGAATTGTTATTAAAGAAGGAGAATACTCACTTGAAGATCATTCAGCTCTTATTTTATTTGGGTGACATTTTCCCTATCTAAACAGAAAAGGATTACCGCTCGTATTTATTCTGTTTCTATTTTTAAAGGAACGGTAGTCATATATAGTCCAATGACGTTGTAAATATAGAAATACGACACCTCTGGATTAGAATTTTGTGCGTATAATTTTAAATAATTTTATTAATTATATATGCCAGAACTATTATAAAATTATCGTTTTTATCCGTCTCGCTTTCCTTACTTGTTAAACTCTCTTCGTAAATCCATGTCTTACTGTTGATTTCTTGAGAAATGGGAGGGAAGGGTCCTAGCGTGTGTCAGGTATAAAGAATGTCCTCGATGTTTCCTTATTTGTTACCCGCGAGGTCGTCCCCAGGGGCAAGGCACGGTGCATTAGCACCCGGGGGCACTCTACCTAACAATCTTATTCAATTACATTTAAGGTAGACAAAAATAACCATTAAACTTATTTGATTGTCCTCTCGAATAATTGGGTTTGTGGCGGAGCGACTAATTGTGCGCGTGATCGGACTTGTGGTCCGTTCACGTTTCGGACAATGTTTGACAGGAGAGTGTTTTCAGGAAACAACTTACGTGGTTGTACTTTCTATTTGTCCACGTTCCGGACAATGTTTGACGGGAAGGTGTTTGCGAGGAATACCCTAGTTAGTTGTACTTTCTGTCTGTTCACGTGCGGGATAATGTTTGACGGGAGAGTATTTCCATGGAACAACTTACGTGGTTGTACTTTCTATTTGTCAACGTTCCGGACAATGTTTGACGGGAGAAGTATTTGCGAGGAATATCCTACTTAGTTGTACTTTCTGTCTGTTCACGTGCGGGATAATGTTTGACGGGAGAGTATTTCCATGGAACAACTTACGTGGTTGTACTTTCTATTTGTCAACGTTCCGGACAATGTTTGACGGGAAGGTGTTTGCGAGGAATACCCTAGTTAGTTGTACTTTCTGTCTGTTCACGTGCGGGATAATGTTTGACGGGAGAGTATTTCCATGGAACAACTTACGTGGTTGTACTTTCTATTTGTCAACGTTCCGGACAATGTTTGACGGGAGAAGTATTTGCGAGCAATATTCTACTTAGTTGTACTTTCTGTCTGTTCACGTGCGGGATAATGTTTGACGGGAGAGTATTTCCATGGAACAACTTACGTGGTTGTACTTTCTATTTGTCAACGTTCCGGACAATGTTTGACGGGAAGGTGTTTGCGAGGAATACCCTAGTTAGTTGTACTTTCTGTCTGTTCACGTGCGGGATAATGTTTGACGGGAGAGTATTTCCATGGAACAACTTACGTGGTTGTACTTTCTATTTGTCAACGTTCCGGACAATGTTTGACGGGAAGGCGTTTGCGAGGAATACCCTAGTTAGTTGTACTTTCTGTCTGTTCACGTGCGGGATAATGTTTGACGGGAGAGTGTTTCCATGGAACAACTTACGTGGTTGTACTTTCTATTTGTCCACGTTCCGGACAATGTTTGACGGGAAGGTGTTTGCGAGGAATACCCTAGTTAGTTGTACTTTCTGTCTGTTCACGTGCGGGATAATGTTTGACGGGAGAGTATTTCCATGGAACAACTTACGTGGTTGTACTTTCTATTTGTCAACGTTCCGGACAATGTTTGACGGGAAGGTGTTTGCGAGGAATACCCTAGTTAGTTGTACTTTCTGTCTGTTCACGTGCGGGATAATGTTTGACGGGAGAGTGTTTTCATAGAACAACTTACGTGGTTGTACTTTCTGTTTGTCCACGTACCGGACAATGTTTGACGGGAAGGTGTTTGCGAGGAATACCCTAGTTAGTTGTACTTTCTGTCTGTTCACGTGCGGGATAATATTTGACGGGAGAGTATTTCCATGGAACAACTTACGTGGTTGTACTTTCTGTTTGTCCACGTTCCGGACAATGTTTGACGTGAGAAGTATTTGCGAGGAATATCCTTCTTAGTTTTACTTTCTGTTTGTCCACGTTCCGGACAATGTTTGACGTGAGAAGTATTTGCGAGGAATATCCTTCTTAGTTTTACTTTCTGTTTGTCCACGTTCCGGACAATGTTTGTCGGGAGAAGTATTTGCTAGAAACATCCTACGTGGTTGTACTTTCTGTTTGTCTATGTTCCATAAAATGTTTAACGGAAGAAGTGTTTACGAAGAAACAACATATGTGGTTTTACTTTCTGTTTGTCCACGTTCTGAACGGGAAGGTATTTGCTAGAAACATCCTACGCGGTTTTACTTTCTGGTTGTTCAAGTTTAGAGTGATCATTCTGCCTCAATTTCCCGAGTGTTTTTGGAGAGATTCCGGCATTTCCTTGAGGAAAAAGTCGGCTTGAAAGAGTCCCAATCCATACTGACGTCTCTTGTCATCTTCACAAGGAAACTATTATACCGAGATGACAAACATAATTTCGTGTCAAAAATATTCTCTAAAATTTAATTGAAATCTTCCTCGGTCCGGAAGTAAACATCCATTGTCTTTCTGAAACTATTCTAATTACCAGAGACAAAAACAAAAGGTGCCGCGGGGGCAAATTTCATACTCGGGGAGGGCCCGGGGGATCGGGCGATTGATGAGGAAGGGCCCTACAGCGCAGGGGCTCTCGGGGGACAGCCGGGCTGTTTAATTCTTCTTGTAGCGGGGCCCTTCGTAATTACTGGCGGGGCCTCGGGCAGATTGGTGGACACTTGCTGCTTTAAACCATTCTTGTCGCTGGCATAGGTTTGTCGCGGAGTATTGCTTTATTCCCTCAATTCTAAAATTTCAAAATTCGAATAAAGCTTGAGCATACATTATGTATGAATTGTATAAAGAGAGCCGTGGGTTTATAAAATATAGATAGACATTGTGTATTAAAAAATACGTTTATGATATAAGATAGGATCCATATAATATGTGCATAAATTGCATAAAGAAAATCACAATACATTGAGTAAAAAGAACATATATACCGAATGTATAAATCATATTTAGAAAGTTTTTTGTTTTTTTTTTATGCGTCGAGTAAAAAGTATATGTACAGTGTGTGTTTATATAAATTACATATAAAAATTATATAATACATTAAGTCTAAAGATCATTTACCGAATGTATAAGTTAAAAATTCAGAAAGTATAAATCAATATATCGAGTAAATGGTACATTTACTTTATGTATAAATTATATACAGAAATTAATAAATAAAAAGTAGGAATAAAGTACAGTAAGAACAGATTCATCAATATCTAATATCCAGTCAGGTATACGGCATATCTGGGACAACATGGCTTGAAGGCTTGTTGAATCAGCTAGCGATGAACATAGTGGTCGATTTAGAGATCCATATTCGCCCTTTGTACTGATGGAATAATTCTGGGGATGTACGGGAGCAGTGATTTGTGGTAGTGTTGAGAAAAACAGGAATTCTGATTTGAAGAATAAAAAACGTGCAGGAACGAAGCCAGCTTTAATCTATACAGCGAATTGCCAGCAGGTGATACTGGGGAACGGACGCCTACGTACTTTTTGGCTCATTATAATCTACTTGAACAATAGGTCACCATTTACAATAATTGATGAAAAATGCATCATGGCCAAAGTCATCTTCATGTCTCTTTAGATACGGGGTGATTTATTTATTTTGATTGCCATTATTGTTCAGCATGCTCTATTACCAAGATTGGTCTGTGCTTAGCAGATGGGCCTCCTTAAACCTATACTGTAATGCCTTTTCTATCTTTATAGAAAGTTCCTCACAGAAAAGACTACCTGTTTTTCCGTACTGTCATAAGATGCTATTGTTGCAAGAAATCCACCTGGGAGTCCGTTGTACAACGTCTCCATCAGCGTTGTGTATAACACTATAGAATGGATGGTGTATTGCCAAATTCCAGCCCGCGTGGAGAACGCAAGGAATGTGCATCGGAACCTCATTGGCTGCCTCCACTAAGTACTCCACTCCATTCGCCGCGGAGAGGGAATCAAAGCCACTTAAAACAAAGAAAAACTCGCACGGGCCTCTAAGCGGAGGTCCAAATACAATTACTGTACAATATGGAAGTTGTTGTAACAATTACAAGCCTTGCTAATTGGGCCAATCATCATTAGGTGCTGGGGGTAAAAATGGCGGCGATCGCGGTTGTTGTTGGTTTTTGAGGGCGGAGTAATGGCGTCTCCACTAATTGTCGAATTCCGGAGTTGGAATGTCTGTCCCATTAGCTTCCTAATCAACCCCGCTGCCAGGACATATCGATGTTCACTCTGGACAGCGCTGTCCACCTTGGTAACTTAGACCTCTTCCTTACCCGGTGAATGCAATGCGAATAACCTTTTTTTCCATTGTCATAAGTCTATGTCTTATTATGAATCATAAATTGAAATAACCTCTAATAGCTTCTTTTTTTTTTAATTTCTGAAACATTTCTCGATTTTTTTTTCAAATACATATATAGAATGGTATGTTCAAAATGTTCGGTTATGAGATTTATATATGTTTTGGCAATGCATATTTCGAATTTTACCACAATTGTAATCGATTTTATGTCTCATTTTGGACCTGTTTTGTGCGCACGCAATTTACGAGGTTAAAATATTAAAATTATTATGTAAATGTGAAGCCTATAGTTTAAATCAGAGACCTGTGGAGTCTTTTATTACCCTTAGAGCTCGCATATCGGGTGGAGCTGCTGTTTATATCGTTGGTATTTAGAGCCATTTCCGTTTAAACTAAATCTCTTCCATTTTTATATACAAGCAGCTCGTAGTAAGACTGCTATATGAAGGTCATCATTGTTTTGTTGCGATAGAACAACGTACCCCGTGCTATAGGTTGAATGTTTTGTTGCGATAGAACAACATACTCCGTGCTATAGGTGAATGTTTTGTTGTGATAGAACAACATACACCGTGCTATAGGTTGAATGTTTTGTTGCGATAGAACAACATACACCGTGCTATAGGTGAATGTTTTGTTGCGATAGAACAACATACACCGTGCTATAGGTGAATGTTTTGTTGCGATAGAACAACATACACCGTGCTATAGGTGAATGTTTTGTTGCGATAGAACAACATACACCGTGCTATAGGTCATTGTTTTGTTGCGATAGAACAACATACACCGTGCTATAGGTGAATGTTTTGTTGCGCTAGAACAACATACACCGTGCTATAGGTCATTGTTTTGTTGTGATAGAACAACATACACCGTGCTATAGGTCATTGTTTTGTTGCGATAGAACAACATACACCGTGCTATAGGTGAATGTTTTGTTGCGATAGAACAACATACACCGTGCTATAGGTCATTGTTTTGTTGCGATAGAACAACATACACCGTGCTATAGGTGAATGTTTTGTTGCGATAGAACAACATACACCGTGCTATAGGTCATTGTTTTGTTGCGATAGAACAACATACACCGTGCTATAGGTGAATGTTTTGTTGCGATAGAACAACATACACCGTGCTATAGGTGAATGTTTTGTGGCGATAGAACAACATACACCGTGCTATAGGTGAATGTTTTGTGGCGATAGAACAACATACACCGTGCTATAGGTGAATGTTTTGTGGCGATAGAACAACATACACCGTGCTATAGGTGAATGTTTTGTGGCGATAGAACAACATACACCGTGCTATAGGTGAATGTTTTGTTGCGATAGAACAACATACACCGTGCTATAGGTGAATGTTTTGTTGCGATAGAACAACATACACCGTGCTATAGGTTGAATGTTTTGTTGCGATAGAACAACATACACCGTGCTATAGGTTGAATGTTTTGTTGCGATAGAACAACATACACCGTGCTATAGGTTGAATGTTTTGTTGCGATAGAACAACATACACCGTGCTATAGGTTGAATGTTTTGTTGCGATAGAACAACATACACCGTGCTATAGGTTGAATGTTTTGTTGCGATAGAACAACATACACCGTGCTATAGGTTGAAAGTTTTTTTGCGATAGAACAACATACACCGTGCTATAGGTTGAATGTTTTGTTGCGATAGAACAACATACACCGTGCTATAGGTTGAATGTTTTGTTGCAAGAGAAAACAACGTACACAGTGCTATAGGTGAATGTTTTGTTGCAATGGACAACGTACACCGTGGGACATTTGCAAGTTTTGTTTCAAAAGAACAATACGTGAATTGACGACGCGCGTTGCAAATAATAATACGCGAGCAAGGCCCATCAATAAAAGATCGGAGCGGCAGCTCGTGAATAAGTAACCCGCGGCTAATGCAATCTCGCGTGCTGCCCACTCCATCCTAATTTGCTTTATGAAGTGGATGAGATAAATAAATGTATTCTATCTCCCCTCTTGGCTTAAACACTACCATTCATCGACCGAAATATCGGTGCGCTAACACATATCCTTCTCTGCTTGAGGATATTCCACTAACAGAAGCATAGCAAGAAATAATCCTGTATCTTCTGAACGATGGACGATATAATTGAAAATGGTAACAACAGCGTGTTGCACATCAAATTAAAAGAAATTTCAGAAATATTGCTGAATTTGAAATGGAATCGTGGAAAATCAAATTTGAAAAAAATGAAACTAGTTTTCAATATAAAAAGGTTTTCGTCCAACGTGAAACTATCAAAGGCATTATGTGGATATTTAATGGACAAGAGTGTAAACAGGATTTGCATAGAAGTAGAATAGGGGACTAGGACCTGCTGAAGAGTACGTCATTACCCGCCTGAGTGCTACAGAGAGTAGATTGAGTTAACCCACTTCTGGAAACCCAAGTTTATTTCGATGCCTAAATGCCTGGTCAATCCTACTTGAGGAAGTTGTGAGCTAAACTGCCGTTTTTGCTAACCATTATCCGGGTTCGACGATGAGTGAAAGTGACTAAACAGGACTCTGGAACTCTGTGAATACAAATTTCTGAATGCTTCAAGATGTGTAAGCATGTGGGGTACTTATAGTTTAAGTAGACACAGGCACTTCTTTATCGTAACATAAATAATTATGTTAGGTATCAAAACTTAAGAGAGACACCAACATACATCTCCTATTTAAATCTGGCACTATGTAAATGGAAAAGTCTAACTACCTTTACATGTGTAGACATGTTGTGTACTTAGAGTTTAAGTAGCTACAAGCACTTCCTGACACGTGTAATTTGGAAAGGTGTAAAAACTTGAAACACACATCTTCTGTCTTAATCCAATCTATCAATCGGATCAATTATTTGTCAGAGGTTGTTGTAAAGCTGAAACTTTTCGGTTCTAATGCGGCAGGGTAGATGAAGCTAGTATATTGTGGCATCTTGTACAGAGGAAAATACATCTTCTTTGTATGTTATTGTTTCAATATGTGACCCTTTTATATATTAAACGAGAGGTCTACTGTGACCAATTCATTGAAATTACTTATACAATAATTTCTCCAGAGATTTCCGTCATCTAACAATAATAATTGTAGGAATACCTTAATTTAAGTCACATTTGAACCATCGAGAAATATAGAAATGTGTTTATGTATGGCCGAGTTTCCCACCTAGCTTGTCCTATCTGCGAAGGCATACGATCTCTTCGTCTAATCTACGGGAATAAAAGAAAGCCTGGCAGGCATCGACCCAAGCGAACTCTGACAAATGCCTTCGACCCGGGGATTTTTTAACATTTTATTTTTGAATTTGCGATGGGGGAGGAGGGTTAATTGGATTCCCGTGTACGGCGGCAGGCCGGGGAGACTTGTTACGTGGGGTAGTCGATACAATATGCATTAGCACCGGGTCTGTTTCTTGTAATTAAATACGTCCTGATGGCAGATTTCAAGATAGGATTTCAATTATAGTTTTGGGGTGAAAATACTTTTTTATACTCTTCTTGTTTGTGTTGGAGGGGACTGGGCGTAATTTTCTGTTATGGCTGCTTGGAGAAACCATAGCTCTACCAACCTCCCTTGGTATATAGAAATACTTTGCTTTGATTCAGTTATAGGATTGAACGCGTTCCATGATTTTTAAATATATATGCCAAGAAGGACTCTCTCATGGTGCTTCCATATGCTAAATCTATGCACGGAATGGAAGAGGATGAATCCCCGAGGCGCTGATACATTCCACATCACATGTATAGGCCTGAATCACATTGTATAGGTTCAATGTGTAATTTAAGTCACATTTGAACCTTCGAGAAACATAGAAATGTGTTTATGTATGGCCGAGTTTCCCACCTAGCTTGTGCTATCCGCGAAGGCATACGATCTGTTCGTTTAATCTACGGGAATAAAAGAAAGCCTGGCAGGCATCGACCCAAGCGAACTCTGACAAATGCCTTCGACCCGGGGTTTATTTAACTCTCTGTACGGGATAACCGATCCGTGTATGAAAGTCCCGGTAAAGCAGAGACGATCCATGTATCAAAGCCCCTGTAGAGGTGAGAATATCCGTGTGTGGAAATTCCTGTAAGGGCGAAACGATGGGTGTATGGAAGTCGTTGTAGGGGTGAGATGATTCGTGTATGGAAGCCTTTGTACGGCAGAGACGATACGTGTAAATACATTCCTGTACGGGTGAGACTATCCGTGCATCAAAGCCCCTGTAGGGGCGAGAAAATCGTGTATAGAAGTTCCTGTACGGGCGAGGCTATCCGTGTATCAAAGTCCCTGAAGGGGCAAGACAACTCTGTATGGAAGTCCCTGCAGGGGTGAGAAAATCCGTGTATAGAAGTCTGTGCACCGGCAAGACTATCCGTGTATCAAAGTCGCGGTACGGGAGAGAAGATCTGTGTATAGAAGTCCCTGTACGGGAGAGACGATGGGCAGGCAATAACGCACCCCCGATATACATAAAGCTTTATGGGGGCACATAACGAGGGGCCTAATGCCAGTGTCGGGTGACGGCGATAGAGTCTCGGGTGTCAGCGCGACATATAGTTCCCGGCTTATTATAGTGGAAGTTATAGCTCCAAATTGTGGTGAGTACACTTTAGTGTCGTGCACATTGGCTGAGTTCTGTTATCGACAAGTTCCATTTAGCTAAAATAGCTGACTTTCACATTCCTCTTCTTTCTCCAGCCACCCCATCTTCTAATACATCTATCATTGAGCAAGTAGTTCCTTCTTAGTGATTAGTGGATCAAATAAATAAAATGTAACAACGGCCAGGTTGTTTTGCTCTCAATAATAATAATTCAAACGAAATATGCTAAATATCTCGCCCAAATATACTTAAATCATCGATTATCATCTCGTTATATAAAAATATGAAACTTTAAACCATTTTGTTATATCGCACTTGCATTTAAGTTTAAATGATATATCATGAGGTAAAATTTCTAAACCTCTAACTGGAAGTACTAATCCTTAGAACCAAGAGAATGGATTCTCTAAGCCTCGTAGAGAGATTACGCCGTTTGCTCAGGTTGGTTTATGGCTTGTTGCTGTTGTTGAGTTTTTAAAGTTTTCTCTATCCTTCTCTCGGTAGCGCTGGACAGTAGCATTTTCTGATATCGGAACTCTTGCCGAATATATTGTAAATTCAAATTTTGTCATACAATCTAGTAAAATATCTCTCTGAATATGGTCTTCAATCGCTTTGAAGCAATTGTTTCAAATATAAAATGCATTATTAACCCCCAATATTTGCACAGTCAAACTTCGCGCGTGAATGCAAATAACCGAATTGTATTCTAGAACCTTGTAATTCCAAACTGCTACATGTGTAGACATGTGGTGAGCTTACAGTAAACGCACTCAGAAATCTCTACCATGATAACCATGGCCTGCACAATGTTAACTTCGAATAATGGTAAAAAAAAACTCGACTCACAAAGCAACCCATGCACAAAAATATAACTAGGTAAACATTTCCCCAATAATTATCCGCGTAGCGGCTGTAGAGAGAAATCTATCTTTCAAATATAAATAAAGTAATTATAGCGCTGATACAGAGATGATCCCATTTCTTTAAACAGAACATTAAATAATTAAGAGGAAATGAGTGTATGGATGAAACCAAAAGAAGGAGCTCCGGAGGCTAGAGAAAATGGCCAGATCGATCGAGATATCAAGTTTATAACAAAACATTCCGCCAACCTATACTTAACCCCGGGGAAACGGTTTCAAAAAATTAAACTTCAACTTCTTAATAAAAGGTTTGAGAGCGGCAAATGGCTGTTGTGATCTCCAATTGAGCATGAGGGAAAGAACTCGTGCCGCCGTGTTTTGTGGGCCAGAAACGACGACATCGCAGGCAAGAACTCCTAATTGTGCCTGACAAATGTGCTGACGCGTGTCGCGGCGTTGATTGCTCTTGACGTTTTTGAAAAGATTTTTGCAATAAAGGAGATTTACAATTAGTCGTTAAGTGAAATTGATGACCTAACAGAACCGTTGGCTGTTTTGCCAACTTTCCGCAGGGGATTTCAATTAAAGCCGCGAGTCCTTGCAATTTAATTCAAGCTGGCAGACGTTTTTGTTTTTTTGGATACTCTTCAAATTGCTCGGTTTAGAGATCATTTAGTGTTTTTGTTCAGGAGAATTGTCAGCTGGAACTACACCGTTTCATGGTAGCTCGGAATTGTTAGGACTCAAAACAGTTCATAGATTTTCGCAGGGTGGATTTGTATCGAGGTCCGATCAATCTCAACTTAGCTCTTAACTTTTTAGAACTAGTTCTTTCTATTTTTTTCTGTTCCTTGTTGTGTGAAGTTTTCATATAGATTTAGTGTGCGATTATAGCTCCTGTGATATGTACATCAGGAAAATCCCGCATTATATATGTTCAAAGTTGAACTAAGAGCTGTTATCTGTGGGTTGAAGCTATCAAGATACCGGTTCTTTAGCCTGACCTGAAGCGAGTGGGGCTTTCAATTACTGGCTGCGTGCGGCAGTTTATTTACACGCAGCAAGTCACTTCGATCCATCTCTAAATAATAGATCGACGGTCGCGGCTCTGAATTATTGAGGCCGAGCTACACGGATGGCGAGAGACACTTTGGATGGAGTCACATCGAGGCGATCTACTTCTCAATTTTGTTCGAAAACAAATAGGATAATCAGGAAACGATAACAGAATACATTTTCTGATCATGTGACCTAACTTTTTAGATATATGATTATTTTCATAATTTTCATATATGTGTGAACACGTTTTGTCACGGTAATATTTGAAATTTCTTTCTTCAGTTTGCAGATTAGTGTGTGGTTCCACGTTAAAATCTGCTAGGTACCTTCAAACTGAGATTGTCGATGCCTCCGTCTGGAGATTAATCTCTCTGTTAAATTGTAATGGGTAATCACACTATGGGTAAGAATAAAATTTTGATATTGAAATACTGATTGTAAAGTGAGGATCTCGGTTATTTGCTCCAATAGCATGCCCCTTATGTAATCCCAACGGCCGATTCTCTCATCTAGCCGATGTTATGATACCTCCTGACAAAAAGAGATGGCCAGTCCATTGCTCTTATCGATTTCCTAATCCCGTAGAAGCCAATTGAAGCAAATTCAACCATCACTCAAGTCTAGAGGCTTTCTAAGACCATTGTAACTGCACTTCAAACGAAAAGTGGTATGTTGGAAAAGTTGTATATGTTGATTCAAATACTGATAGAATGATATCGTGAAGTTTTTGCTGACTGAGAGAGAGAGAGAGAGAGAGATAGAACACTGCGGTCTTCGTTGTCTAGCAATCAATGGGCCAAGTCGCCACACTGAGGCCGGCCCCCAGCGCGGGGCGAGCGTGCCGCCAACTCAAACAAATGGCCCACCCAACCACCATTTTTTATTACTCGAGGAAACAAATAGATTCATGTTTTTAAATTTATTTTTCTTTACCTCTTAGCCAGGTAACCTTCGCTAAATTAGTTGACCGCGGATTTCTATTCCAAATATTATTCTAAAAATCGTTTATTCCGAAAGAGGTTTTTTTGTTTTGTTTTGTTTTTTTTAAATGGCGAGCGTAGAACTTATGCAAATTTTCCTACCGTGGGCCATTAATCTTCAAATCTTTCCCAACTCTTAACAAAATTAAACCCGTTTTTTGTCTGTCGAGAGAATGTTGGCGGATTGTTCTTTAGCCGGCCGGCTGGGAGCGTAATGAATTTACCTCTTTCTCCCCCATTTTTAATATTGTTTTCTTTCAAACCTACGTCGCTAGAGTAGTTGCGACAATTTTTATAATCCTTCACTATCACATATATATATTTATGTGAAAACATAAATAAATAAAATAATATAATATTATTTTTTTCCACATGTTTAGCGTATTTACGCAAGTTTGGCCTTAAATACCCAATTCTTGATTTCTCAGGAAGCCTCTGGGACCTAAATATTTTTGGTCGTAGAGGTACAGTCTGCACCACACTGACGAAGGCCAGCAGCCCGAAACGCGTTCGTGGTTGACTTTTCTTGATTTATCAAGAAATTGGTTCGGCCAAATATCAGGGAACAGGCTAACTCAACGTTTAGTTAATTTCTGTTCCACTGTACAAATATAAAAATAATTGGTAAATTTCGACAAGATTTATATATTTACATTTTATGCAAATTGAAAATATATATCAAATTTTATATTATATTTATTTTTATTTAACCGCGTTGAAGAGGAAATTTGCAACACTTCAAAAACAAAATAAAAAGAAAGGCTTTCCCCATCAACCAAAAACATTTTCTTTATTTAAAACCTATATCAAAAGGTTGTTCTCTATTCATCCTTCTGTAGAAGGGGGTTAAGGCCCGAAAGCTTTCACACAAGAACTTATCTTCCAAATGATAATAAATAAATAAGAGTATTTACTCTGGCGGAAGATGGTTTCTTGGTGATTTGTGTGTGAAACGAAAAGGTTGGAAGCAACCTTCCATCATCTAGAATGGTCCTCTATGTTATATTCAGAATACTTGAACGGCATGAGTTTCAGATCTGCAGGACACATTTCCAGAAATCTCTGCTATCGGCCTTCCCAACGTTGGCCGTCCACATTCTAGTTCTCACGACTGCTATACAATCTATACCGATATGAGCAGTTGGGGACAGAAATGATTTAGAATTCTCCCCAATGGCCGCCTCCATTACCGTCCGTGACATTTGTTGGTTGTCATTAGCGGTGGATCTAATGGCCTTCTTGTTTGCTCTGCATGCGCCGTGCATCATTACCCGACCTGTGTCAGCTTTCCTTTCACACATCGAGCTTGATAAAGTTTTCTTTATTTTCAGGTTTATCTCTAACACATATTTTATATATCAAAAGGTATTTTTATTATTTATAAAGTTAGTCTTATACACCATATATTTATCCATTAATATAACTTTATTTATAAATAAATTAATAGTTCCCCCCATCCCTCTTAAAAATTGTTTCGAATGTAATTGAGCATCTAAATGTTCACACTAACCCGAAATTGTTTCTCTAATGATTGTATAATATCAATATTAATATATACCGCGCGTCTATATCTTTCTCCGAGGTTATAGTGTAATTCACAAACCCGTGTAGTAACTCGCACACAATTGAATATGAACAAAAAGAGGCATCTCTCTCTTTAATTACACATAAGAACGATGGAATTATGCATCACGTTAGTAAAATATTTACTTTTGATGATAAAGAATGAGTCCCGAAACACCAGTTTTGGAAAATTCAGACAAAAAAGCCAACCTGTATACTATGGTTTTCGGCTTTGGGTCGCATCAGTACAAGGGCGGCTTCGATTCAAAACATCCTACGAGTGGGGGCTATGAAATCGGTCAAATTTACCAAAAAGGTGTTTAACATGGTGAAGGACTGACAATTGAATATCTAAAAGAATGAGAAATATATTTTTGCATATTTATGAAGTAAGGTATTTATGTGTTTGCATAGCTGGCAACCGTTTTTGATTTAGTTAGTATCCATAGCTGAAGGGTAACGGCTGTGGACATCCAAAAGGGATTGCGTCAATTTAATGTAGAAGACATTCAGAGTTATCCAATTCCTGACTTCACAGTTATGAAAAATATGTAAAGCCCGTCTCTCACTTCCATGATGCTGCTGCCTGGGTCGTGCCACCAGAAACCCGGAAGCCACAATCAATAGTCTCGTGACGCGCCCTCATGTAAAATTAAGCGTGGCCTGGAATCGATCCGGTTGCTAGATGCCACTTGGTAAATAACCAAATGGTTCCAGCATTGCCCTACATCTCCTGCTGTGGAATTATTTTAGTACTGTGCATTGGTGGTTATTGAGAGTTCTTCAGAAGTTCTGGAAGTCTCTTCGTGGACATTTTTATGTCAGTGTTGTGTGATGGGCTGAGTTCTGAGCTCTTGAAGGCCTTAGGACTTCAGAAAATCCGGAAGAAACCTTCGGTAAAATGTTATGGGTAGAACGGTGTGTGTGTGTGCTGGTGGTGGTTGTTAAACATTTAGGACTCAAGATCTTCTGATGCGGTGTGATGGCTATTTTTGAGTTTAGTATTTTAGGTTTCCAGAGCTTTTGGAGGAACCAGTAGCTAAATTCTCTAGATACGTCATGATATGATGATTATTGAGTTTATGACCAGAGCTTTCATACCTTCAAGTGAGATTAAATACAGAATACATCCCTCGCCTTGATACGCCTTAAGATCTAGACCGATGGACTTATTTTGTGTTGTCACTTGGAATTTTCTTACCCTTTAACGTAGAGTTTAAATAATGATACTTTAGAAAAAGTCTTATAGTTCGATTAATATCTATCGTTGAGATTCGTTTTGTAAATAGCGACTTGTTGCTTGGTGGTTAGTCAATGGCAAGGGACCGTTTCTGACTCTTATTCCTGTGACTCTTCTAATCTGGACTGGGGTCGCTGCTGCAACTATATATATGTTGATGATAGAGTTTTCTTACAACATGAGGGCAATAGAAACGTCATGGCATTGGTAACATTAAGACTATAATCATGGATATTCTGCTATGAAGAAGGAAGCGTATTTCCCGACTGTTAGTTTGAACGTCAGCCAGTAGAAGGGGAGGGTGACACGACCTTGACGCGACATACGCTCCCCACCCCACCGGTGAATCACCCATCTGCCGCTCCTTTGTTTGGCACGCGCGCGCGCCAGCTCCCCCCATACAGCTATGGACCGGCTACGAATGAGGTGAGTCCACAGCGGCAATGCTAGAACCGTTCTAGACTACGTTGTACTCTAGATTTCCTCTGTCTTTCGTCTGTCTTGGATCGTTAATTGATGGTGCCGAGTTCTATTCTGAGCGAAATGAAAATCGAAAGGCATAAGGGTCCTGTCTCTCGTGTACATCTTCCGCGTTCTGTCTCGAGGTAACGATTCGTGAGTCCAATTCTAATAGGAACTTGATCCTAGTCTAACTTGAGAATAATGAAATAGTTGGAATATATTTTAGGCGTTATATAATATGAATGAACTGCTCAAATGAATATTTTAGATGGCAAAGCGCCATTTTATAATATAAAAACAGTAATGGGAACGCTGAGCCCTCAAAGAAAGACTCTACCAAGCCACAATAGTAGGATTCAGAGAGAACGACGCCTCAAATCAATAATCTACCACACTCATCCAAATTGTATCAATCACCGGCTTCACACACGACTTGAATTGGCTGAACCGACCTTTGGACGAAACCTCTACAGAACATTAAACTGTTCGAAAAGTGAGGATGGACGGCGTCTTATATAAGATATAACATAGCAAGAGTACACATGTGTGTGTGTGTTTCAAAAAATGAGAAGTTGTACCGAAAATATAAAAAACCATATCGCCCACATATGTAATGATGAAACCTTATAAATATCTCTCTTGTAGTTTCTTCCTGTAAGAGTGCCGTTAAACGCGTCCAGACGCTGAACGTCGGAAGTGTATTCGCTTCTGAGCTAGAATCTGGGGTTTTATTTTTCGTTCATATTCTAATGTCTGGATGTAGTCAAGCCATTTGGCATGCTCGGGCCGTCCAAGGCATCTTCACTTCAGTTCTTACCAATGCTAGAACTTTGTGTGAATAGATATTCCGGCCGGCGTTCCCACACTTTTAGCTAGGGACAGAACATAAAACCGTCATATTTTTGTCTAATCAGCTAGCAATTGTGTGTCTGGAGCAAATTATGATTTTGCTGCCCCACGGTATAGAGAGGGAGATGCGAGTCTCCAGATTTGCATAAAGCGTCCATCTGGGAAACTATCGGGCGAGGAATCTGCTCGGCCTGATGGCACCTACACACGCAGCGGAGATTTCTATTTGCAGCGCGCTTAACTCGCCCAACTCACGCCAGAGGGCGTGTTGGCGTGCACCCAATTAACACGTGGTGTTGTAATTGGCACAGCCGGGTCGGTGGGTGTTGACTTAACGGACTCAGCGTCGGAAGAAAGGTCCGCCTCGCTCCAGCGGCTCTCTTTGGAACCTTTTAAATTACTTCGTTTTAACTCCGCTCGACAAAAAGCAAATAATTCACTTCATCAATTCGATTAGGACCTTTTTTCTTTCTTTTTTCTCCTTTACACGGGAGTGTCGGCAGGACTGAAAGGCCGTATTCCACACACGGCTTTAAGACTATGTACGTAAATATTTGAGAGATGAGAAATTGAAGTTTTTAAAATATGCCTTTAGTGTTTGCCTTGCCAGTTAAAATGAGTTGTGCTTTTTTTTCTCCCCGCTTTAAATCCCGGCTTAGAATTCCAGGCTGTTTACCTTCTAGGTGACACAGATGTCGGCACACACTGTCAACACCCGGTCCTTGCTGGACTTTTTTTATGATCTCTCTCTCGGGGAACGCAATCATGTCGTCTCGGGGAGTTAGGCAAACCCTCGCCCCGGATGAAGCAATTAACACAAAAAAAAAAAAAGAAGTCTTACATCGTGAAGAAATAAATATTCCTTCAACAGAAACACGATGGAGCATGAGTCATTAAGGAGCTTTGTATAAACTGGTATAACTTTTATCAAAACGCGAAAAGGATTTATTGAAAAGTGAAATATATTTTATTGATATGGAGTACTCGTGCGTGTATAGTAAACTGATTTGTGTAAATCTTGGCTAATATATTTGCTTTTAAAAATGACGCTTGTAATACCCGAGTTGTGAATAAATTTTAATCCACCTTTGTTTTAACATTTTACTTCCAACGTTTCAACGACCCTCTGTCGTTCTTTTCAAGTAAAAATATTTGACTAATGTTTACTTTTATACAAATTCTGAATGATCTAAACTAATATCCGAGAGATTAGCTAATGGAAGAATTTGCTTTTAAAATTCAAATCTCTACTGTGGCACTTCATAAAACACATTCTATATACAGTTACGAGCGTCATTCTTCATCAGTCATCTCTGTCACCGTTTGCTTTTTTTTTTTTTTGGAATGGCGCCCTCCTATTGGTCGGCTACGATCACGCCACCTTTGTCCCCATCATGCCCCCCCCCCCCCCCCACTCGCTTTTTCGTTTTTGTAACCATTGTGTTGGAGCGGGTCGCTCCTTAAATAAATGCATATATTAGTTAATAACCAAATGGAATCCTCTCTTTCTTTTTCCCAGTAAGAGACGCCTACGGAAGCCAACAGTACATAGACAGATAAAGCACATAGGCTATAGTTATTAACTAACATATGCATTTATATAAGGCGCCAATTTATAATTGTAACAAATAGTATTTGAATCAAAACATTCACACAATCGGGTAAAACACGGGCGTTGCCCGGGTCATTCGGCTAGTATATTCTATAAAGACAAATATTTAGGAGTTCCACCAGGGTTCATCAGATACATATCTAATAGAAGCATTACTCTGCTATCTGCCGTATGTTGTGAAGCTGGTGCTGAGAGGCGTTCGCGTGTCGATTGGCAAAGAATGCTCCTGCACAAAGGGTCTAGCTCTGGTTTGCTGTTATCTATGATCTCCCTCCGTCGCAATACATCGCTCATCCATTTCTACCATAGACATATTAGTTATCCCTTGTAAAATATATACAAAGACCATAAAAAAAAAACTCGAGTTATTCGGTTACTATCATTTGATATGCTAAAGGTCTCACGTGGTGAATTCTACACAATGTAAGATATGCGATTAGGTGGCTGGTACTTGACTACATTATTACATGAATACGTCGAGTCGATTTTTAATGACACATGTTCTTGCAATGACACTCGGAGAAACGACATGACAAGAAATATATGTCCCTAATTAGTGTCACAATAATATGTCGCGAAAATGCGTTAGGGGGAGATATAGCCCTACAGTTATTTGAAAGCGAAGGAGGCTTTCCAGGATTTGAACCTGGACTCTTTTGATCCATCATCAGATACGGTGGCCGTTATACCACGACACACAATGATATAAAACAATAACATGTATTTATCAGATGGCAACATATGTGTTCAGAACTAGAAGTATACAAGAGTATAAGATAGACAAGCAGCATATAAAAGTAACCAAGAAAAAAGTGATATTGATTAAGACAATGTATAATGGTTGTTATGCCTTGACAAAGGTTAGCCAACAGAAATATTCGCAAATAAACCTTTTATTTCATCTAAAATATGCATTTTTATTATCCATAGTATGTATATATGTAGTATGTAAAATAAAAGTGAACAGGAATTCAGGAGAGATCTGTCTCCCTGTCACGGGGTGAAGTACTTTGTGATGTACAAAGGACCGTTTATATGTTTTTGATTGTATTGGTTTGAGTTTTCCTTTCTGAGAATATTTTTATTCTCTCTTATTGAATTTGCGCTATCTCTGTTTGAGTTTCCCCCGGTATCAATTGAGTTTAGGTGAGTCTACATCCCTATAGACATCGTGTTCCATCCCTGACACCACAGTCAAGGGTCTGTCAGTCCACAGTGGGGAATATAACGTCCCTACCGCAATATGATTAGTTAGGGCCTTTGTTTTTCATCCTCGCAGAATCCAATTTACGAGAAAGAAATTGGAAACCACGCTCCTCCCTAACTAAAAGTTCCCCGGCGCGCGCTAATCTCCACCACCACCACGTATGTACCCCGGTCTAAATTACTGGGTCGCCATAAACTTTTAAATTTTAAATATCCAATTTCACACCACTGATATAAAATGTATAGGGTTAGCTGCGCGCGCAAATCTCATCTCCCTAAATGAAAGCCGGTTCCATCTTCTGTGGTTTCACATCTCCACACAACATCGTGCTGTACTGATCTGTCTGTGGCTTCACATCTCCACACCACGGCGTGCTGTACTGATCTGTCTGTGGCTTCACATCTCCACACCACGGCGTGCTGTACTGATCTGTCTGTGGTTTCACATCTCCACACAACATCGTGCTGTACTGATCTGTTTGTGGTTTCACATCTCCACACCACGGCGTGCTGTACTGATCTGTCTGTGGCTTCACATCTGCACAC
Organism: Cordylochernes scorpioides; assembly: GCA_030710605.1. Taxonomy (NCBI): domain Eukaryota; kingdom Metazoa; phylum Arthropoda; class Arachnida; order Pseudoscorpiones; family Chernetidae; genus Cordylochernes; species Cordylochernes scorpioides. Next base: position 67,296,028 of record CP092866.1, read on the forward strand.
CACGGCGTGCTGTACTGATCTGTCCGTGGTTTCACATCTCCACACCACATCGTGCTGTACTGATCTGTTTGTGGTTTCACATCTCCACACCACATCGCGCTGTACTGATCTGTTTGTGGTTTCACATCTCCACACAACATCGTGCTGTACTGATCTGTCTGTGTTTTCACATCTCCACACCACAGCGTGCTGTACTGATCTGTCTGTGGCTTCACATCTCCACACCACATCGTGCTGTGCTGATCTCTTTGTGGTTTCACATCTCCACACCACATCGTGCTGTACTGATCTGTCTGTGGTTTCACATCTCCACACCACATCGTGCTGTGCTGATTTGTCTGTGCTTTCACATCTATACACGACATCGCGCTGTACTGATTTGTCTGTGCTTTCACATCTCCACACCACATCGCGCTGTACTGATTTGTCTGTGCTTTCACATCTATACACCACATCGTGCTGTGCTGATTTGTCTGTGCTTTCACATCTCCACTCCACGGCGTGCTGTGCTGATCTGTTTGTGGTTTCACATCTCCACACCACATCGCGCTGTACTGATTTGTCTGTGCTTTCACATCTATACACCACATCGTGCTGTGCTGATTTGTCTGTGCTTTCACATCTCCACTCCACGGCGTGCTGTACTGATCTGTTTGTGGTTTCACATCTCCACACCATATCGCGCTGTACTGATTTGTCTGTGCTTTCACATCTCCACACCACATCGCGCTGTACTGATTTGTCTGTGCTTTCACATCTATACACCACATCGTGCTGTACTGATCTGTCTGTGGTTTCACATCTCCACACCACGGCGTGCTGTACTGATCTGTCTGTGGTTTCACATCTCCACACCTCGGCGTGCTGTACTGATCTGTCTGTGGTTTCACATCTCCACACCACGGCGTGCTGTACTTATCTGTCTGTAGTTTCACATCTCCACACCACGGCGTGCTGTACTGATCTGTCTGTGGTTTCACATCTCCACACCACGGCGTGCTGTACTGATCTGTCTGTGGTTTCACATCTCCACACCACATCGTGCTGTGCTGATCTGTCTGTGGTTTCACATCTCCACACCACATCGTGCTATGCTGATCTGTTTGTGGTTTCACATCTCCACACCACGGCGTGCTGTACTGATCTGTCTGTGGTTTCACATCTCCACACCACGGCGTGCTGTACTGATCTGTCTGTGGTTTCACATCTCCACACCACGGCGTGCTGTACTTATCTGTCTGTGGTTTCACATCTCCACACCACATCGTGCTGTGCTGATCTGTCTGTGGTTTCACATCTCCACACCACGGCGTGCTGTACTGATCTGTCTGTGGTTTCACATCTCCACACCACATCGTGCTGTAGTGATCTGTCTGTGGTTTCACATCTCCACACCACGGCGTGCTGTACTGATCTGTCTGTGGTTTCACATCTCCACACCACATCGTGCTGTAGTGATCTGTCTGTGGCTTCACATCTTTACACCACATCGAGCTGTGCTGATTTGTCTGTGGATTCACATCTCCAAACCACATCGTGCTGTACTGATTTGTCTGTGGCTTCACATCTATACACCACATCGTGCTGTACTGATCTGTTTGAGGCTTCACTTCTCCCCACCACCGTTTCTGAATTGATCTGTCTCTGTTTTCACATCTCCACACCATTGTTCCTGAACCGATTTCTATGGTTTCACATCTCCACACTACAGTTCTTGAACCGTTGTCTATGGTTTCACATCTTCACACCATTGTTCCTGAACCGACTTCTACGATTTCACATCTCCACACTACAGTTCTTGAACCGATGTCTATGGTTTCATATCTCCACATCACGGTTCCTGAACCGATGTCTATGGTTTCACATCTCCACACCACAGTTCCTGAACCGATGTCTATGGTTTCACATCTCCATATCACGGTTCCTGAACCGATGTCTATGGTTTCACATCTCCACACCACGGTTCCTGAGCCGATGTCTATGGTTTCACATCTCCACATCACGGTTCCTGAACCGATGTCTATGGTTGCACATCTCCACACCGAGGTTCCTGAACCGATGTCTATGGTTTCACATCTCCACATCACGGTTCCTGAACCGATGTCTATGGTTTCACATCTCCACACTACGGTTCCTGAACCGATGTCTATGATTTCACATCTCCACATCACGGTTCCTGAACCGATGTCTATGGTTTCACATCTCCAAACCACGGTTCCTGAGCTGATTTGTCTGGACACCACTGGATGGTCCAATACGTAGTGCAGCGTTGCTACAGGTTGTAGGTTCCGTATAGTATTTGATCCCTATACATATATAAGTGATATGGTGATATAACCGGTTAACCGGCTATAACGAGTCGATATTCAAACCTGTTATTATAAAAAGCAACTTTATAAAAATAGTATTTTATATATCAATATTCTTTCGGCAAAATTACGATATGAAAATAGTTTTTTTTTTTTTTGCTTATCCCAAGTACACGTGGTAGAGGCCATGATAATCATGGTAGGTAGAAGTTAGCGACTGCTTTTACTGTAAGTGCACCATATGTCTACACACTTACAAATATGCCAGAGCCCCGTTTGGTTACTTGCACTCGCTGGTGGGGTTGGAATTTTGCAAGAATCGGGGGCCATTGGAGCATTTTTTTAAATCAGAAAAAAGTGCCCAATGCGGGATTCGATCCCGGGTCGTAGCGGTCGAAAACCAATGGTTTAGACCATCCTTTCACCGACCTCCCTCTGAAAATAGTAAATTGTTTTAATGGCTCCAGATTCTATCCCAAGTACAACCCCGCCAGTGAATACACGTGACCAGAGAAAGGTGGTAAGTGAGATGTGGAGTCAGAGTGGATGTTAACCTGTAGTATTGCACCGAAAACCTGTGATGTTAGATATGGGCCTGGGATGTTATGGATTACATGGAGAATGTGTGAAGTGACAATAGATGTGATTCATAGATTTTGAACCGAAATATTAACGGAAGACGTGTGATGTGACCCGGAGATGTTAAACAGAAGTAATTCACGGAAGGCGTGTGATGTGACCCGGAGATGTTAAACCGAAGTATTCCACGGTGGGATGTGATTGAACATTGCCGCACCGTCAGATTCCCCGAGAAATTGCCATTTCTCCTCCTTGCTCTTCGATTGAATTGTTTAGAAATAGAGATATTTTCTCAACTCCATTTTCTTTCCATTATTTTCATTTTGAAACAAAACGAGAAAATAAAAAATATTATTTAGATTTTATTTGGAATGGAAATCGCGCCCCTCGATGATGCTCTTTTAATAGAATCGGCTGGGAAGGAGGGGGGCATCTGGAGGCTTTCTTCGCCTCCATGCTTGCTCTGTAGCTGCTCTTTCAGTACCTTGAGACACCTCTGTCTACCTAACAGTTATTTCTACGTGGTAACTTGTTAATGTACCAATTATTATACATTGCCTCATATATGTACCGTAATAATCTGGTTATAGCTCCAAGATGGAACTCAAGAGTTCGCCTATATATCTATATAGGTTAAAAACATATGTGCATATTTATTATTCCGTATTATTAAACAGCTCTTCTATCACTGAATGAAGCGTCATATTTTATCTCGGTTAAAAATGAAAATTTCCAGCCTTTCTGTTGTAAGGATTTCTTTTTAATTTTATCAAACTTACATTTGTGTGGTCGGGCAATGTTCGTAAGTAGACAGGGAGACATGAGAGAAGCTTTTTCTTGTCAACTTGTGGAGGACACTAAAAGCGATTTTTTCTTAGTTTTCCTTGCTGATTTCTTGCATCCGTTCCCGTTACATATGTCAACAGCGTGGTTACTTCCTTTTGTTTTTCTACTTGTTATTTTGTTGCCTGAGATTTGATCCTTGTATTAACCAAGGCAACTCTACGTTATCAGCTTTCAACATAGCGGTTTGTGTGAGTTCGGATATAGAGAATGACTTCATACATGAACCTAACTTTCGACGAAATGAGGGGTACAATGCAACATCCTCTACATTTCTGCACACAGAGTGTTCATACCAGAGAATCTTCACTGTAGCATCCCCTCCAGCTTTCTAGCTCGTTGCCTACGTCTAACCTGTATCCTAGACGACCCTATACCAGAGTCTATCTAGGGTTACTGGATATTAATGGGTACAGTGGCGAAAGAAGGGATCTATTGCAGCGTAGGTGGGCTCAACCAATCCAAGAAGGGAGGGTTAGAACAGCAAAAAGTCAATATTGAGAAACTTCGAAGATGTTCGTGAGTTGACGGACCACCTTCATATAATCTTGATCTCAAAGGCAAACACGAGCAAGGGATCTAACCTAAACCTCTCGATGCATGGAGAATGCATCAGTTCTCACAGGCTGTTTGATGTTGTAAGAGTTCATTTGGCTTCAGCCTACAGGTTTCGGTTTAGCGCAGTCAGGTTTCAGAACTTGTCTTTCCAAAGCTCTAGACACCGTACACTCTGCTTACTTTTCTTACAGATCAATAGGGATTGTACATGTTTAACAACACCCGTGGTTACATTGACCTCTGTTCTCAAATCAATTTGGTTCCAAGTAGCTTCTCAAGACAGGTTTTTATCGTAGCTAAATTTTGTAATTTATACATTACTTTATTAAAAATTTATATCAGGTTTCTTCTAAACAATTATCATAGTTTATTTATTTCATTTTTACCCATTGTTGTTGTAATTATGATTCTCCTAGAGCGCACAATGTACTCTATAAAAAAAAGTTTGTCTTCCTATTGTTGTTCATCCCGTAGGATTTGAGGTATAGATTGTTCCAATAAACCAGCACGTGTTGTGTAATTCCTCTTTATTGGTACCATAGCAAGAGTTGACAATAGCATGAAGGGCGACGTGTGGAGAAATGGAGAGGACAATAGATTTCACCATGGACTGTCAAGGCTTGGGTGACTTCATCGCACGTTTGGATTTTTTACTGTCGTCGTTGCGACGGACACCCGAGAAAGAAGTGACAGCACCAATTACGCAACAGTCGGAAAGTAAACACGCGCGCTAAATTCGGCCTGGCATCTCATTTGAATAACAAAAAATAACAAAAGTCCCAATGGAGGAGGAGGAGCTCTCATTAAATAATTGGGAAAAGTGTCCGGAAGACAGCGATTAGACATGCTCCGGCAGCCCCAGAAATTAAAACAAGATTTGAAAAAATTCGGGCACTCACCTGAATATAAAGAAGATGGAAGGAATTGAAATTGTTCCCTCGAGGGGAAAAAACGGAAATTTTTGCCGTGGCGGAGTTTGAATTTAGATATATTTGATACACACAGCGCCTGCTGTCTTTAATATACCGGTGTAGTGCGCCAACATTTGTGCTGTAGATAAAAGGTTATCTGTACCTGACTTAACGGAATGGATAGGCAGGAGAGGGGCTGTGATGTCGAATGGATCAGATGGCATTCAGGATAGATCCAGCTAGATGAGTACCTTCTAGCAGGAAGTGCTCTCTATCGGAAGCTGCCATTAGATAAGCCTAGAATGGAGAAGTCATTCTGTTGAGAAGGATTGATATACTGATGTCAGGAACTCTGTCTTTGTGAATCTGATGTTCGCATCCTTTCAACATCTCTTACACGGTGTCTTTTTACACCAGTAACTCTCAATCGCTACTGGAGACAACAGTCCGTGTAGATTTTTAGGTCTGCCTTAGAATAAATAATCGAATTATGTTTATAATTTTTCACATTAACGTCTTCATTGTAGGATAAAGATTTGAAAAATATGACTTTTAATTAATGCAGTGTTGTTTTTTTTATCATTTCTCATAAAGAGTTTTTGTTGTTGTTATAACACTGATTATGTATATAGCGAAAGTTTTTCGCCATTTTTTTTCCGGTACGAGGAGAAAAAAGGTTAAAAGAAATGCTCATTTCGACCGCCAATCTCCTAGCTGTGTAGGCTAAATGTACCGGTATCTCTAGTGCCGACAATAATATGATCTGAATTAAGGACAGATCGGTTGATCTGTTTTAGGTGTACAACCAGAATTGGAACCCAGTGCCTAAACTTTAAAAAATAAAATGTTTTTATTTTTTTATTTTTAAATTATTGTAAAAGTCCAAGCCTACCAGCGGTTACACGTAACTATTAAAGGCCCTTGCAGCTTGTAAGTGTTTATAGTGGCTGCTACATGTGTAGACACGTGGCTTACTCACAGTCCTACTTACAATGGTTATCATGGCCATGGTACAAGGCTCGGCTCTGTAATATAGAGGTCAGAGGACGGATGATATAAACCGCCGGTTTTCAGCGGTCACGACCTGGGATCGAATCTGGCATTGGGATCTTTTTTCTAATAAATCACTTCAATGGCCCCCGAATCTTTCAAAAGTCAAATCACCAGTACACTTACCGTCAGTAAGTGAAGAAAAAAAAAGGAGTTCTGACACATTTGTATCTACAAAAGTCGAACTTCTTTCTACATGTGAATATGCATGTGGTGCACTCGCAGTGTAACTACTACCCACTCTGATTATAATGTCCTGTACCGCATTTACTTGGGATAAAAAAGAGGAGCATAATGACAGACCCAAACATAAGCTATTTCAAAACTACCAAGCAAAGATCTGTTTGGATGCCAACAACCTGAAATACTGAGTGCTGCTTTGATAGCAGTTTCATGCGCATGTCTCATGCGTTATTTGATAACATTGCTCCTCTCTAAACTCAAGTTTAACTCGGATATATATTTTTTATTATAGTAATTTTTATTATAAAAAGACAAGGCGTAATTCATGAAAATTTGTTTGTTTTGACCGCGATCGATAAACAGAACGCCAATATTATATCGGAAGATGTTGTTCAATAAACGATTTTAAAATCCAATAAATCTATATAGAGATAGACTTTGTTTATCAATTAAAGATATCGTTTGCTGAGCCATATAAAAGGTTCAGTAAATCCCCGTGGAACAATACACCTGATGGAAACGTTGTAACCTGGTGATATCTTTGAAGTCCATCCATATTTGCATATTCATTTTCAATCAATAAGAGATATCATTTCAAGAAAATAATTCCTTGTATCAATATTGAGTAAAAATATCAGGCCTCTAGGAAAATGTATCGTTTCTAAAACCTTTTTAAATCTCATTATACCATGTTTTCTCCTGTAGAAAGGTATTTGTGCCCGAAAGCTAGAGATTAAAAAGGTTTTTGAAAAGATATTTTCCCTGGAAGCCTGATATTTTGACTCAAGAGATATCATGTAATGAATGTCTTTAGAATGTCTCTAAAGTATTTTCAGAGTGGTCAATGCGAGGGAAGGTCACTCAGCTTGCAGGAAGCCCGTTCTCTTCATGATGGCTTGGAAACCTTAAGGGCATCGACCACGACAAATTGTAGGCTTACCACTTGACTTTGAGTGATTATATTATAGAAATATAATTCCTGAATTTGACTGAAGTCTTTATAATATTGTTTCGATATTGAAAACCGGCGACAGACAAAAAGGGAAAGCTCTTCCTTTACGAAAACATCGGACTCGAGCGGTGTGAGCCAAGTTTATAAAGAGTGATCCAACGACTTGAATATCCAATATTTGTTATCCACACGTCTCAGCTCCCTTCCTTAAATCTACCTCACGGCGTGACAACCGTCAGCTATGGCATGGCTTTACACGGAGATTACGTTTCCCGGATTAAGCCCGCCCCTGTGAAATTAATAGGTTTTTGATTAGAAACGTGATCAGAAAAAAAAACGACAGACCAATTTATTGTTCGAGATTTTATATCCCCCAGCGATTCTCGAGTTTTTGTCTGCCCAGTTTAATTGAGGATTTGGCCCTCGCTAATCACGGCACTTGATTTGGACGCCTGGATTCAATCATTCTAGCTTCCCCGCCTGCCTGCACGACATTGCCCCTCACTGGCACATCCACCCTGGATATAGACGTCAGGCCTGGCATGCTGGACCCGTGCCGTGAGATATGCAAGAATTATGTGCGCCACACCCATTGCTTCATCTCATATTAGAATTTCCGTCTTCTCACCTCCATCACGACTTCTATTCGCCCAATTTAAATTGAAACTATTTTGAGAAGTAGACACTTTGTTGTTACTTTTCTCTCCCAAGTACACAAGGACATGATAATCATGGTAGTTAAAAGTTTGCGAACGTTTATACTGTAAGTTCACCAAACGTATATACATAGAAGTTCCATATTACACATACAAGGTGCAAAAGCCTCTTTTGTAACTTGCACTCATGGGATTGGACCTATGAAAGAATCAGAGGGTCATTAAGAAATTAATTATTAAAAATATATTTACACATGAGATTCGATCCAGAGTTGATTATGGACAAAGTACCAACCCCGTAACAAGAAATGACTTTTTAACTTTCTAGTGAGATTCAAAGAAAAACAGGGTAACGTGGTAAGATTCTTTTAATAGAACACGACGAGCTTTCAGGCAGCAACTGCCCTTCTTCAGGTCTAATACAAGTGTAGACAAAGAAGTGCCATTCTATTAAAAGAATCTTACCACGTTACCCTGTTTTTCTTTGAATATTACAGCGTGGCGCTATGATGTCTGTTTCTAGTGAGAATTCACCCTATCGTAGGTACGTATGAAGAACCTCCAAACCAAGAAGCTTGGTTTTATTATTTGATTTACTCGAAACATGATATTGACAAATATATTTGACGATATAAGAAGTTTAAGCTTATTAGTTAGATGGAATGTTTGTTGCTTATTTGTATTTGACTTTGACTTTTAATTTAGGCCCTAGTTTTTTTTTTTTTTTGTTTGTTTGTCTTTGTGTACACCGTACAATGTAATTTTTGTCAAAATCCCTTCTCGGTATATATTTGCGTTAATACAGAGTTATTGATTGCAAGTATATACACTTAATTATATAATTGAGAAACAAACAAAAATAGGAAAAACAAACAAATGGGAAGATCTAATGGTCTGAACCTCTTAGCTAGAGAGTAAGAATGTTATAAATATATTTACATGAATCATAACATTTCTATATTTGTCTTCAGTATTTACAAATATATTCAAATCTTTGTTATTCATATATCCCCGTTCTCCACAAAAATTGGCCACTCCAAAAGCAGATGTTTTGAATCCTGTGTTTCTTCACTGCAGTAGCAATCTAGATCCTTCACTACTCCAATTGATGCTGAAAATTTTCCAAAATTCCGATATTCCTTTATAAATTGGATATTGTACAAATTTGGACGGTAATAAAATGGGATACCACAAGGGAAAAAAGCTTTGAGGTCACGTGGTTTATAAAGATTACAATCATCCATTGAAAGTTGGTCCAAATGGTATTTAATTTTCCTGGAGCCTATAGAGTCTGTGAGTAGCAAGGCTATGGACACAATTAGATGAGGTAGTTTTATATGCACGAATTGAACATCAAATGATTTTATATTGCATTGAATGTAATTTTGGTTTACATCGGTTATCAATGACTTTATACCAAACCTCTGACCCATATGTAAATACAGGCCTAAATAAAGTTTTGTACAATGTTATTCTTTTTGGCATATATATATATATATTGTAGCGTAGAAAATTAAGTATTTTTATATCTGGGGATGTGAAAGTATTTATTGATGACGTCAGCACGACAAGTCGACAATTATCAACAACTCAACAAAACTATCTACAGCTAGAGAATCTTGAGCAAGCACGCAAATAAATATTTCGATCATTATTTTATATTGAATAATTAAATTAAATATGTTTCCAAATATTTTCATTGAATAATTAAATTTAATTAAATAATAAATTTTTTCTTCGCCACAATATATATATATATATATTGAAAATAGAGCAATCCATAGATAAATATTTAATTAAAAAGGCATATATTTTGATCCAATATTAGGCGTATAGCCTATTGAAATATTGGCATTTATATTAAATAAAATGTTTATTTTATTTTTGATCCAAAATATGCTATTCAATTAATATATATATATATTTATGGTAATTTAAGCCAACAACCCCATATTGTATATAACTTATAAAAAGATTTTCATGTTGTATAATAGAAACACATCTGTAAATGATTATACGCATGATTGACATGTGTCATTACATCATCATATGTAATGTACTTTGTACACGCTGAGGATAAATAAATGAAACTCTGTAATAGATTAAGAGTTGAACTAAAGAGATAGAAGTTAAAAACGTCTAAATTCGAGATAGATGGAAGTCACAAAACAACATCTAAAGATAGATTGGAAACTGTCAGGACGGCGCCAGTTTAGAATTTTCGCCAGACGATCCACGCTCTTCACATCTGGTGAAATGCAATACCCCTTTCTTAGAAAAGGTATATAAAGCCTCCGTCCTAGCCAAAAATACAGTCACTTTACAGTTACTTGACAGTCACTTCACCACCTGCGTAAGCCCTCGTCGGTTGTACCCCAGGTCCACCTCATCCACCATGTAGACCAGTAAGAACTCTTCCATTTCCATCTTTCGCTCCTAGCTCGACTTTTATCTGTTCACGGAACTTTTTGTGTAGACATTCCCAAGCTTTCCCACTCTGCCTCGACCACGACTGCCTGTACTCTGTGAGAACTTTTAAAGGTCTCCCAATGTGCAGAGAAGTACTGGAAAACTCCCCATCCTGAATGTTCCTCTCGGTCAACACAGTATAGCGAGAGTTACAGGGACTCACACCATAGAATAAGTCGACTGGATACCTCATCACATTTATAGACGACAGGATTCTACAAGAGTCAACCGGACTTCACCACATATATATATATATTTTTTACGACTAAGCGGTAAGAGTAAATATTTCATTCGTGTTCGATCTTGAAATCATTGATATATATGAGGGGAAAATATTTTTTTAATTTTTGTCCATGATTATAAAATTGTGTATTCTCAAAATTTTAACTACCAGAATTATGATATTAATTTAGATCGGGATTTTTTTGTTTATTAAGGAAGTACAATGTTTTGTTTAATCGGGACTGATCGTTAATTTGTTTCCAGTTACACAACCATTGTATAATATATTCTGAAGTAATTTCACTCACAGACTTTAGTTCCTTCAAAGTCATGTGCCAGCAGATAATGGATACATCATCCAAATAACAAATTACATCAGCTTTGGAGAATTCAAAATTAACCAGCAAATCATTTGGTAAAATGTTACATAGTATTGGGGATAATAGTCCATTCTGTGAACATCCTTTTGTTATCTTTTAGGTAATAATATCTTAGTATGAAAAATTTACTTTTCATTCTTTGTTTAAGAAAGATTTGATATTCCATAATATATTGTTGGGAACACTGTCATTATCCATTTTCTCCACTATTGCTGGCTACCATTCATTGTCGAAATGCGCCCAGATATTCACTGCTATTAATGAAGTCAATTCTTTTTGATTATATTCCAATATAGTTTCCGTTAGTTTTTTCGATTCTGTTGGTAAATTTTGGTGTTCCAACATCTTACTTGCAGAGTTCCGATCCCCAGTGTGGCGGGTGGGCTGGAAAATAACTTGATTGAGCAATCCATACAGTTCACAGTGTAACTTTATGAGCTATTGGCGTCGATGGAACCGCAGGTAAAAATGTCAAGATATAAACAGTTTAGAGAGCGCAGTACCCATATCTCTCTATATTAAAAATGGCATATCCTGACCAGAAGCACATGTGCTTTACAGAAGGCAGAGCGCCATCTGGTGGAACAGAAATCAACTAAACATTGATTTAGCCTGTTCCCTGATATTTGGCCAACCCAATTTCTTGATAAATCAAGAAAAGCCATCCCCGAACGCGTTTCGCGCTTTTGGCGCTCATCAGCGTGGAGTAGGCTGAACCATTGCGACCAAAAAAGATTTTTTGATCCCAATGGCTTCCCGAAAAACCATTGGGATCAAAAAATATTTTTTGGTCGCAATGGTTCAGCCTACTCCACGCTGATGAGCGCCAAAAGCGCGAAACGCGTTCGGGGATGGCTTTTCTTGATTTATCAAGAAATTGGGTTGGCCAAATATCAGGGAACAGGCTAAATCAATGTTTAGTTGATTTCTTTTCCACCAGATGGCGCCCTGCCTTCTGTAAAGCACATGTGCTCCTGGTCAGGATATGCCATATTTAATATTGATTTCAACACCTGATATTTTTATCTTTTATTTTTTTTCTTTCGTTTTTCAATATCTCTATATATAATTTAAAAACAATTTTTAAACTCCTGTATTCTACAAGTTTTCTAGGAAGCTTAGTGGCTCCCCAAAGTCGTATGGAGACAGATATCTCTAAGCACCCAGTCCAGGCTATGAAACGTTGTTTGTTCTCGCCGATGTTTGCAAGGAGCTGACAAATGAAGCCTATCGTTCTCCTGATTAATGGCGTTTTAAACTCCCTGGGCAAACTTGGGGAGTCGCTTACCTCTCACGGTCGGTCGTCTTGGTGGTGTGCTCCACCGAAGTTATTCCACTCTGGTGTGGAGCTTTGTGGGCATATCTTCAGGGGATCTCTTGAGGAGAGTCCACTGAATATAAAGCAGGAGATGTGTGGATTCAAAATAGGTATCCTTTGATGAACATGTATTTACAAACCTAAAAGATGGAAAAATATCATCATAACCTCGAGAGACTGCCAAGAAAATGTAGAAATTGGTGAAAAATAATGGCCGAATTTAAAAAACTACGATATTTTCCTTTTGTTCTATTAGAGTTACTCTCTTTCTCATTTGGACAAGGCAATATGTGGCCGATATCTGTCAATATCTTATTTAGAAAGTTGTTGATGAAGGTCCCGGGTAGGATGACGTTCTGTAGAGTAAGGTGTGCGGCTGATCGTAAGTCTACGTCGAAAGTATGGAGTAGGTGTTATGACACGTGAATCTATGTTCTACATCGATAGTATGGAGTTGGTGTTATGGTATTGATCTCTATTCTCAACATTGATAGTATGGAGTAGGTGTTAAGACACGTGAATCCACGTTCTACATGGATAGTATGGAGTTGGTGTTATGGTATTGAACTCTATTCCCAACATTGATATTATGGAGTAGGTGTAATGACACGTGAATCCACGTTCTACATGGATAGTTTGGAGTTGGTGTTATGGTATTGATCTCTATTCCCAACATTGATAGTATGGAGTAGGTGTTATGACACGTGAATCTATGTTCTACATCGATAGTATGGAGTTGGTGTTATGGTATTGATCTCTATTCCCAACATTGATAGTATGGAGTAGGTGTTATGACACGTGAATCTATGTTCTACATCGATAGTATGGAGTTGGTGTTATGGTATTGATCTCTATTCCCAACATTGATAGTATGGAGTAGGTGTAATGACACGTGAATCCACGTTCTACATGGATAGTTTGGAGTTGGTGTTATGGTATTGATCTCTATTCCCAACATTGATAGTATGGAGTAGGTGTTATGACACGTGAATCTATGTTCTACATCGATAGTATGGAGTTGGTGTTATGGTATTGATCTCTATTCCCAACATTGATAGTATGGAGTAGGTGTTATGACACGTGAATCTATGTTCTACATCGATAGTATGGAGTTGGTGTTATGGTATTGATCTCTATTCCCAACATTGATAGTATGGAGTAGGTGTTATGACACGTGAATCTATGTTATACATCGATAGTATGGAGTTGGTGTTATGGTATTGATCTCTATTCCCAACATTGATAGTATGAAGTAGGTGTTATGACACGTGAATCTATGTTCTACATCGATAGTTGGTGTTATGGTATTGATCTCTATTCCCAACATTGATAGTATGGAGTAGGTGTTATGACATGTGAATCTATGTTCTACATCGATAGTATTGAGTTGGTGTTATGGTATTGATCTCTATTCCCAACATTGATAGTATGGAGTAGGTGTTATGGCACGTAAATCAATGTTCTACATCGATAGTATGGAGTTGGTGTTATGGTATTGATCTCTATTCCCAACATTGATAGTATGGAGTAGGTGTTATGGCACGTAAATCTATGTTCTACATGGATAGTATGTAGTTGGTGTTATGGTATTGATCTCTATTCCCAACATTGATAGTATGGAGTAGGTGTTATGGCACGTAAATCTATGTTCTACATGGATAGTATGGAGTTGGTGTTATGGTATTGATCTCTATTCCCAACATTGATAGTATGGAGTAGGTGTTATGGCACGTAATTCAATGTTCTACATCGATAGTATGGAGTTGGTGTTATGGTATTGATCTCTATTCCCAACATTGATAGTATGGAGTTGGTGTTATGGCACGTAAATCTATGTTCTACATGGATAGTATGGAGTTGGTGTTATGGTATTGATCTCTATTCCCAACATTGATAGTATGAAGTAGGTGTTATGGCACGTAAATCAATGTTCTACATCAATAGTATGGAGTTGGTGTTATGGTATTATCTCTATTCCCAACATTGATAGTATGGGGTAGGTGTTATGGCACGTAAATCAATGTTCTACATCAATAGTATGGAGTTGGTGTTATGGTATTGATCTCTATTCCCAACATTGATAGTATGAAGTAGGTGTTATGGCACGTAAATCAATGTTCTACATCAATAGTATGGAGTTGGTGTTATGGTATTGATCTCTATTACCAACATTGATAGTATGGAGTAGGTGTTATGGCATGGATCTATGTTATACATTGAGGTGTTATGGCATGAACCTATGTTATACATTGAGATGTTATGGCATGGATCTATGTTCTATATTGATAGTATGGAGTAGGAGTTCTGGCATGGCTGTATGTTATACAATAAGGTGTTATTGCAATGATCTCTATCCCCATAATTGACAGTATGAGTAGGTGTTATAGCATGGATTAATGTTGTACATCGATAGCACGGAGTAAGGATTATGGCACTCATGGATATAAGTTCTCCATATATGGTATGGATTAGGTGTTATGGCACATGGATCTATGCTCCACATTGGTAGTATGGATTAGGTGTTATGACATGATTCTATGTTCTACATCGTTAGTATGGAATATTGTTACGACGCTTCTCAGCCGTCGATGTTTGCGTTCAAGGTTCTAAGAGAACAATGTGGGTTCGTTTGGATACAGCTTAGTACTATAGATTTATTACCACAACTTTAAAAGGGATATCAATAACTATACATGGGAGATGAACACTTGCCTTCAATGCCGCCCCAAGTAGGTTCCTCCTCGTCCTGCTCTTGTTAATCCACACCGTGTCGGGGCCCACCTCCTCTAGCCAACTTGCCGCGTCTGTTGTCACCACCGCCGTTCTCCTCGCTGCAGGTCCCGTTGTCACCAGACAGACCTCTTCCCTCAGACTGCTATCTCTGCCAGACAGTCTTCTCGGCACACACCAATCCCCGGCAGGCCGGCCAGCTTCCTTCCACTGCGGCACCAGCTGGGCTCGGCTGATCCCTTCCCCACGGCGACGCCAGCTGGACTTCCCGACTGTCTGCCACCCCCCTCCTCTGGAATTTCGTCAATCCTCACTTCCTGGACGGGGCCTCTGCATACTTTCTTCCCTTCTACTTCTCTTGGCGTCTTCTCTTCTATTTCTCTGCTGCATCGCTTCAATATGTTTATAGAGGACCTATTTTACAGGCCTATAACTACCATCCCCAAAATAGGAGAGGAGTGGACTTCAGGAATTGGTTTAACCATGGAGATAAGCACCACCACCATCATGTTTATGATACGGATATCTATTTCCTACATCGATAGTATTGATTAGTATTGATTACTGTCAGAATTTTGACCCTCTGAATATGATAATTATTTGCGATAATTAGTGAAATATGCATTTTACATTTATTCCACATAGGTTTTCAGATAGAGGGAGAGTTATGAAGTATTCAGTGTTGAAGTATCAACTTGTAATATGCAAATCAGTCTGGTATCAGATTAATTTGCATATTCCGCGTGGTCGGAAAATAATGTTTGATAAATATCTACACTCATAGACGAAAATTAAGGAAGTTGTACCTTTCAGCATGTATATCAGTATTCAGACAATAACTGCAAGATATTTGATATGCAGTGACCTTTATTGAAGACACACGAGATAAACCAAGTGTAAACAAAATTACCTCTGTCCCCTTAAAAAAAAAACAGACAACCGGCAACATCAAAGACTTTCCACTTCCTTAGTATGGAGTAAGTTTTATGGTATTGATCTATGTTCTACATCGTTAGTATGGAGTAGGTTTTATGGTATTGATCTATGTTCTACATCGTAGTATGGAGTAAGTTTTATGGTATTGATCTATGTTCTACTTCAATAGTATGGAGTAGGTGTTATGGCACATAAGGATCTATGTTCTACATCGATAGTATGGAGTAGTTTTATGGTATTGATCTATGTCTACATCGTTAGTATGGAGTAGGTTTTATGGTTTTGATCTATGTTCTACATCGTTAGTATGGAGTAAGTTTTATGTATTGATCTATGTTCTACATCGTAAGTATGGAGTAGGTTTTATGGTATTGATCTATGTTCTACATCGTTAGTATGGAGTAGGTTTTATGGTATTGATCTTGTTCTACATCGTTAGTATGGAGTAGGTTTTATGGTATTGATCTATGTTCTACTCGTTAGTATGGAGTAAGTTTTATAGTATTGATCTATGTTCTACATCGTTAGTATGGAGTAAGTTTTATGGTATTGATCTATGTTCTACTTCAATAGTATGGAGTAGGTTTTATGGTATTGATCTATGTTCTACATCGTTAGTATGGAGTAGGTTTTATGGTATTGAACTATGTTCTATATCGTTAGTATGGAGTAAGTTTTATGGTATTGATCTATGTTCTACATCGTTAGTATGGAGTAAGTTTTATGGTATTGATCTATGTTCTACATCGTTAGTATGGATTAAGTATTATGGTATTGATCTATGTTCTATATCGTTAGTATGGAGTAAGTTTTATGGTATTGATCTATGTTCTACATCGTTAGTATGGATTAAGTTTTATGGTATTGATCTATGTTCTATATCGTTAGTATGGATTAAGTTTTAAGGTATTGATCTATGTTCTATATCGTTAGTTATGGAGTAAGTTTTATGGTATTGATCTATGTTCTACATCGTTAGTATGGAGTAAGTTTTATGGTATTGATCTATGTTCTATATCGTTAGTATGGAGTAAGTTTTATGGTATTGATCTATGTTCTACATCGTTAGTATGGAGTAGGTTTTATGGTATTGATCTATGTTCTACATCGTTAGTATGGAGTAAGTTTTATGGTATTGATCTATGTTCTACTTCAATAGTATGGAGTAGGTGTTAAGGCACATAAGGATCTATGTTCTACATCGATAGTATGGAGTAAGTTTTATGGTATTGATCTTTGTTCTACATCGTTAGTATGGAGTAGGTTTTATGGTTTTGATCTATGTTCTACATCGTTAGTATGGAGTAAGTTTTATGGTATTGATCTATGTTCTACATCGTTAGTATGGAGTAGGTTTTATGGTATTGATCTATGTTCTACATCGTTAGTATGGAGTAGGTTTTATGGTATTGATCTATGTTCTACATCGTTAGTATGGTGTAAGTTTTATAGTATTGATCTATGTTCTACATCGTTAGTATGGAGTAAGTTTTATGGTATTGATCTATGTTCTACTTCAAATAGTATGGAGTAGGTTTTATGGTATTGATCTATGTTCTACATCGTTAGTATGGAGTAGGTTTTATGGTATTGAACTATGTTCTATATCGTTAGTATGGAGTAGGTTTTATGGTATTGATCTATGTTCTACATCGTTAGTATGGAGTAAGTTTTATGGTATTGATCTATGTTCTACATCGTTAGTATGGATTAAGTTTTATGGTATTGATCTATGTTCTACATCGTTAGTATGGATTAAGTTTTATGGTATTGATCTATGTTCTACATCGTTAGTATGGATTAAGTTTTATGGTATTGATCTATGTTCTATATCGTTAGTATGGATTAAGTTTTATGGTATTGATCTATGTTCTATATCGTTAGTATGGAGTAAGTTTTATGGTATTGATCTATGTTCTACATCGTTAGTATGGAGTAAGTTTTATGGTATTGATCTATGTTCTATATCGTTAGTATGGAGTAAATTTTATGGTATTGATCTATGTTCTACATCGTTAGTATGGAGTAGGTTTTTATGGTATTGATCTATGTTCTACATCGTTAGTATGGAGTAAGTTTTATGGTATTGATCTATGTTCTATATCGTTAGTATGGAGTAAGTTTTATGGTATTGATCTATGTTCTACATCGTTAGTATGGATTAAGTTTTATGGTATTGATCTATGTTCTACATCGTTAGTATGGAGTAAGTTTTATAGTATTGATCTATGTTCTACATCGTTAGTATGGAGTAGGTTTTATGGTATTGATCTATGTTCTACATCGATTAGTATGGAGTAAGTTTTATGGCATTGATCTATGTTCTACATCGTTAGTATGGAGTAAGTTTTATGGTATTGATCTATGTTCTACATCGTTTAGTATGGAGTAGGTTTTATGGTATTGATCTATGTTCTACATCGTTAGTATGGAGTAAGTTTTATGGTATTGATCTATGTTCTACATCGTTAGTATGGAGTATGTTTTATGGTATTGATCTATGTTCTACATCGTTAGTATGGAGTAAGTTTTATGGTATTGATCTATGTTCTACATCGTTAGTATGGAGTAGGTTTTATGGTATTGAACTATGTTCTACATCGTTAGTATGGAGTAAGTTTTATGGTATTGATCTATGTTCTACATCGTTAGTATGGAGTAAGTTTTATGGTATTGATCTATGTTCTACATCGTTAGTATGGAGTAAGTTTTATGGTATTGATCTATGTTCTACTTCAATAGTATGGAGTAGGTTTTATGGTATTGATCTATGTTCTACATCGTTAGTATGGAGTAGGTTTTATGTATTGAACTATGTTCTATATCGTTAGTATGAGTAAGTTTTATGGTATTGATCTATGTTCTACATCGTTAGTATGGAGTAAGTTTTATGGTATTGATCTATGTTCTACATCGTTAGTATGGATTAAGTTTTATGGTATTGATCTATGTTCTATATCGTTTGTATGGAGTAAGTTTTATGGTATTGATCTATGTTCTACATCGTTAGTATGGATTAAGTTTTATGGTATTGATCTATGTTTCTATATCGTTAGTATGATTAAGTTTTATTGGTATTGATCTATGTTCCTATATCGTTAGTATGGAGTAAGTTTTATGGTATTGATCTATGTTCTACATCGTTAGTATGGAGTAAGTTTATGGTATTGATCTATGTTCTATATCGTTAGTATGGAGTAAGTTTTATGGTATTGATCTATGTTCTACATCGTTAGTATGGAGTAGGTTTTATGGTATTGATCTATGTTCTACATCGTTAGTATGGAGTAAGTTTATGGTATTGATCTATGTTCTACTTCAATAGTATGGAGTAGGTGTTATGGCACATAAGGATCTGATGTTCTACATCGATAGTATGGAGTAAGTTTTATGGTATTGATCTTTGTTCTACATCGTTAGTATGGAGTAGGTTTTTATGGTTTTGATCTATGTTCTACATCGTTAGTATGGAGTAAGTTTTATGGTATTGATCTATGTTCTACATCGTTAGTATGGAGTAGGTTTTATGGTATTGATCTATGTTCTACATCGTTAGTATGGAGTAGGTTTTTATGGTATTGATCTATGTTCTACATCGTTAGTATGGTGTAAGTTTATAGTATTGATCTATGTTCTACATCGTTAGTATGGAGTTAGGTTTTATGTATTGATCTATGTTCTACATCGTTAGTATGGAGTAGGTTTTATGGTATTGATCTATGTTCTACATCGTTAGTATGGAGTAAGTTTTATGGTATTGATCTATGTTCTACATCGTTATATGGAGTAGGTTTTATGGTATTGAACTATGTTCTACATCGTTAGTATGGAGTAAGTTTTATGGTATTGATCTATGTTCTACATCGTTAGTATGGAGTAAGTTTTATGGTATTGATCTATGTTCTACATCGTTAGTATGGAGTAAGTTTTATGGTATTGATCTATGTTCTACTTCAATAGTATGGAGTAGGTTTTATGGTATTGATCTATGTTCTACATCGTTAGTATGGAGTAGGTTTTATGGTATTGAACTATGTTCTATATCGTTAGTATGGAGTAAGTTATGATGGTATTGATCTATGTTCTACATCGTTAGTATGGAGTAAGTTTTATGGTATTGATCTATGTTCTACATCGTTAGTATGGATTAAGTTTTATGGTATTGATCTATGTTCTATATCGTTAGTATGGAGTAAGTTTTATGGTATTGATCTATGTTCTACATCTGTTAGTATGGATTAAGTTTTATGGTATTGATCTATGTTCTATATCGTTAGTATGGATTAAGTTTATGGTATTGATCTATGTTCTATATCGTTAGTATGGAGTAAGTTTTATGGTATTGATCTATGTTCTAACATCGTTAGTATGGAGTAAGTTTTATGGTAATTGATCTATGTTCTATATCGTTAGTATGGAGTAAGTTTTATGGTAATGATCTATGTTATACATCGTTAGTATGGAGTAGGTTTTATGGTATTGATCTATGTTCTACATCGTTAGTATGGAGTAAGTTTTATGGTATTGATCTATGTTTCTACTTCAATAGTATGGAGTAAGGTGTTATGGCAACATAAGGATCTATGTTCTACATCGATAGTATGGAGTAAGTTTTATGGTATTGATCTTTTGTTCTACATCGTTAGTATGGAGTAGGTTTTATGGTTTTGATCTATGTTCTACATCGTAGTATGGAGTAAGTTTTATGGTATTGATCTATGTTCTACATCGTTAGTATGGAGTAGGTTTTATGGTATTGATCTCATGTTCTACATCGTTAGTATGGAGTAGGTTTTATGGTATTGATCTATGTTCTACATCGTTAGTATGGTGTAAGTTTTATAGTATTGATCTATGTTCTACATCGTTAGTATGGAGTAGGTTTTATGGTATTGATCTATGTTCTACATCGTTAGTATGGAGTAGGTTTTATGGTATTGATCTATGTTCTACATCGTTAGTATGGTGTAAGTTTTATAGTATTGATCTATGTCTACATCGTTGTATGGAGTAAGTTTTATGGTATTGATCTATGTTCTACTTCAATAGTATGGAGTAGGTTTTATGGTATTGATCTATGTTCTACATCGTTAGTATGGAGTAGGTTTTATGGTATTGAACTATGTTCTATATCGTTAGTATGGAGTAGGTTTTATGGTATTGATCTATGTTCTACATCGTTAGTATGGAGTAAGTTTTTATGGTATTGATCTATGTTCTACATCGTTAGTATGGATTAAGTTTTATGGTATTGATCTATGTTCTACATCGTTAGTATGGAGTAAGTTTTATAGTATTGATCTATGTTCTACATCGTTAGTATGGAGTAGGTTTTATGGTATTGATCTATGTTCTACATCGTTAGTATGGAGTAAGTTTTATGGCATTGATCTATGTTCTACATCGTTAGTATGGAGTAAGTTTTATGGTATTGATCTATGTTCTACATCGTTAGTATGGAGTAGTTTTATGGTATTGATCTATGTTCTACATCGTTAGTATGGAGTAGTTTTATGGTATTGATCTATGTTCTACATCGTTAGTATGAGTAAGTTTTATGGTATTGATCTATGTTCTACATCGTTAGTATGGAGTAAGTTTTATGTATTGATCTATGTTCTACATCGTTAGTATGGAGTAGGTTTTATGGTATTGAACTATGTTCTACATCGTTAGTATGGAGTAAGTTTTATGGTATTGATCTATGTTCTACATCGTTAGTATGGAGTAAGTTTTATGGTATTGATCTATGTTCTACATCGTTAGTATGAGTAGGTTTTATGGTATTGAACTATGTTCTATATCGTTAGTATGGAGTAAGTTTTATGGTATTGATCTATGTTCTACATCGTTAGTATGGAGTAAGTTTTATGGTATTGATCTATGTTCTACATCGTTAGTATGGAGTAAGTTTATGGTATTGATCTATGTTCTACATCGTTAGTGTGGAGTAAGTTTATGGTATTGAACTATGTTCTATATCGTTAGTATGGAGTAAGTTTTATGGTATTGAACTATGTTCTATATCGTTAGTATGGAGTAAGTTTTATGGTATTGATCTATGTTCTAACATCGTTAGTATGGAGTAAGTTTTATGGTATTGATCTATGTTCTACATCGTTAGTATGGAGTAAGTTTTATGGTATTGATCTATGTTCTACATCGTTAGTATGGATTAAGTTTTATGGTATTGATCTATGTTCTACATCGTTAGTATGGAGTAAGTTTTATGGTATTGATCTATGTTCTACATCGTTAGTATGGAGTAAGTTTTATGGTATTGATCTATGTTCTACTTCAATAGTATGGAGTAGGTGTTATGGCACACAAGGATCTATGTTCTACATCGTTAGTATGGAGTAAGTTTTATGGTATTGATCTATGTTCTATATCGTTAGTATGAGTAAGTTTTATGGTATTGATCTATGTTCTATATATGATATTATAGAGTAGGTGTTATTGCACACACACACAATGATCTATGTTCTACATTGATAGTATAGAGTAAGTTTTATGGTATTGATCTATGTTCTACATCGTTAGTATGGAGTAAGTTTTATGGTATTGATCTATGTTCTACATCGTTAGTATGGAGTAAGTTTTATGGTATTGATCTATGTTCTATATATGATATTATAGAGTAGGTGTTATTGCACACAAGGATCTATGTTCTACATCGTTAGTATGGAGTAAGTTTTATGGTATTGATCTATGTTCTATATATGATATTATAGAGTAGGTGTTATTGCACACACACACAATGATCTATGTTCTACATCGTTAGTATGGAGTAAGTTTTATGGTATTGATCTATGTTCTACATCGTTAGTATGGATTAAATTTTATGGTATTGATCTATGTTCTACATCGTTAGTATGGAGTAAGTTTTATGGTATTGATCTATGTTCTACATCGTTAGTATGGAGTAAGTTTTATGGTATTGATCTATGTTCTATATATGATATTATAGAGTAGGTGTTATTGCACACACACACAATGATCTATGTTCTACATCGTTAGTATGGAGTAAGTTTTATGGTATTGATCTATGTTCTATATATGATATTATAGAGTAGGTGTTATTGCACACACACACAATGATCTATGTTCTACATTGTTAGTATAGAGTAAGTTTTATGGTATTGATCTATGTTCTACATCGTTAGTATGGAGTAAGTTTTATGGTATTGATCTATGTTCTATATATGATATTATAGAGTAGGTGTTATTGCACACACACACAATGATCTATGTTCTACATCGTTAGTATGGAGTAAGTTTTATGGTATTGATCTATGTTCTACATCGTTAGTATGGATTAAGTTTTATGGTATTGATCTATGTTCTATATATGATATTATAGAGTAGGTGTTATTGCACACACACAATGATCTATGTTCTACATTGTTAGTATAGAGTAAGTTTTATGGTATTGATCTATGTTCTACATCGTTAGTATGGAGTAAGTTTTATGGTATTGATCTATGTTCTATATATGATATTATAGAGTAGGTGTTATTGCACACAATGATCTATTTTCTACATTGATAGTATAGAGTAAGTGTGTTATGGCATAGATCTATGTTATACATCGATGGTATGGAGTAAACGTTATGACATGGGTCTATGTTCTAGATGTTATGGCACGATAATCAATGTTGTATATTGAGATTTAAAAATATTTTATTGACCTCATTGTATATTGAAAGTATGGAGTAAGTATTATAATATGGATCTACATCGATAGCATATTAAATTGGCATTATGGTTAAATCTACGCCTAAATTTGTGTGTCTGTTGTACCACTGTAATTCTAGAAACTGTTGGACTCCTCAGTGGGATATATCGTAGGAAATAACGCGTGCATATTTTTTAAAGCAATAGAGTTGTGGAAGAAATACTGTCTCGCTACGTCCTGGAGTGGCCTCATTAAATTTCTCTAATTGTCTCTCAGGTTTGCTGATTGCCGCCAGCATTCACTCTTATGTCGGGGATATTCAGCTCTCATAAAAGAACTATTATCTCTCTCATTTTTTCCAACACCCCCTAACTATTAAACTCTAATAATAATTAGCACGCCTACAATAATTATTCCGCATCCAAATAATTCTCTAAGACACATCGTCCGAAGGCGGTCTTAAGGCGGGGCCTAGCGCTCAATTCCTATTGGTTCGATTACTATTACGTCACTTGCTCTAATCCAATCGAATTAAATACATATCTAGGTGTTTTTACCTGGCGCAGGTAGCGGATTTAAATTTTATTTGCGTCGCGATAGGCTGGGCCGTCCGGGGTTGGGAGGAGCCACTGATTGATTGACAGCTCGCTTGGTATTTTGATTGGCCGACTTGTAAACAACCGCTTTAATTTCTATTCTGGGGGCGCTCACCTCGCTAGCTACTTTGAAGTGTAAGATATTTCTGGCATTTTTCCCTTGTGTGCCAGCTCATTTTGGTGGCGTCTCTCCTTGACCCGGCGCGGTTGTTTATCCCCCTTACAGATGTAGGTATAGCAAGTATGAATAGCTAACCCGGATGAAGAAATTCTTATTAAAACCGATATGTAGGCCTCAAAAAAAGAGAGATTAGACCTTGTTTTTTTAATTATTTATTTTCGTTTTCCAATACAACAGGAAGCAAGTTGCTTAACAGAGTCGCTATTTTTAAAAAACCAAAAAAAAAAAAAAGATAAATGATTTTAAATTATGGAAAATTATTTTGCATTTCCACACTTTGCATATATAACAAATAATTTTACTTCTATTATTTTTTATATATATTAGAATTGAGCCTTTTTTTTTTTTTTTCAAAGACGGTCTATTACAAATTACTTGTTGTCTTTCAAAAAAAAAAATTAAATTTTCACAAAGGAGAACTTTTTATGATGTCGATTTTCCCCATATAAAGGAAAGGCTAAAGCACTGCTTTGTTCAATCCTTGTAGAATCTTGTGTTCGACAATAACCCTTCCAAAGTCGGAAGGGGGTGTGTTATGGCATAGGTATGTGTCACATCGAGAGTATGGAGTAGGTTTTATGGTATAGATGGCAAACATGAATCTATACTCTATATATATACATTGATAGTACAGACTAAGTGCGTTATGGCATAGGTATATTAGTTCTACATCGAGAGTATGGAGTAGGCATTATGACAAGGATCTACATTGAATCCCTCACTAGACACACGATTCCCTCCCCAGTTATCCGTCCATTTAACTGGAGTCTGTTACGAAGATTAATTTCAACATTCCTGTTATTTTACCTGCAGCATGAGGTCGAGGAAGCTTTTCAGTATTTCATCACTTCACGATTCAAATCCTAACAAGTGCAATAATTATGAGGCAGGCAAAGATATGGGATTGTTGTCAAGCTGCGCTTGTGCGTGAGGGAAGACAAATCGAGGACTCTCCCCCCTCTATTTCGTAAATGGCGTCGTTTAACGCCGGAGATTTCTGCATGTCAACCATCTTGCCAAATTTGGGCATTAGGCTTGCCCATTTAGACGCTCGAATCGAATAGCCTAAATTGAAAAAGCTCAGGTCGTTAATAGGGCTTGGCCTCCAGAGATAACACTTTTTAAACGGTTCCAGAAACGAGCAAAATTCAATTTCCCCAAAATCATCTTTGCCTATATCGCCCCTTTCTCCTCTTTGATGATATCGTTGAGGGGAATTCTTCGTCTGCAAATGTGGGTTCTTAATTAGTACAATCAGCGTGAGACTTCTTAGTTCCAAGCGAACTTCTGTCGCGGAATGTCGGTAAGGTCACGTCCTCTTACAACCAACAGTTTTACATTTCTTGTACATCGATCCGCAAGTAAAACCCCTCTTTTATATTTCCATCGAAATAACATAGAAAATGGATGCTATTTATGTATTGTAATTATCAATCAAACCAAACCTCGTTGTGGAGTTTGTCAAGTTTATTATTGTGTCATACCCACGGATCTGAGACTACTCACCCTGCTCAGAAAAGATAAATAAAAATTGTTTTAATGCATGATTTGAAAATGATAGATATACATTTTCGTCGATTTTAAGTGAAGTAGTCCTATCTTTGCTATCTTTAATATATGGTATATGTGCTGCAGAAGCGCAAAGTAGACTGAATCTACCAACTGAATTTGAATGAGAACCACTAGAATAACAAAGACTGGGTTTTGTAACCATATATTTGTATTGATAAAATGTAAAAAGAACTATGTATACAATAAATAAATAGAATAGAATGATAAAGTGACAAATAAATAAACAAGAGAGACACACCAGTAAATTCCAGTAAATAGATATTAAAATATAGTTCTCTTTTCTGCGTCACAAAAGCGTGTCAATTCTGTTCCCGCACCTTATTGTAATTCTAGCCTTCGGTCAACATTGTTACCTTTAGTATTTAAAATATCCTTTTTATCAATTCCTTTGTGATTGTAATGAGGCCAGCATTTGTATTCCAATATTTTCTGGTGGCTGCTCGTGAAAATGGGGTTTTTGCATCGAGGCTAATTTGTCGTATGGGGTAAACAGGACGGTGTTTTGTGGTGAAGGCAAGTGTAGCTAATATACGCCGGCACACATTGGTGACACCACTTACTATGCTAAAGAGGGGGAGCAGCTCTTCACAGATGATTGGAATTCTATCCTGAGTCACCAGCAGAAGACCATAATATAGCGAATCCTATACAATACAGTTTGTGATGGATATGTTACATGTGACAGGAGAGAAGCTATTGGTAAATTCACTGTTGAAATATAAGTAATATTTTATCTTTTCATTGTACTGGCACTGTATCTATGTTTTACTTCTAGTTCTATGGTGTTTATAAAAAAATATTATACCTTATTCTGATCCGCGCCAATCGATATAAAGTTTCTAAAAGAGTTCTTCTAGAAAACAATGAG
Organism: Cordylochernes scorpioides; assembly: GCA_030710605.1. NCBI lineage: Eukaryota > Metazoa > Arthropoda > Arachnida > Pseudoscorpiones > Chernetidae > Cordylochernes > Cordylochernes scorpioides. The sequence goes on from CP092866.1 coordinate 67,323,019, forward strand.
CAATCCGCCTTATCTAAAAAAAAAAACGCGGTCATAAAAAAAAAATATTTGACCCAAGATAATTATAAACTTGTCAGAATTAAACTGGGAATATCAATAAAATGAAAATAAGATTGCTAGAAGATCCTCAGTGGTTGTTAGGTCTCTCCACCAAGACTATATATCTGATCAGCTATTTAGTTATTGATAATTTCATCATTGTTTGCTGTTTTCTACTGGATGGACTTCAGGACGACTCTATATAAAACGATATATCTTTATAAAAACCTTTGTTGACGATGACGTGCCAAGCCTGCCTAATGGCTTACTGTCGTGATTCATGCAACAAGTAAGAACGAACAGACGGCATTTTGGAATTAAATATATGTTTCTTTATTCGGATTCTCTCAGTACATCCTGTCTCAGACAGCCATTCAGGGCTAGGAGACCAAATGGCTGTATAACACAGGTTGTCTCTTTACACAGGTGCATGTACTAGTTCCAAGTGGAACTAGATACAACGGGTCTCCACTTGAGACAAGTTTACTGTATTCTCTCTGTGCACTAACCAATATATAGAAATGTGAATGATGAGCCGAATAAAGTTTGCGAACTCCAAGATATCAATTCAGAAACTATGCAGCTACAATGGCTGGGTTCAGACCAGTTGATTTTTATTTGGCCGTTTATTTAAATCAATAAATTCACCCCGAATCTTATTTTAAACATGCATGCCTATATTTTGTATCTTAAACCACAGGCCAATTACAAGATCACAGAAATAGCCATCCCTGAAATATTTTTGTCTCTCAACCTATTCAATATTTTCACAGTTTTCGCCTTCCACCTACTTATATAGATAGACCTTACCTCGGAGGATAGATATTTGATTACTGTTTATGTATATATATGCGTCATGTACAAATCACGCTTTACTTCTTGATTTGAACTTTGTGCAGATAAAATTTTATCATTGATAATTTAATGCAAAAAAAAACAAAAGGTTGCCTGAGCACGTAAAGGCCGTCACAACATGCATTTGATATTTAATTGTATTATTTCTGAGTTCCTCTTTGATCACAATCGATACTACTTTTCTTGTTCAGACACCGCCTGGTACAGAATGAAGTCAGCTGAACATGTGTCGCTGGATAAAAACCAAATCTAAAAAGCAATTGGCCAAAAGATTCCAAAACTCTGGCGAAGGTATCTAGAGAACGGTGCGCACAAACACACAGGAAGGTGTGTAGATTTCAGACAAGATTGGAAGTCGATACTTTCCGATACAAAAATAGCTTCAAACTATCTAAAATCCCCTTCTCTCTTAAATAAATAAAAAAACATTTGCATACAAATAACAAAAGAAGTTGAAATTTGTTGGAGTGGCTTTTTGTGATAATTTATCTGCTGCTGGGCTCTCTGCTAATCTTTTTCTAATTTTATTATCGATAATTGAATCAGCCGCACGTGGAGTTTCTCACAGCGGGCGATTGATTTGATGACCTCCGTCTTTTGACCTGATGTCTGCCTGAAGGCCGCGCTTGATTTGATGACCTCCGTCTTTTGACCTGATGTCTGATTAAAGGCCGCGCTTCATTTGATGACCTCCATCTTTTGATCTGATGTCTGCCTGAAGGCCGCGCTTGATTTGATGACCTTATGTCTACCTGAAGGCCGCACTTGATTTGATGACCTCCGTCTTTTGACCTGATGTCTGCCTGAAGGCCACGCTTGATTTGATGACCTCCGTCTTTTAACCTGGTGTCTGCTTGAAGGCCGCGCTTGATTTGATGACCTCCGTCTTTTTATCTGATGTCTGCCTGAAGGCCACGCTTGATTTGATGACCTCCGTCTTTTGACCTGATGTCTGCCTGAAGGCCGCGTTTGATTTGATGACCTCCGTCTTTTGACCTGATGTCTGCCTGAAGGCCACGCTTGATTTGATGACCCCCGTCTTTTGACCTGATGTCTGCCTGAAGGCCGCGTTTGATTTGATGACCTCCGTCTTTTGACCTGACGTCTGATTGAAGGCCGCGCTTGATTTGATGACCTCCGTCTTTTGACCTGATGTCTGCCTGAAGGCCGCGCTTTTGATTTGATAACTTCTCGCGTATCTTTTAAACCTAATTCATCTTCCACACAATATTCTTAAGCAATATATTTAATTATCTATCGTTTATATTATTGCGCTATTCTCCTACTTTTCTGTAGAACTTATGTTCTTCAACCTATATTGATAATGTCTGCAGTGAAGTTTTGAATCGAACCCCATCGTGGATCAGTAAATTCGCAATACAACCAACCTATGCAATTAAATCCTCGAGACAGTCGTGTTGGGATTTTTTCTCCATTTTACTGCTATGGGAGCAGTCTGGTAGATAGAATGATGAAAGGCTTCAGTACTGATGGGAGTTACTCTCCTTATCAATATGTTCTAATATTTTCGTCGTGATATACCAGAAATGTAGAGAATACTGGAATGGTAGGTTGTATTATATCGATTCAAGATGTAAAGATTCTATCAACCCTAAAAAGTTATTGTTGGCGATAGCAGGTCGCCGGACGAACTTCGCTTAAAGTGAAAGTGGATTGCCGAAATGTCTGGCAAAAACGCTTTTTGAAGGTTAATGAGTACATCTTGAATTATATATCATACATCCTGAATTTATTTTTAAAACTGGAACATCATATTGTAACACTAGATTTTAAAAGAAATGCTGTTACTTCCAACAGTTATAAAATATTATGTTTGTTGAAATTTTATCCTCCTCATTTGCATACGGGCTTACAATAAATGTCGAGCTATCTTTTTTTTTAATTGCTCTTTTTATATCGCTTTCTTGCATGGATAACAACCAAGCTAACAATATCTCATCCCAACTTTCTGATTCCACATCTCACAGGATCGTGGTGTGTGTGTGCAGGAAATGAAGGTGAACTGGGCCACGTCTCCCAACAGCACACCCAAACAAGACACCAGTAGTAAGTTCTGTTCAGTCAAACCTGTCTAGATACAAATACTTTAAGACAATCAACTTTTCCTCGAACGAGAAGACTTCAATTTCGTTTCAGTGAGTTTTGACTTCATGTTTTCTGATAACACCGGAGAAACGCTCAAAGTCTTCGTTAGACACACTTTCAAATATTCAACAGAATTCACACAGAAATATATATTTTAATGAAATAGCTTTCTGTAGTTCTTGCAGAACCTCTGTATTGACTGCATGAAAGAGTCCAAACGGACTGTATCATCTTTTATATTGTCTCCCTCGTGTGGAATTATATTTTTAACATGTGATTCTGTTACAGCCCAAGAACTCTATTCTCGTCATGGTGCCCTGTTCTAGAATGTAGTGCATGCTAAGTAACACCAGCTGACACACATGTAGAGATTTGTTACCAGAATAGAGGAAACAAGGCGTCTCTTGTTTGTACTTGTGTAAATCGTTGTAAGATGGTTGGCTATTTCCGATTATATATATTCCAATAATTATATTTTCTACATAAATATTTATAAAAAGAGCCCTTTCTCTTGCAACGTTCAACTGCTCTACCAGGAACACCTCCTTGAACTTCGTCCTCTCTTGTATTTTTACTAACGGAATTGTTTTATTCAAGTTGCAGTACCTGTAGATAAATATTCCCTATCAACTCTTCGTCTACTCAATGTTAAATATTAAGCTAGCGATATAAAAGCCACACAAAGGTAAAGTACTCTACGTAAAACATATTTCTAAAGAAATTATTTACAAAAAGAATCACGGCACAAAATAGAATGTACGCCCTAGTGGCGAAATGAATTGTAAAGTTTATTTCCCAACGGAGAACATTTTGTTGAGAAAATATTGCTGAACTGTAATTGCTATAAGTTATTACGCCATATTTGAGGATGTCCAGTGTCGAGCCAGAACTGGTAAAACGCTTTCTTTTACTAGTGGGTGCAAATTACATTTCAAAACCATGTCCTTTCCATTGCAAGCTACAAGGCGAGTTTTCCTCCAATATAGGAGAGAGCATCCATGTCTTCATGATGTTGCCTGCCCTCTACATCATCTAGCGAAGTCCCAGCGGAAGAATATTCGATTAGAACAAAGACAGATCATCTAGGGCAGAATCCTTGATCCAGTCTATACAGCTTATCTCATCTTTCCTAACACATCTAGCATTAATTTTTATTTTACGAATTATTATTCATAAATATATCCTTCCATCATAACACAGAAAGACAGTTTTCAGAATTTACTCTCCTACAGTAAATACTCTGTGAGGCACGAACAACAATCTTGTTTACTTAAGGGGAAAACAAATTATTTTTATTGAATAATGTTTTACCGCGTCTATTTTCACACATTTGTGAGAGTTTTAAAATAGGATTTTGCTCTCAAACGGTTTAGAAATTGCTTCAAAGTTAAAAACAAGCATAAAAACATCCCTCCAGGGTTTCCCAGGAAAATTGGGTTCGAAAACCTTCCGATCAGTTAAACCGAAACATTACTCTGGAGTAGTGTAAAGAAAGTCCCCCGGTACAGTTTACTTTCCAGCTGTACTTTGCTTCACGGAAAAACCTACTGAGGCCCTGCAGACTTATTTTTTTTCTTTCTAACGTTTGGTCTCTTAACTCTCGCAAGTCTTTTGGATTGACAATTCTCTCGAGACTTGGTTGTTAAACCTGTGCTAAATGTTTTGTTTATAGGTATATATATATCTCTCGTCGTGGAAACGGAGAATTGTAAACTTTTGATTACTCTTCTGATATGTCATTCTCGCAGAATCACATTATGGAATGCTCCTGTCTTGTCGTTATCTCAAAGTGAACAAATACTTTGGAGACACCCACCCCGCCAGCTCTTTGTTTTCCTCGATGTCCCAGTCTGTGTAAACAAAGGTGAAGCTTTCAGAATTTCCTTCGGGTTTTCCTTGATGTGTTTAGTCAATTCAGCAGCCGTTTCCCAGAAAGGGGAACTTTTTGCTAAGAATCGTTAATCAATCCATTTTCACACAATTTCCCTGCATATTTTTAAGATTAGAAACCTATTTACATAATATCCCTCTTGCCGAAATGAAATCGAATTAAAGAAGTTTTTCAGATGGCTCGCGACCAGTTTAAGGGAAGGAACAATGTGTTCCCCAGCAGTATCATCACATTATTCGCAGGCTCTCTAATCCCTCGATACACGATTTAATCCCCGTGTCTGTAAAAAAAGGTCGAGGCAATCAAGCCTTGCAACATCCTCCCTCTGAATGCCCCCCGAGTTCATTTGAGGCAAATTGCAGGCGCGTAAGCAGGTGCGGAGTTATGGAAGGACAGCCGGGATTACAAGCTCCTAATCCCCAGCCCAATTACTTCCACTCCATAAACCCGGGTATCTAATGACGCCACCAGGGCTGTTGCACATGCTGGGATTTGACGATCCTCCGTCTTCTTGTTGCTAGTCCCATGTTCCCCTTTGCAAAACACCGAACTTGTTGCTGAGGTCGTACTGGAAGGTTGTTACCATACCGTGGACTCTTGAAAGATAAATTCTTTGATGGACTCTTGAATTCAGGGTCTCTCACAGAAAAGCTATGTGTATAACTAGATAGAAAGGAAGGTTGTTGGCCGAGTCATCAAAGTCACGATACAGACATACTATCCCACGGGATTCATTTACGCCGGTTCTCAGCGTGAATTTTAGATAACCTGAGTGAGGGTATCTTAATATATATATTGAGCACATCTGTGAGTGTCAAATATAATATTCGTTTCGATGAAGATTACACTTTGGAACATGTATCGGTGTTATTTGCTTAAAATTAATGTTGTCATGTAAATATTTATGAGCGCGGCCTGTGCTAGAGCTCCATTTGTCTCAAAAACGACATGAGATTCAATTCTCGACGATTGGAATATTCCCAGAAGCCTGACAGCCAGGTATGACAGCATCGCTTGCTCTCTCTCTACAAAGGGAAATAGAAAAATCCAATTACAACGCCTCTTATAACAAAAACTTTGCTTCTGTGTGATCCAAATATGATTTTAGATGCTCGCACTGCGCTTCTAGTAGAGATGCTCGCTTCGTAGTTCTGATCAAATTTTCCTAAATGGTTTTTATTTCATTTCGTCTCGAACCTCGCTAAGTGCATACAATGAATAATTGAACGAAGCCCATTATGCCGGCTTGGATTAAAAACGCCTGGCAAACAAAACCTCGCCGGCAAAAAGGGGAGCGATAATTTCATTGTGACAGGATCCTCGCCTCATCATATTCAATTAGCACCGGGGTCCCGAGGGTTTTTGCCAATTTACATCCCGTTTAAATATTCATCGGCCCAGAATCGGAGTGCTTCAAATCCGACTGGGTGTCGCAAAATCCCATCTTAAGGCGCATTCGTGCGGCGTAATTGAGAATGGCGCGGAATCACATCCTTCAGCCCGCCATAGGTCGCCATGTCATCTGCCATTCCTGGGGATAAGCGACGAACATAATTCTGCGTTTTGAAGAGGTAATCTGAGACTGCGCTGCCAGGATGGAATGGAGTGAAGGGACCATTTGACACAAGAATAATGTTATATTTACACACTAACTTTAAACTATAAAAGGTATGGGGGTATATAGAAATTGCTCTTCTTTTGTTCATTAGCAATTTTATATAGTCTTCAAGAAGTGGGTGTGTTAGTCACATCTCACTTTTTAAAAATTCAAACGATAAATATTAATCGTCTGATTCTCTAACTCTTCTAAAAATTCTGGATTGATCCACAAGAATGTTTAGTAGCTTTGAGTCAAGAGTTGATAAGTTTCCTCCATTGCTTTCTTCATTTTCGAAATAGCAAAATTTTGAATCCTACGACAAGACAAGAAAGTTGTTCCGTATAAAAGATAGTGATATCGTGCGGTAAAGGAGCTTATTATGAGATTTTCTCTAGGAATTAAAGAGTTAGACACATTTCTGCAAATCCTGTTGATCCGCCCAATCAGAGGTTGGTGGTTCCAAACAGACGGAATGTCTGTTAGATACAATAATTATATATAGGGCTAAAATATATAACTAATTTCCAAATATATTTTTGTGTTGGAATATTGGTATTCCAGTTCAAATGCGAAAGGTAATTTTCAAAAACGTTCAAAAAGTAATGTTCGCACAACCTACTCTACGATCTCTTGTGAGGATATTCGTTATAAATCCAATTATGAAGAGGCACAAACCGTTCTTAAACCATTAGGGCATCTCCCAAAGAATCCATTTTATATTATCGGGATTCCAATCAAAGACGTTTCCTTAAAGGATAAAAGTATTTCTCCCTAAATATGATTTATTCTCAAATCTTACTTCTAGCCATCGGAAAAAAAAAGAACAATACAATTTTGATATCTGTAAGATGGTTTTTGTGCTTTTCGCTCTTTCTTCAAATGCTCATCCATCTCAGACAAGATGAGGAATTGAAATGTCCACGAATTGACGGTTTTCTTCAAGTGGAGAGTTACTGAGCAAGATATGCCAATTATTAGGGCTGAGAGTGCAAGGGGGGTACTGGATATTTTAATATAGAAAGACGTGAATTTTAGAATGCAATGTTTCAAATGTCTCGCCCAAACATGTGTAGGGGTCGTGAATTGAATCCATTGATATACACTCAAGGACAAAACTTGAGAAAGTGGTAAGTCTTTTATGTCACCAGTTTACTCTTTTTTTTTTTTTTTTTTTTAAGACAGAGGCAATTTTGTTCACACTTGGTTATCTCGTATTTTCAATAAAGGTCACTGGGTAGCAAATATCTTTCAGGGTTTATATCTGAATCCTGATATAAATACTAAAGGGTACAACTTTCTCAAGTGATTTCCATAAATGCATTAGAGAATGTAAACTCAAAAGTCGAATAACAGAACGAGTTTCCTTCTTGATGCATGTGCAAGCAGATAGAGAATCTTTAGAATGTTGCCATCTGGTGATTTAATTTTAGAACTTGATGCAGGAAATACCTAGCAATTCTTTTATATAGTTCTTACTTCAACAGTTTCAACCTTTATATGAATGCCTTAACTTTTCTTACTTCTATGGCATGCTTAAGTTTTTCGATATACATTGAAGTTGACAGTCCGATATTGGCGTTTGCTATATTATAAGGTGGCTTGGGTTACGTTTCTTTCATACAACATTGGAAGGCAATACGGTTCAGAATTTGTGGCTCACTTTAAGAAGTTTTCACACAGTAAAGGAAGATCCCTAGCTGACTGGGATAATGCTGCACTGAGGTATGTTCCAGCTTCATTTCGTACATCGGTGGAGGTGTGAAGTGGCTCCCCGTCGTAATGTTAATTATTTAGGATTTTATTAAATCTTGTCTTTTTGTTAAATCCTTCCCCTCCTGAGATTTACACACGTCTTAATTCTGCCTAATTAGCTAGAGACGTTGATTAAATTACCCATTTTTACATGGCCGCCATATCTTACATGCGATATTAAATTAGCACGGAACAATGTGTTTGGATAAATTGGATCCCGTCCAATAATTAAATTTGTTTTAATTAACACCATCTCACACATTCAATTAGAACATTGTCACATTTACTTTTCTTTAGGAATGAATATTTTATAAAAGGGAAGGTAATTTTAGCAATTTTAATCCGGGAAGAATGCAGGAGATTTAAAAGAATCCCGGCATCATTTTACCATCACTTAGTCAACAACTGGAGAGACAGAAAGATTATCTTGTTGTATTTGAGAACTCCCTGAGAGATTGCCAGGTCTGTTGCACTTGAGAACGGCTTGATATGTGGCCATATTTTCTGCATTTGAGAACTCCCTTAGAGATGGCTAGGTCTGGTGCACTGATAACTCCCTGAAAATTTTCAGATTTGTTACATTTGTGAACTCCTTGAGATATGGCCAGATTTGCTGCTCTTGAGAACTCCCTGAAAGATGGTCAGGTCTGTTAGATTTGAAAACTCCCAGAGAGATGGCCAGATTTGTTGCACTTGATAACTCCCTGAGAGATGGTTATATTTGCTGTACTTGAGAACTCTCTGGGATATGGCCAGGTCTGTTACATTTGAGAACTCTCTGAGAGATGGCCAGATTTTCTGCACTTGAGAACTCCCTGAGAAATGGCCAGGTCTGTTACATTTGAGAACTCCCTGAAAGATGGCCATATTTTCTGCACTTGAGAATTCCCTGAGAGATGGTTATATTTTCTGCACTTGAGAACTCCCTGAGATATGGCCAGGTCTGTTGCACTTGAGAACTCCCTGAGATATGGCCAGATTTGTGAACTTGAGAACTCCCTGAGAGATGGTTATATTTGCTGCACTTGTTAGTGTTACCGCTAGGACAGCTATAGATCCATGGGGTACCACCAATTCATGGAATCGCTGCCGATCACTAGGACAGTTACAGAGTCATGGAACCGCTAAAGATCACTAAAGCAGCTACATGGTCATGGAACCGCTAAAGATCACTAAAGCAGCTACTTGGTCATGGAACCGCTAAAGATCACTAAAGCAGCTACATGGTCATGGAACCGCTAAAGATCACTAAAGCAGCTACATGGTCATGGAACCGCTAAAGATCACTAAAGCAGCTACTTGGTCATGGAACCGCTAAAGATCACTAAAGCAGCTACTTGGTCATGGAACCGCTAAAGATCACTAAAGCAGCTACTTGGTCATGGAACCGCTAAAGATCACTAAAGCAGCTACTTGGTCATGGAACCGCTAAAGATCACTAAAGCAGCCACTTGGTCATGGAACCGCTAAAGATCACTAAAGCAGCTACTTGGTCATGGAACCGCTAAAGATCACTAAAGCAGCCACATGGTCATGGAACCGCTAAAGATCACTAAAACAGCTACTTGGTCATGGAACCGCTAAAGATCACTAAAGCAGCTACTTGGTCATGGAACCGCTGAAGATCACTAAAGCAGCTACTTGGTCATGGAACCGCTGAAGATCACTAAAGCAGCTACTTGGTCATGGAACCGCTAAAGATCACTAAAGCAGCTACTTGGTCATGGAACCGCTACGATCACTAAAGCAGCTACTTGGTCATGGAACCGCTAAAGATCACTAAAGCAGCTACATGGTCATGGAACCGCTAAAGATCACTAAGCAGCTACTTGGTTATGGAACCGCTAAAGATCACTAAAGCAGCTACTTGGTTATGGAACCGCTAAAGATCACTAAAGCAGCTACTTGGTCATGGAACCGCTTAAGATCACTAAAGCAGCTACTTGGTCATGGAACCGCTAAATATCACTAAAGCAGCTACTTGGTCATGGAACCGCTAAAGATCACTAAAGCAGCTACTTGGTCATGGAACCGCTAAAGATCACTAAAGCAGCTACTTGGTCATGGAACCGCTAAAGATCACTAAAGCAGCTACATGGTCATGGAACCGCTAAAGATCACTAAGCAGCTACTTGGTTATGGAACCGCTAAAGATCACTAAAGCAGCTATTTGGTTATGGAACCGCTAAAGATCACTAAAGCAGCTACTTGGTCATGGAACCGCTTAAGATCACTAAAGCAGCTACTTGGTCATGGAACCGCTAAAGATCACTAAAGCAGCTACTTGGTCATGGAACCGCTAAAGATCACTAAAGCAGCTACGTGGTCATGGAACCGCTGCAGATATCTAGGACAGCTACAGAGATATGGATAGCACCGATTCATGGAGCTCCCACAGTCTACTACATACCGCTGCAGCCATGGGACCGCTGTGTCCACACCAAGATTTCTTGGACCATCGTATATATTTAATCAGTAGAAGGCAGGTAACTTCTGTGCCCTGGATTTACCTCCACACTGCTTAAATATTAATGTCATCGATGTGTTTATTCACTCAGCAAAAATAATTAACGGAAAAGCTATTTCTATCTAATTAATTATTGATGATATTTTATACGATAAATTTAATTAAATTTTTCTATATATATATGCAATATATATATTAGCAATTTGATGATTTTCTTATTTCGACAAAGAACTAGATTAATATTGGATTCCTCTCTATTCATTGCATTTTTGTGGACAATATGGCGGATCTGGTGGATATGCTGTTAAGCCTAAGGTCATCCGCATCTCTAGTTGAGTTTGCACCCATGGCTCAGAAGCATATTTGCAAAAATGTTTTAAATATTTGAAAAGTATAGAATGAAAAGGCATTACCTGATTATGCAATTCACCTTTAGTGCTGTTTGAAAGTCATCTAACACAATAAAAAGCCTTAGGGCAAAAAAAAAAAAAAACACATTTACTTGATGTTTTATCAAGATAGAATAATATGTTTTTTTTCTTAAAGAGGTGACCATCGCCTCGGTTGGTTGCTAACGTACTGCGATAACGAGGGACAACAGCTCCAAAGGTATATGTGGATGGTTAACTTTTCTTATAACTTATGAAAGTGTATTTAAACAAATTTTGAAAGTAAAAAAAAATCAACACGAACAGTTAACATTTGGCTACACAATTATGGGTTGAATAAGTCTGTTGCATAATTATGGGTTCCCTTTCAATATGTAAATATACATAACTTGTGGACAGTTGAGGACTTTTTTTTTTTTTTTTACGACAGGGGAATCGGGATGAGTTAGATTTCTAGGCTCCCTTAATATCTCAGGTATAGTATAGATAAACTCGGTCCAATTGAAATGTTTCTCATGCAAATTACTTGCCACATACACCTCCTGATAGCCGAAGGAATCGTTATTGCAATGCCACTGCACACGGGTAGATTGGAGCAATTAGCATCCGTCAATGGCACACACACACTAATCTAGTGACAGCTAAAGGAAAAAATCGCAAAGAGACAATGTATAATGATGTACAACAGTAGGGATGTTCTCCCAACACAAGACGAAGAGTCCTCCATACAGCCGGAGTCTTCGTTAACTCCCCTCACATCAGAAAACCTGTACAAGAGTAGAGAAGGGCCGTATAAGCTCTAGATCATCTCTGGATTCCACCATCCTCAGTAGACGGGCCGCTGTAACCCAGACGTCCTGCCATTGGCTGCTCTCCCGTGCGGCGGTGTGCGTCCATCTGGCCACGGGGCAACAATCCCCGCGCGGGCCAATGAGAGCCAAGGACCGCCCGTCCCGGCAATCGACCAATCCCGGCCGGCCTCCGCCTCTAATTGTGCCGTCTCTGCGCCCGGTCCACCTGTCGCATTAATTCCATCATAATTTGCATAGGGCCGGTCATCCTTACTTCTGGATTAGGTTCACTTTCCAAATCCATTATCATCTCAAGATGTGTTAAAGTCTGAATCGACAAGTGCACCCCGCTAATCTCGATGGACTTACGCAATCAATCGGACTGACTGTCAGTCTCTCGATAGAGAAAGCCGCCTATGTAAGTCTAGCCTGGTGGAAGGCTCTGGTTTCTGAATCCAGGAGGCCATGAATCCTAGGCTTCAAGAACGATGCTTACTCATCTCACAATTCCTAGCCGCCGCTACTCTCACTGTGCTCCAAGAGTCGCATATCTTTACATGTATCCGGATGATCATATTTATTACACATCTTCAGAAACCTCACGAAAGTATGTATCACTTGCAGTGATCAAAAATTCAAACAGAGGTTTCGTGCTGACTAGAACACGGAAATCCCTTATCAAAGAGAAGTTTGTGGGGGGACTTGGAGAAGTATTTCTAGAACGTCATCGCATGCGACACCCCCCGTGACATGGTGATCAACAAGTTCCAGGTAGTGCAACACCTTGGTTTCACCAAGACTCAAGACAAGCACGGGCCACATTCTAGGCGCTGTGTGTATGGAGAGAGGAATACTCTCCCTCATTCTTCTCCGAATTATAACCAAACCTAGAGTCTACCCAGCCAGCCAGTCTACGGTGTTCTACGTGGTGTGTTTGTGGATGACCAGCTGCGTCTTTTCCACATAGCTATTAGACCTTTAAAGTTAAAAACTTTAAGTTCTCGGCTTATTCAAACATGCATTCAACTCGAATTTCAAAATCATTAGTATACCATTTGAAAAAAAAAAGAGAAAATGATATAAATCTTTCAAAATTAGAGAATAGATTTTCGATATTTAGAAATATTTTTAGGATGAACTAAAAATTCACAGTTCCATCCCAATGTCCGTTAAGAAGACTTGCAGACTCAATCGAAGATTTTCTATAGAATATTTGTCTAAATATGATTATCTTGAAAGAAAAGTAAATGTGTTAATTCTCTAAAAAGCTTTTTTTTTACTTCCTTCTAAATATTTAGATAATATTTCCAATAGTTTATAGAATTTAAAAACTGTATATGAAACACAGCAACCCTCTTCAACTTTATTTCCTGAAGCTTCGGTACCCAGTGCCGCCCTTTTCAAAGTAAAATGCAAAGTTGTTGTCGGTACCCAAAATTGAATACATAGAGCGTGTTGCGCGCGTAGTTAGAAGATAAACTTGGTTGACACTGACAGAGAGAGAATATTGTATCGCGACTCTAAATATAAAGATTTTTGTTTTCCAATCCTTTCCATTGATATTCTGCGTTTTCATTTTTATTTAGGTACTTGGATTTTAAATCAAGAAGGATACAACGAAGAATTTGTTCATAAGAATGTTTCCTTTAAAAGAAACTCGTCAACTTGATCTTATTGTATCGATTTAGTGTACCTCAGATGATGTTAGATATTTGTACTCGATTGGGGAGTAGTCAACACCTTCGGGAAATATATCCATTGACAAAACTTAAGGAAGTGGAAAGTTTTTGATGTCGCAAGTTTTTTCGAAGGAAACAGACAATTTTTTCACACTTGGTGATAGGTCACTGTGTGCCATATATATTTCAGAGTTATTATCTGAATCCCGATAATACATGCTAAAAGGTACAACTTTCTTAAGTTTTGTCCATGAGTGTTTATCAAGGAGAGAGAGAAGGAGGTATGTTCCCATCTTTAATTCACATATAAATCCATACATAGTTTGATTTGGAATAAGGAAGTGTACTGTTGTTATAGGTTCACACTTCACTATAAATTGCGGACCAATATCTTTATAGATTCCCAGAGTTTCTAGGGGTTTCAGCCTTCCGAGAGGTTTCAGTAATATTGGACGTAACTCAGAACCTTGCAGCCTTCCTCATTTTCAGAACCTTATCGCATTCAAATTCCTAATAATATCATCTAAGATTCCGTATTTGTGCTCCGTAGTTTCTGGTCAAAGTTAATGTTTTTACTTTGTGAAACTTCCTTAATATACGAGAGTACTCAAAGTTATTCAAAATTTATATACTTTATTCTGTATATATTATTTTCTACCATTTCAATGCTTTTTTTTTTTAAAGAATACAACTTTCCAAACTGTATCGTTGCATCAGTTTATATAACTTTAATATACTTAGATGTAATAGGGTCGCACAAAGTGTGTGCGTCCTTAATTTTAAATATTTTTATTCTCCATGTATCCACTTGTATCATCTATTAATAACTCGTATTCACCGTGTATCAACTTGTGTCCTCTATGTATCAACTTGTATCCTTCATCTTTCAACTTGTATCCTCTATGTATTAACTTGTATCCTTCATCTTTCAACTTGTATCCTCTATGTATTAACTTGTATCCTTCATCTTTCAACTTGTATCCTTCATCTTTCAACTTGTATCCTCTAAGTATTAACTTGTATCCTTCATCTTTCAACTTGTATCCCTCTTGTATCGACTTGTATTCCTTCCAAATCCCTCTTCATTACTACTACTTTTGTTTTATCTTTTTAATTTGTGTTAAAGAACCTATGGATTTCTCTACATAGTTAATCTCTTGGTTTGTAAACTGAAAATTAACATCGTACATAATCTTGCAGTTCCAATATAATATTCTATTTAAAATTGAGGCGATTCGAATTCTATGGAAAGTACTAAATTAAGCGAGGTGTCAGAATCAGTGTCTGTCTGAGATCGAACTGCCTGAAGTCAGATCCAATTGTCTCGTTCATTTGGACACAAATGTTTTCCTTCAGGCTTTATCTGTTAGAGAGAAAGTTTCTTTTTGATGAATCAGCTAAGTGTAACAAGCATGCTACATTATATCGCAAACATGACCGAACATGAATGATACGCCGTTCAGAACACGTTAAAAGTTGATCTTCAAAAAAATCCGGCATCAAAATGAGTAGGGTGTTATTTCGGCGACTTCTTATGGAGCTCTAACGCAGCGCCAAATGGCCTTGGTGTGTTTTATGGCCGGCTTGGGAGGAGGACACCGGATATTGGCGGCGCGATATTGTGGCCGTCGCTACACAACTACTGATTCCCCAACCTTCTGGTGGAGGAAGTTTGAACACGTCTCTTCACGATAAAAACGGTCACTTGCTCTCTCAAAAAAGAACCTAAAAATGTGCTGTGAGGATGTGGATTGTAGAGGAATTTGAAATGTTAACATCCTCCGAAACCATGCTCCATTCGATTCTGAGATCTTTCATTTCTAAAAAAATATATAAATATTGCTTTGATGTCGATTCCTAGATTTTCTGATCAAACCATGAACTATGAACTTTATAATCCTTTGCTTTTCTTGGTTCCTGAGGCCATCTCAAATATTATATCTGACACGACACAAAGAAAGACCCGCTCTTTCAACTACAAAGTAGCATCAGTATCACGTGTGTTTACTATCATTAGGCCGCTGCCGGCAATTAAAACCGAGGCAGAAAAACAGTGTCAGATAATTGGACAGGATGGATGCACTCCGTAATCCCTCCATTATGCAGGTCCCGGCCAGGGCGCTGCATTAGACACAATGCGGCCCCAGGGACTGTCGTCGGCGACCAACATTTAAATGACTGCGGATCTCTCCTGACACAAAAAAGGAAAAAAGATAATTTAATTATTATTTTTTTCGGCGTTTTTTCCAAGGCGATTGCAGATGGTGTGCCGCCGGAATTAATCGGTACCCGGAGATTAGGGTCTCTCCAATTTACTTTTATTGAATCCTGATTATATCCTGGCTTTCTTCAGTTGTTCGCTCTCTTGTCCCACTTCACCGTTCTCATCTCCTACTCAACTCTTCCATAGTTTCTCTTGTCCTACCTCAACATTTAATTGGTGTCTGGTATACCACTCAACTGTTCAATTGTTTATCTTGTCCCTCTCCATCATTCTCATGTCCTACTCAACTGTTCCATTGTTTCTCTTGTCCTACCTCAACATTTCATGGTATACCACTCAACTGTTCTATTGTTTATCTTGTCCCTCTCCATCATTCTCATGTCCTACTCAACTGTTCCATTGTTTCTCTTGTCCTACCTCAACATTTCATGGTATACCACTCAACTGTTCAATTGTTTATCTTGTCCCTCTCCACCATTCTCATGTCCTACTCAACTGTTCCATTGTTTCTCTTGTCTCATTCAACTGTTCCATTCTTTTTTCTTTTTTTTTTTTGCCTAAACTCTTTTAACTCTACAATTCGTTTCTCTTGTCCCGCTCAACCGTTTCATTGGTTTCTATGGTCCCACTACACCATTCCATTGGTTCTTATTGTCCCAACCAACTGTTCTATTGTTTCTCTTGTCCCACTCAACCATTTAATTAGTTTCTATGGGCCCACTCAACTGTTCTATTGTTTCTCTTGTCCCACTCAACCATTTCATTGGTTTCTATGGTCCCACTCCACCATTCCATTGGTTCTTATTGTCCCAACCAACTGTTCTATTGTTTCTCTTGTCCCACTCAACCATTTAATTAGTTTCTATGGGCCCACTCAACTGTTCTATTGTTTCTCTTGTCCCACTCAACCATTTCATTGGTTTCTATGGTCCCACTCCACCATTCCATTGGTTCTTATTGTCCCAACCAACTGTTCTATTGTTTCTCTTATCCCACTCAACCATTTCATTGGTTTCTATGGTCCTACTCAACCATTCCATTGGTCTCTATTGTCACACCCAACTGTTCCATTGTTTCTCTTATCTCAACTCAACTGTTCTATTTGTTTCTATTGTCCTACTCAACCATTCCATTGATCTCTATTGTCACACCCAACTATTCCATTGTTTCTCTTATCTCAACTCAACTGTTCAATTTGTTTCTATTGTCCTACTCAACCATTCCATTGATCTCTATTGTCACACCCAACTATTCCATTGTTTCTCTTGTCTCAACTCAACTGTTCTATTTGTTTCTATTGTCCCACTCAACTGTTCCATTGTTTCTCTTGCCTCAACTAAACTGTTCCATTGGTTTCTTTGGTTTCACTCAAATCTATACTTGATTTTTTTACCATTCAATTCTCCTCCTTTCGTTTTTTGCCTCACTTGAATCTTCTAACAGCTTATTCTGCCCAATTCAACTCTTCACTTGATTTATTCTGTCCCATTTATTTCTTTTATGACATCCTCTGTTCGATTCAACTTTTCACTTTGTATATTTTACCCCACTCCGCTTTTCTGAAATTTTTTTGCGTAGAGCACATACGCCTACATTTGTGTTGCCATGCGTACGTGTATATCGAATTACATCCGTATTGTTACCTACGGAATTAGTTCTTCTATGCCTTATCTCGTATCTCTCAAACACAAAAGTGACAAAGAAATGCTCGGGTGCGTACGCGCGGTGTATTATTGTATACGCTCCAAATTTGGTCGCTCACTCTTCAATTAAATCTCCTCTTGTCAGAGTTTCATCTCGCTACAATCTGATGGAATACGCTTCTAATGAGATTTCTTCTCGGTGGAGTTGTTCCTCTGGGAGTTGTTTCCCCCGAGTCGTTCCTTGCAAGAGTTGTTTCAACAGAAGTTATTCCTCTCCAGGAGTTATTCCTCTAAAAGTAGTTCCCCAGGACAACCAGTTCTTCCTCTCTCTGTTGTCCACCTCCCCTGCCAACCACCAGTACATGCCCTGGCCTACTGCCACACTCGACACTATGTCACCTGACAGTTTTGTTAGCAGGCATCATGGCCGTCGGTTAAAGGAATAGTTTAGCTTGTCTTTTGCAAGTATCTTGCGATCAGTAATTGTATTGTGGAGGGGATGAGTGAATGGCTCCTTCTTTTACATCTACTGAACAAACCTTTGTCAACTAAAAGTTATAAGAAACGCTTACCCCTCTTTTGAGGCTTTAGAAAAGGATGGTTTAATTCAGCGATATATTTATTATTTCTAGGTTAATTTTACTTTTCGTTCTGGAATCAGCTAGTATGTATTGTAGACAGTGTGGACCTGTCCCGTGAGTCCATGTAAGCAAACACGACAGTCTGTGTGATCTGTAGATATATAGTGGACCCTCGGTTTACGAGCACCTTGGAGTACGAGCTTTTCGCAGTACGAGCAAAATTTTTTGAAAAATTTTACCTCGGATTACGAGTGAAATTTCGCATTACGAGCAACTCGTGATGGTTGCCCGTAATCGTGATGGATGAAAATTCACTGGGATCCCTCCCTTCAGATCAGATTAGGGAAATATGTAAAATGTGGGAAACTGTGCAATTGTTCGTAGCAAGAAGAATTGCCCGAGTTTCAATTATTAAAAATAAGAAATTAGTTTCGCACTACGAGCGTTTTGGAGTACGAGCATGGCTCTGGAACGGATTATGCTCGCAAACCGAGGGTCCACTGTATAGTCAATGTGACATACAGCTGGGTTTGGACCTCACTTGGTCCAAATATACATCTGCCAATATATTCTTCCAACAAATAGCTCTCTCTTTTTATTTGTGTGACCATATATTTTACACTATCTGGCTGTTGTTTTGTGTGCGTTATCTCTAAAACTCTGCCATTCATTATATATTAAGCCATTTATATCACATTTATGCGTGTATTTGCGAACATCACTATGTATCAGTGCATTCCAGAACAATACCATATACCGGGTGTTCCAGAAAACTACACTGTACCCGTGTGTTCCAGAACACTAGCATTTACCCGTGTGTCCTTGAACACTACCGTGTACCCGGGTGTTCCAGAATACCACCAGGTGTCCTTATGCTCCAGAACACTATCCTGTACCCGTGTGTTCCAGAACAATACCCTGTACCCGTGTGTTCCAGAACACTACCCTGTACCCGTGTGTTCCAGAACACTACCTTGTACCCGTATGTTCCAGAATACCACCACGTATCCCTATGCTCCAGAACACTACCCTGTACCCGTGTGTTCCAGAACACTACCTTGAACCCGTGTGTTCAAGAACACTACCTTGTACCCGTATGTTCCAGAATACCACCACGTATCCCTATGCTCCAGAACACTACTCTGTGCCCATGTGTTCCAGAACAATACCCTGTACCCGTGTGTTACAGAACATTATCATGTACCCGTGTGTTCCAGAACATTACCCTGTACCCATGTGTTCCAAAACACTACCATGTATCTGTTTGTTCCAGAACACTACCATATATTTGTGGGAGACCTAAGTCCAGAAATCGAGACGACACAACTTAGGGAAGCCTTCGTACCTTTCGGCGAAATCTCGTAAGTAAATTTGGATTGTTTGTTTGAAGTTCCTCCCTCTCTCCCCTTGTAGTTTTCTCTTTCTGCCTGATGCACGCGGTTGTCTTGTGACCTCCCTCCTAGTGCCGTGTTTGCAGGAAACTACCATGGTGTGTGTTGTTGTTGTTGTAAAGTTGAGATAACTAACTCCCCCCCTCATTGTTTTTCTTTTTTTTTTACGTTTAACCCTCAATGAGACCCACCATAACGCGGCCGGTAAGACGACACAACGCTTACTCGCGGCGTATTTCACAAAACGTTTTAAAGTAAACGTTAGAGGAACGTTTAGATGACGTGGCGTACACACACAAGGTGGTCGACACACCTGTGCTTTCATCATTTACATAATCACCCAAAGTGTACTTAGAGATGTTCCCATTGATTTGCACATCGCAGAATTGTTATCCTTAACTCTACCTCAGAGTTTCCCCATATGTTATTCTCGCCAAGAGCTTGTCCGATGTCCTTCACCTTTTGCCAGTACGGGTAGTTCCTGCTGACCAGGGATTGGCCTCCCTGTTCGCCATGTTCTGTTTCAGAAAATTGGTCCTCACATAGAATATGTTCAAAACTACGACAGATATTGTAAAAGCAAAGGCTAGTAGACTATTTCTGGAAGTCTACAATCGTACCACTCCATGATAGTTAGGTTAGACCCAGAGGTAAATTAACGTCTGGGAAAATTATTACATCCCCCGCCACCTTTACCGTCCAATACCCTAAAAAGGTTTCTTCATCTTTTTTTTTTCTGTGACGATACAAAACCAAATGTTATGTTGGTACGTCCAATGAATCTTGTAGATTGGAAGTTACAAACTAGTGTGTACTTATGTTGTATGGAACAAAGCTGAACTATACTCATGAGGGAATAGATAGCCAATTTAACCAATTAAGGTATATCAATGCGAGTTTCATAGACAATATGGGCCGAATTGTTTCTTCCAGTGGTAGAACCTATGTGAGGAACACTTCTCGCCTTAAACGTCAAAGGTTTAGGCTGTGGCCCACTGTCGTCGAACACTTTAATTTCTCTGGCATAGTTATAGGAAACCTACTCAAGAGCAATGAGGTTGTCCTTATCTGCGCTAAAGATTCCTAATGAAAGCTTACAGAGACTTCAGGTGATTATTGGATATAACGCCAAAGTTTTCCTTGGGTTATATAATCGCCTGAAGCAAATTCATAAAAAGCCCGAAATCATAAGGCGAAGGTTTCTTTTAAAGTTTTTTTTTATTGTTTCGCCGAGCTTTCGAGAATTACTGACCTTCTCCTGTGGAAGGGCAAAAATGCTCGATATCTCGGAAAAACAATAAAAAAAAACTTTAAAAGAAACCTTCGCCTTATGATTTCGCGCTTTTTATGAATTTGCTCAAGGCGATTACATAACCCAAAAGTACTTCTTGTCAACGGATGAAAACACAAACATTGCATTTAGAATTTTTACCATCGATATTGCTGTGCCAAAATTAGGGCAACAAGCTCCTTTTTATTAATAAAACTGCAAAAATGTATATTGTGTGGAGAAAACATCAGCTTCGTCCTGTATATTTGGCTTAATAGGTCTATAGTTAAAATATTGGATAAATTTGGAAATTTTAATTATTTATTACGCGTATGATTCTTTTGAATGAAACAATAGTTCATTTCATGAAGAATTAAAGAATCATACCCGTCAAATTCCAATAAAAGATGGCGCGCTAAATGCATCGTGTTTATATTGGATAAAATTGTAAATACTATAAACGAAGTGCCGGGAGAAAATGATTTTTATTAAACGACTACACGAGCTTTCGGGCAGTCACGCCCTTCAAGTTGACCAGTTGAAGGGCGTGACTGCCCGAAAGCTCGTGTAGTCGTTTAATAAAAATCATTTTCTCCCGGCACTTCGTTTATAGTATTTATACTCCAAGGAGAAAGTTTCTATGTTTAAATAAGTTGGATAAAATTGTGTTAAAGTGTTTTATAAGAACTTAACAATAAATATAAAATAATTAACATTACGTTTCGTTTATTCTACGAAAATACTTTAATACTCCATAGCTTGAAACTACAAAGGTACAAAAAAAAATGCTACAAATATTCTGCAAATATTCCATGCTTGTCATGTCAAAGTTGCATACCAGCATATTAACATAAGCAAACGGATGATATGTAATTGAGTTAACCGTGAGAAAGTTTGCTGTTACGACGACAAAAGCAGATCGCGATTGGATTTCTTGATCTCCCGATGTAACAACCATTTGGCTAATTATGTTGCTAGAGTCCCCTGTGGCTGACAAAGGACTCCAAGTCCCCGACAATTAGGATCAGGGCCATTTAGAACGAACACAAGATGCTTACAAAAAAGAGCCGTCGACAAGGAACTCATAAAATATTTAAAAGGCCGTGTTAGGAAATCTATTTGGTGCAGCATTCGATTAAAGATTGAAGATATGGCCGATTCCTACAGGTGTGCTGTTTTCAATAATTCTTGACTTACTTGCCAGCCTTCAGCAATCAGGACTTTAATCTCATCGGCTGCTGCAGCCGCTTTAATCACGTCGGCTGCCTCTTAATTTATCTCCAAGTGTTGCCGAATCTCTCTGTCTACGTGATAATTCATGGAAAAATCAATGATTTTGTTTCCTAGTTTCTCAAATTCTTAGTGTCGATTTTTGATTTTCACTTTTCTAAAGGTACATTTTTATGTTTAAATATATATATATATATATATATATATATATATATATATTTTTATTCTCGTAGTAATGTGAAAGGGTTTCACGGGTTATATATTTTTATTATTTAGAGAGTCCAGATTATATACTAGTACAACAACAAAAAAGCCTTTATTTAGGGTCACTGACCCTATACAGGATTCACCAGAGGTATGCATAAGAACAAAGCAGTGAGACAACGGAAATAGCGATATATACAGAGTAAAAAGAGAAAGAAAAAAAAAAAAAACAAGAAAAGGAAAAAAAAAATAATAATAAGAAAGAGGGAAGCAAGAAATCAACACAAAAAGAGTAGCAGTAAGAAAGTGAGGAGTGAGTATCACT
Source organism: Cordylochernes scorpioides (assembly GCA_030710605.1). Taxonomy (NCBI): domain Eukaryota; kingdom Metazoa; phylum Arthropoda; class Arachnida; order Pseudoscorpiones; family Chernetidae; genus Cordylochernes; species Cordylochernes scorpioides. Next base: position 67,345,456 of record CP092866.1, read on the forward strand.
TGGCCTTCTTCTGAGATATGGACTTGTGGAAACCATAAAACGCCGTAGCAATATACTTATTCTGGGTCATATTGTCAATTATTGATAATTATATACTAGTATTATTTGGCTGTGTATTTATTTTACAAGAAAACAGCTTTTTTTCTAATTAAACATTTTAGTAAGACCTGTGGAAGTTCCCAAATTGTTGTAGTTTCGGTCATATACAGACCTACTGCTATGATAATGACTGAATGTCTTTTGCTAGTTTCTGAAGCACATCAGTTCTGTAGTGTCGCGTATTCTTGCCGGATTCCAGCACTTAGAGCAGAGTTGGGCGGACAAAGATACACCGAGGTTCCAGCACCGCAGGGAAGAATTGGGCGGACAAAGATACCACCGAGGTTCCAGCACCGCAGGGAAGAGTTAGGCTGACAAAGATACACCAGGGTTCCAGTACCGCAGGGAAGAGTTGGGCGGACAAAGATACCACCGAGGTTCCAGCACCGCAGGGAAGAGTTAGGCGGACAAATATACCACCGAGGTTCCAGCACCGCAGGGCAGAGTTGGGCGGACAAAGATACACCAGGGTTCCAGCACCGCAGGGAAGAGTTGGGCGGACAAATATACCACCGAGGTTCCAATACCTAGGGCAGAGTTGGGCGGACAAAGATACCACCGAGGTTCCAGTACCGCAGGGAAGAGTTGGGCGGACAAAGATACCACCGAGGTTCCAGTACCGCAGGGAAGAGTTGGGCGGACAAAGATACCACCGAGGTTCCAGCACCGCAGGGAAGAGTTGGGCGGGCAAAGATACCACCGAGGTTCCAGCACCGCAGGGAAGAGTTGGGCGGACAAAGATACCACCGAGGTTCCAGTACCTAGGGCAGAGTTGGGCGGACAAATATACCACCGAGGTTCCAGTACCTAGGGCAAAGTTGGGCGGACAAAGATACCACCGAGGTTCCAGTACCGCAGGGAAGAGTTGGGCGGACAAAGATACCACCGAGGTTCCAGCACCGCAGGGAAGAATTGGGCGGACAAAGATACCACCGAGGTTCCAGCACCGCAGGGAAGAGTTGGGCGGACAAAGATACCACCGAGGTTCCAGTACCGCAGGGAAGAGTTGGGCGGACAAAGATACCACTGAGGTTCCAGTACCGCAGGACAGAGTTGGGCGGACAAAGATACCACCGAGGTTCCAGCACCGCAGGGAAGAGTTGGGCGGACAAAGATCCTTGCCAAGATTCCATCCACATTGATCCCCCCTCTCTAGCCAAGGAAAACATCCAATTCCCATTTTATTGAAAGCATGTCGGATTTCCTCTGACATCTCTCCCAAAATAAACATAATGAAAATAATTTTAAAAGATTTATTTTATTTTTGTGAAAACAAATGAGGCCTTGTGTTTGTTTAACCGGGTCTTGTGTTCAACATCATCCTTTGTTGCCACAACTTGGGAAGGTGAATTGGTTCGAAATCAGTTGCGAGTTTTTTTTTTTTAACTGGTTTGGTTTGTTCCGTGTGAAAACGTTCAGTCATGTTAAGTTGCATATTAATATGGAATTCTTTCCCGAATATATCACTTTTTTCCAGGTAGCAAAAAGGTATGAGACACATGGCACAATTGGATAGATTCCCAGCTTCCTGCCGTCTACATTAAATCCTTGTCAGCGTCCTGTCTGCATCCCACCTGGCCGTTCCTATAAAGACAAACCCTAGTGCTCCCAATCCCGGACACTTCCTGGTCGCAGCCCTCCCTTCTAATTATATTAATTATTGTCTTCCCAATTTATGTAAAAGCCAACCGCAATTAACTGCAATAAAACTGCAATTTGTGTAATGCGCGGTTTTTTTACGGTTGTTCTTTTTTTTTTTTTTTTTACTTCCTTCTGCAGTGGAGGATTATCCATGGGGTCATAGATCTGGATTTGCAACAAGTCCAGTGTGGCAGATGGTCGCTTCCGGGACAAAAGCCTTTCCAGCTATCTGACATCGCAGGGACCTGTTTATAGGCTGTCGACATTGTTTAAAGCTAAGGCCGTGCATAAACAAATTTAAGGCTGACAAGTATGATACCCTGACAATCTATAACACCCTGATATAATCCTCATTCGCAACCTGACGTGGGTACGTCGCAGCTGTCCAATATCGCCATATATCTGATGTTTCTGGCAAAGGCTGAGTTTATCGTTTAAGCTCCAAACCACGCATCCGAACATTCAAGAATTCTTAATTATTCACCTTGTGGTTGCTCCAGCGATTCGCTTCAAAGAATTCATTCCCCGCGGTTCTCGCCCGCACACACAAGCCTCTTAATTAATCCCAGGGGTGGTTATGCTCGGCGTGGCACTGGTGTCGAAGAGCCGCCGAGTAAACACGTGCTACTGTGATGTAATAATCTGCCTGCGTGCTCCTTACTCCAGGTACTGTTTAGATGTGGGCTATTTGTGTAGGAGAACCACAGTTAGATAGATAACGGCACACAAGCGGCTAAACAAACAAGTTCATCAAGTCTAGGTCTCTCAATATCATCTTAAACAGCAGTCTTATCCATCCTCCCTGTGGCAGCACTTTACATTTGATCGTCATAATAAGTCTTAATTTCTCTGTAATTATAAGTGACTGTTAGTACACTTCGAAGTGTCTCCCGCATGTCTACCCATATAGACGCAGTTTGGCTAGTTGATATATATAACGTGGTATTAGAATTCAATCGTTTTCAAATAGTCTGAGTGTTTTGATCTTAGCCAAAAGGCCGAAATGCGAACTCCATCGAGTGATATCTATGCGCGTTTATGACCATTAGCGTTTCTTTTATCTTTTTTTTTTTTTTTTTTTAAGAATATTTTGAAAGCCAAAAATTTATAAAGAAAGCCCACACTCTCGGTTCACCCAGTTTATTTAACTGGACACCCGCAATTTTCCTAAATATGAAGACTCGTTTTAAAAAGTAGCGTGGCGAGATTTCTGCCGAAAGTACAAAATTCGCCACAGCACTGGAGTGGTACCAATGCTGTAAAGACATTTCAGTGCTACATTGAACCATCTTGGTGCTATAAAAGACAGCCACAGTGCGACTCTGCAATGGTTCAGACAACTTGAGGTCAACAAAGCTAAGAACATTCATAGTGCACTAAAGGATAGCCCAGTGCGACCCAGGGCATTCTCAGTGCGCTATAGGATAGCCCAGTGCGATCCAGGACATTCTCAGTGCGCTATAGGATAGCCCAGTGCGGCACACAGAGAGAAAGAAGCTAGGATTGCCGACGTCAGTAGTTGGTAATTAAATTGGCCTGTTTGGCTGGCACGTGGCCACTCCTCGGTGGCGCCGGTGAGGCCCTCAAGGAGTACTCCAACAACAACTGACGACTGTAAGCAGACACCAGAATGGTGACGAAAGAGATTATTTTGGTTCAAACATATCGAAGATTAATTCATCAGAAAGAATTTTTACCAAAATGGACTTTCACTCCGTTCGATCCAGCAACGTTCCATCAGTGAAGATGGAGTTTCTAATCTCGCGGAATTTCTTTGTCCTAGGGTCCCGGAGGAATTCCACAACTTGGGTTTGTTTATTCTCATATTTCTCTCTCGGCCTATTGTATTTCTGACTTCGCTAATCATAATGGAAAACTGGGAGATGAGATGTTTTCTAGAAATCAAATGAGGAAATGGAATTAGCTCGAGGCACTATTACTATTGTATGGTGTGAGCGGCTTAACCTATACCAATATATAACACTGCTGACAGATACTGAAATATGCCTTATTACATTAGCAGCTATTCCCGAGCCTTAAAAAATCAAAGTTTTGTTGGACTTTATGAGATTTTACAATTTCAATTTTGAGTTTCACCTTCTTCTCTATATCCAAACAATTCTACATTTGGAAATATACTAAGCCGGCTTTTGAGAGCCCGTCTCGCGATGAAAGCCCGACTTATCCAATAAACACTCCATTGTGTTATAGTGTGGTGCGACAAAGGAGTTCATATAAACAGTGTGTCGCCAGGTTTATTACAATACATATTGCCGCACTGGATGGCTGATTGCTAGAGTGGATTTTAAATTCATCCACACATCTCTTTCATTTATTTCTAAGTAAGATCAAATGGAGTTTTAAAATGTTGCTTTATTGGGTTTCATTTTCTTGTCAGACTTCACCCATTGGTCAGTTGATTTTTTTTTTTTCTTTTTAAATAGATCTCCGAGTTTTCAGAGGTCTTTCAGTGGTAAGCCTTCATGCAAATAATTTCCATATGGATGTGAGGTAAATATAAGTCAGAGTGAGCACCAACTTGTACCTCTTCATACATGTGTGGTTTCAAATCGGCATTTGATTATGTGACGTGTGAATTGGTTCAACGATCTGCCCGCACATTTTATATTTACATAATTTGTCTTTTCACGGAAGTCATTCGATGTTTTAAACCAGGTGGATAATATGTAAGCTGTCCTCTTTCCCCACCTATAGAAAATTGTATATTTTTGCGACTTTAAAATAATTTTATGCGCTCATTTCGGGATATTAATGACTCATAGAATACGAGCATAATTTTGTTTTTACAGTATGTTGAAACGAAATGTGAGATAATTTCTACCAAAAATATTGTACAAATATTCGAGACAAATTTATAATGTGAGAATAAATGGTGTGCGCAAGTAAGAACTAGCTGACTGCAAATCTTGGTCAAAACACAATACAGTCGAATGTGAGCTGATCAAAGGTTGTGTTAAACTTTCAAGACTTCGGAATGGTTCACTTATACAGTCAAACGCTCGTTTTTAGTTATTTTTACCTGTTAAGACATCATTTGTGATTTAATACCGTTTGTTTTATCAACAAAAATTTCCGTTAATTATTTCTATTTTTACAGCCTCACGAAACAAATAAAATTTAACTGTACCTGTTCTGAGAATGCGATATTTGCTGGAACTCAATGGGTGGGTAGATAGGCCCAGGATTGTTTGGTAGATTCCTGATGTGACTTAGATAAGTAATCACTCGGCATGTTCTTGAATGGAATCCTAAACTTCACTTAGATGGATCCAGGGGAGGTATAGTGTCTACAACACGAGCTAGATCTGACAATGTCCCTTTCTAGGAATTGTGCTGAATTCTTGGATGCGCGTCTCTGGACTAGGGATGTTTCTGAAGCAATTTGGCGTTGAATCTGGAGCCAAGAATTAATTCCGCGTCAAGAGCTGTCTTTCATCAAGTATCTGTCTAGGCCTACTCTGGCTAGACCTATGCCCCTGTCACTGCTAACCTAACCTAATCTCCCTGTGTCTAAACTCTTCCTTCTGTTTGTTCTCGGCTCCAGGCGTCCCCGCCACCTCCGCAGGCTTCGCCCAAATTCACGATCCACAGTATATTTACATTTTTTCGGTGTTACTTTTTGGAATTTTTCTTTTTTTATTCTCTCTCTTCTTCCTTTCTCTCTCTCCTTTTTTATTTTCTCTTTCATTTTTCCCTTTTCTTACTCTCTTTAGCATCTTTTCTTTTTACCATCCATTTGCCATGACGTTGCACATTTTGGAATTTTTGCCTTTTTCATCTTGGCACGATTGCACATGATGTTGCACCCTCGTCTAGAGCATTTTTTCTTCTATTCTTCTACTTCTTCTAATTCTTTATTTTGTTCTTTTCTTTATTTCTTTAGAATCATCTTTGCCTCTCTTAGAATTTCTTTTTTGATGTTTATATCATTTTGGCGCGTGTTTTTAATTACTTTTTTTAAATATATATATTTTAGATATATCACTTTTGAGCCACTCTAAATTTACACTCTATTTCTCTAGTCCGTTTTTGCTTATGATTAAAATGATAGATTTGTGTTTAACGTCTGTGTTGTTCTCCTCACGTTTAGAAGAGTTTCGAGTGAAGGAAGATCAAGAAATCGATCCAATGATCGAGAACTTGGGGACTCCATGGCCCCAGTAGCACCAGTTCATAGCCGCCTGACATAGGTACTGCCAGGATTGTTGCTCCACATCGTCGGGGGCAGATGTTCTCTTTAGGCCATTTTACAAGTTCGAATATCCGTATATAGTGGAAAGGGTCATCTAATGTCGATCTGGATGGTTATATCAAATTGTTTCCGCCTATTCAAAATAGATAAGCAATTCAGCTAATGTGTTAGGTATAATGGAACAACTCTGCTCTATATACCTCCATTTGATCTTGCTTATCGAAATTCTTAGTTAAAGCTTTTCAATATAGAAAACCTGTATTTCTTAAGACACTAGAGGCATATTTATTCTTATCGTTCCACGATCTTCTGTTTTTCATAGTCGCCATTCATAATTGGAATGAACCCAGGTTCGGAAAGGTTATTGGTTAAAGCATTGTAGTTCTTTCTCTGAATCTTCAGTCTGGTAAATGCTTCCAATTTTTTATTTCTTTTTTTGTTATTCTCCGTTCATCCTTTTCCAGTTTACATCAGCCTTAAAGTTGCTCACCAAGCCCAATCTTTTTACCAATGCTTCTTCTTGTACGTGGACTCAGGTAAGGTTTTCGATAAACAGACATAGAGTGATGCTTTAAAAACTTCACCCAATCCACTGCCATGTTCTATAACGTTTAAAACGGCTTTCTAAATCTCGCGAATCTCGTTATTTTATATTTCATAAGTAATGAACGTTTAAATTAACTTCTTGCTGAGAAAATACATATATGTTCAATTTTTAATAAAATCAACATGCAATCCAGGGGGCTAGTATTCTTTTTTAGTTGCCTAGCTTTCGGGCCAACATGCCCTTCAACGGGAGAACTAGAAGTATGACTTCCAGCCAACAACTATACACGCTATAAAGATCTTTATTTTCGGCGTGTATAGTTGACTGGAAGTTATACTTCTAGTCCTCTTGTAGAAGGGCATGTTGGCCCGAAATCCAGAGAAATAAAAACATATATAAAGAAACCTGGCCCTGGATTGCCGTTTGATTTTGTTAAATTGTAAAGGAAGGATGGAATTTGCATATGTACATTCATGTGTGGGTTTTACTTTTGGACAGAAATGGTATTCGCTACAAGTTAGTATGCAATCTCAATTAATTTTCTTGGTGAGGCGTGGTAGAGACGTCTGACAGACAGCCAGGTATCGATATTCTAAAAACAGACAATTTAGCATATCTATGTTCCTGATTCATGCTGCTATTGTAACTTTCACTTTAGCCACTAAATCCCATTTTGAATATCCGAGGAATTACCTCTGCTTGATTATTAGCCAAACTTTTTGTCAAATACTCTGTCAGTTAATTGAGTCATTCTACATATTCGTTACCGATGGAGACTTGCACTGGTGTAGAGAGATGCTTTTAGCGGCGTGTTCCTTGCAACTGTAAAGTTGAACTGTATTTTCATATACGCGGAGATATTTAATGCGTTAAGAATAAGCAACCGAACCTCTCCATATTACAGAGTATACTTCTTATGCTATGAGGCAAATATAGATTATGCATATATGACAGTAGAAAATGAACAAATCCGAAAGATCGTCATCAAAGGTGTCACCCGGTGAAGAGTACAAGCGAGGTAGACGCCCTGAGAAGGAAGGAAAGAAAGAAATCCCCCGGTACAATTAGAAGAAGGAGCGTGTCCATTACTAAAATTGCCTGATAATAGAAATGGGGGAGCTTATCTCCTGCTCCTTATCTCCCCCGGTCTTCCTTATCAATTCCCACATATGCAGCCAAATATTCTCTAAACTTTTATAAACGCCTGGGGAGATTCGATATTCCTTCTGCGGTCATTCGGATGATGAGGATTCGCTGGTAACTTGGCAGTTGACTAAATGGCTTCCTTCACATTTCTGCCCAACACTCCGTCAACTCCGAATTACAATACAACCATAGTTATTCAATTTAAAGATACTTCGGCCAGTAAATATATTTTTTAAATTTATTTTTTATTAATTTAAGGAACACCAACAGGGTTTGATGGGGAGAAGGGCGTTAAGCAAAATTGGGGAGCATGCATTATATTCAGGACATAGGATGAGACAATAAAAAATATTTACTGGCCGAAGTATCTTTAATTTGAAGAACTACGAATTCCGGCCAGGCAGCCTCTATCTTTACGACGATACAACCAGTCATACGGCTGGTATCCTGTGGTTCCTGCATCTAACCTGTGTTAGTGGACACAGCCTTTTTATATAAAGCCAATATGATAATGTCCCTTTATTGTAAGTTTGCCGCAGTGTAGATTATAATTGACTCTAGAATTCACTTATTGAGCTATGCATAGACAGAGTATCTTCGGAACACCAAATCTACCCCATGGTGGCCAGCTAGCCGCCAACAATATTTCAGGACAATAATCCATCGGCCCATCAGACAGGTCTTAGCAAGAAATGGATTTCTACGACAGAACGGGGGGGACCTATCTGTCAGGTGTCGCCCATCCCTCTTCTTCCTTCCTCAGGTTGCTGTCATCTGCAAAATTGCCGAGGCCAATTAATGGGGACGTTTCTCTACCCAACACACGCAGCTGGTGGCACCATCCTTCTTTGTCCCTGCCTTTTATTTCTACTCTCCTTCCTTTCACTCCTTATTTACACCGTGGAGATCCTCCCTCATGTAATCTAAATGTTAGGATTCGCTCCCAATTTTATCTTGAGATGAAATTCTAAAGTAGGTCTCTTGGGATACTGCAGACCGCAATGCAGTCAGATCTCGTTGCCAATACAATATACTCTTGTCTCCCTCACTATTCTATTTACATAAAGGCTGCACACTTAATTAGAGGCTGTCTTTATGTAAATTTAGAGTTCTGTGGGTTCTATAGTTATGTCTACCTTAAACACACAGAGTTCGTTCTATAAAGGAACTATTCTAATGTTTATCCTGAATTTGTGTTGTTTCTGTTGTTTGATTTCCTTCTCGATGTTATCTTTCATTGTGTAACGTTAAAAGATCCTCTCGTCTGTAACCTAGGTTTCGAGGTTTGAAGATCTTATTCTAAGACCTAACAGGCTGAAAATATTTGGATACTTGTTAATTAGAGAATGGAGGATTACCAGAAGTGTTCTTTTAAAGTAATCAAAAGTGTGTAGCGCCATCTGGGTCCCATGATTAGACTTGAAAGACCGGACTTTGGATTCGTGGCTGAAAGGTTTAGCCCAGAGTCTCTCAAAAGAAAGTAAGAATCCAATTTTATTGAAGGAGAGCAAAATGTAAAAAACAATTTCCATAACAACAGCTGTCTCTCTTAATACTCCCAATTTGTATATCTCCCGTCCTTTGGTTCATCATCGCCCTGGCCAATCAGGAGCCCTCTCGATTTGTTTATAGGGGGCGCTGCCAAGTCAATCAGCTATCGACTCTGCAGGGAGAATAATAATATAAAGGAAGATGTGTGAGGGGGGGATAAAGTTTATTCCAAATTTTCATCTCATTCCTTTATCGGCAGCCATATTTATTATGGCCGCAGCTATTTGCTGTTATGGAAATGAGGAGAACATCAGGGCGCGGGTTCGGATCCCGGGGGAGAAGAAATTAAAGTTGGTTGCGGTAGATTTCTGTGGTAGCGTCTGTGATATTTCTACACACTTTCTTTCCTTCTGCGTGTAGTTTCTATCCCTACTTGCTGTTTTCTACACACATTCTTTCCTTCTGCGTGTAGTTTCTATTCCTACTTGCTGTTTTCTACACACATTCTTTCCTTTTGCGTGTAGTTTCTATTCCTACTTGCTGTTTTCTACACACATTCTTTCCTTCTGCGTGTAGTTTATATTCCTACTTGCTGTTTTCTACACACATTCTTTCCTTCTGCGTGTAGATTCCTATCTACCTAACTGTGTTTTCTACACACATTCTTTCCTTCTGCGTGTAATTTCTATTCCTACTTGCTGTTTTCTACACACATTCTTTCCTTCTGCGTGTAGTTTCTATTCCTACTTGCTGTTTTCTACACACATTCTTTCCTTCTGCGTGTAGTTTCTATTCCTACTTGCTGTTTTCTACACACATTCTTTCCTTCTGCGTCTAGTTTCTATTCCTACTTGCTGTTTTCTACACACATTCTTTCCTTCTGCGTGTAGATTCCTATCTACCTAACTGTGTTTTCTACACACATTCTTTCCTTCTGCGTGTAGTTTCTATTCCTACTTGCTGTTTTCTACACACATTCTTTTCTTCTGCGTGTAGATTCCTATCTACATAACTGTGTTTTCTACACACATTCTTTCCTTCTGCGTGTAGTTTCTATTCCTACTTGCTGTTTTCTACACACATTCTTTCCTTCTGTGTGTAGTTTCTATTCCTACTTGCTGTTTTCTACACACATTCTTTCCTTCTGCGTGTAGTTTCTATTCCTACTTGCTGTTTTCTACACACATTCTTTCCTTCTGCGTCTAGTTTCTATTCCTACTTGCTGTTTTCTACACACATTCTTTCCTTCTGCGTGTAGTTTCTATTCCTACTTGCTGTTTTCTACACACATTCTTTCCTTCTGCGTCTAGTTTCTATTCCTACTTGCTGTTTTCTACACACATTCTTTCCTTCTGCGTGTAGTTTCTATTCCTACTTGCTGTTTTCTACACACATTCTTTCCTTCTGCGTGTAGTTTCTATTCCTACTTGCTGTTTTCTACACACATTCTTTCCTTCTGCGTGTAGTTAGATTCCTACTTGCTGTTTTCTACACACATTCTTTCCTTCTGCGTGTAGTTTCTATTCCTACTTGCTGTTTTCTACACACATTCTTTCCTTCTGCGTGTAGTTTCTATTCCTACTTGCTGTTTTCTACACACATTCTTTCCTTCTGCGTGTAGTTTCTATTCCTACTTGCTGTTTTCTACA
>CP092866.1:67356341-67458983 GCA_030710605.1 Cordylochernes scorpioides
CTCCATGCCTGTTTAAGAATGGTTAGCCATTAGATGTTGAGCAGCTTAGACTGAAGTCTGTACGTTAAACTGTTGAGAGACAGCTAAAGATGTTGAGCTAACTAGACCGAAGTCTGTGCGTTAACTGTTGAGCGGCAGCTATAGATGGAGAGCTGTCTAGACAGAAGTCTGTACGTTAAACTGTTGAGGGACAGCTATAGATGGTAAGCTGTCTAGACCGAAGTCTGTACGTTAACCTACTGAGGGAAAGTTATAGATGGTAAGCTGTCTAGACCGAAGTCTGTATGTTAACCTGTTGCGGGACAGCTATAGATGGTAAGCTGTCTAGACTGAAGTCTGTACGTTAACCTGTTGAGGGACAGCTATTGATGGTAAGCTGTCTAGACCGAAGTCTGTACGTTAACCTACTGAGGGACAGCTATAGATGGAGAGCTGTCTAGACTGAAGTCTGTACGTTAACCTGTTGAGGGACAGCTATTGATGGTAAGCTGTCTAGACCGAAGTCTGTGCGTTAACCTATTGAGGGACAGCTATAGATGGAGAGCTTTCTAGACTGAAGTCTGTACGTTAACCTGTTGAGGGACAGCTATTGATGGTAAGCTGTCTAGACCGGTCTGTACGTTAACCTACTGAGGGACAGCTATAGATGGAGAGCTGTCTAGACTGAAGTCTTTACGTTAACCTGTTGAGGGACAGCTATTGATGGTAATCTGTCTAGACTGAAGTCTGTACGTTAACCTGTTGAGGGACAGCTATTGATGGTAAGCTGTCTAGACTGAAATCTGTACGTTAACCTGTTGAGGGACAGCTATAGATGGTAAGCTGTCTAGAATGAAGTCTGTACGTTAACCTACTGAGGGACAGCTATAGATGGAGAGCTGTCTAGACTGAAGTCTTTACGTTAACCTGTTGAGGGACAGCTATTGATGGTAATCTGTCTAGACTGAAGTCTGTACGTTAACCTGTTGAGGGACAGCTATTGATGGTAAGCTGTCTAGACTGAAGTCTGTACGTTAACCTGTTGAGGGACAGCTATTGATGGTAATCTGTCTAGACTGAAGTCTGTACGTTAACCTGTTGAGGGACAGCTATTGATGGTAAGCTGTCTAGACCGAAGTCTGTACGTTAACCTGTTGAGGGACAGCTATTGATGGTAAGCTGTCTAGACTGAAGTCTGTACGTTAACCTGTTGAGGGACAGCTATTGATGGTAAGCTGTCTAGACCGAAGTCTGTACGTTAAACTGTTGAGGGACAGCTATTGATGGTAAGCTGTCTAGACTGAAGTCTGTACGTTAAACTGTTGAGGGACAGCTATTGATGGTAAGCTGTCTAGACTGAAGTCTGTACGTTAACCTGTTGAGGGACAGCTATAGATGGAGAGCTGTCTAGACCGAAGTCTGTACGTTAACCTGTTGAGGGACAGCTATTGATGGTAAGCTGTCTAGACTGAAGTCTGTACGTTAACCTGTTGAGGAACAGCTATAGATGGTAAGCTGTCTAGACTGAAGTCTGTACGTTAACCTGTTGAGGGACAGCTATAGATGGTGTTGTGGCTTGAATGTTCAGTAAATGATATAAAGAAGCATTTTACCACTTGACTTGTATCATTTGATTTATTTGAGTCTCAGAGTTAGGAGTAGCTACAACATTAGTTATCTAAATTGAGTCTATTCTTCTACTGATAGAAATTCACATATCTTACTGAATCATCAACAATAGAAATTTACATATCTTACTGAATCATCAACAATATACAAAAATTGAAATTTTAAAGGATTTACAATTATTTACATATAAGAATAAAAATTAAAAAATTGCTTAATACAAAATTTAATTTAAAGAAAAATCTGACTTCCAAAATTATATCACAGGATCCAACATACTCCCCCGGCTGGGAAGAGATGACCAGAAAATAAAAATAAAAAATAAAAATAAAAAAAAGAGTTCCAATAGTATAGATGCTGGACTAATTGATTCCGACTATGTTGCTAAGATTACAATTTTCATTGTTTGAAAGGTAATGGAATCAGCTTTGTAATGGGTCTCTTGAAGACTCCTTTTTATGTCTTTATCTGGACCACCCTGACATTCTTGTCCTCTCCTGGAAATATCTCTTGAATCCTAGCCAAAGGCCAGTGAAGTGGAGATATTTGAGCCTCTTTGAGGTAAACTAGTTGACCTATTTGGATATTGTCTTGTTTGATTCGCCATTTACCACAGCCTTGGTGGTTGCTCAGATATTCCTTGGACCATCTTGACCAGAATGAGTTTTTTAGTTTTTGAATCAGCTTCCATCTTGTCTGTAAGTTTAAGACTTCAGAGTTTGAGGTTGGAATTTCTGAAAACGAAGATCCTATTAAGAAATGAGCTGGTGTCAAGGCCTCATAATCATTGGGATCACTACTTAGAGGGGCCAGTGGTCTTGAATTTAGGCAAGATTCTATCTGAATAATCAAAGTGTTCATTTCTTCATAATTCAGGGTTGTTGATTTAAAGGTTCGGACCAAGTGTGATTTCACACTTTTGATTCCGGCTTCCCAAAGGCCACCAAAGTGAGGTCCACCTGGGGGGATGAAATGCCAAGTGATTAATTCCTCTGTAACCAATCTTTGCACTGATTGAGAGTTCAATAATTGAAACTGAGTGCGGAAAAAATTAGATGCTCCTTTAAAATTGGTAGCATTATCTGAGTAAATGTCAGAGGGCTTCCCTCTTCTGGCCATGAATCTTCTCAATGAGGCCATGAATGAATCAGTTGATAAACTTGTTGTCAATTCTAAATGAATGGCCTTAGTAGTAAAGCAAATGAATAGTACAATGTAAGATTTGCTTATTGTTTTAGATCTGCCCAGGCTTCTCTTTATTAAGAATGGTCCTGTAAGATCAATGCCAGTCTTTGAGAATGGCCTTGATGGGATGATTCTTTCCGGAGGTAGATTTCCCATGATTTGATGAATGGTAGTAGATTTAAATTTTAAACAAATCAGACATTTTTTAATGATTTTTTTGACTGCATCTCTTGCTCCCAAAATCCAATAATTTTTTCTGAGTATTGACAATACAAGTTGAGGTCCTGCATGTAGGTATTTCTTGTGAATATCATCGATTATAATATTGGTGATGTGGTGATTCTTCGGTAGTAAGAGAGGGAAATTTTGATTTTCATTTAAATAGGAATACTTGAGTCTACCTCCAACTCTTAGAAGTCCTTGAGTGTCTAAAAAGGGATTTAGAGAAGTTAGCTTGTTGGACAGAGGTAGTTGCTTGTTTGACTTCAGTAATTTTATTTCCGTGCAGAATTCAACTTGCTGGATTGATTTGACTAAGACTTGAATTGCCTTTGTTAATTCTCTTGTTGTCAAAGGTCCTTTCTGACGAATTGGATCAAAGAGGAGGCAATTGTAGTAGAATCTCCAACACCAAGCTGTTATTCGGATCAATTTGGTCATTGTGGAATACCTTTCAATGAATTCTAGATTTAAAATAGTTTCTGAATTTTGAATTAAGGTTGTTTGATCCAACACTTGACCTTCACCGACTTCTTCTTGAATGATATTGAGGTTTACTTGGGTTGGTGAAGAAGGAATATATCGAACATTATTTTCTTGAAGCCAAATAGGACCCCGCCACCAAATTCTATGATTGACCAAGTCTTGAGGCATGATTCCTCTGGATGCGCAATCAGCTGGATTATCTTGACTGGATACATGGAACCAATCAGTGATTTGAGTCAAATTTTGAATTGACGACACTCTGTTCGAAACAAAGGCTTTCCATCTGCTGGCATCTGATCTTATCCAATCTATGCAGATTTGTGAATCAGTCCACAAAAAGGTTTTGTCAGGTTGAAAAGGAAATGATTCAAGAATGACTTGATTCAGTTGAGCCAAAAGCAATGCTGCACTTAGTTCAAGTCTTGGAATTGTAATGGTCTTTAATGGTGCAACCTTAGTTTTTGAGGTTATCAGAATAATTTTGATCTTTTGATTTTTGAATCTAGTTTTCAAGTAAAAAACTGCTGAATAAGCATTAAGGGATGCATCACAAAATCCATGTAGTTGTAATTCTTCTATTTCAGAAGATGAGCTGTTCAGGTATCTTGGTATTTTCTCATCTTTAGCTTTTGCCTCAATAGTTTCAGAATATCTGACTTTATTAGCCACTTTATAATCTTCAACTTTATTTGTTTTAGTTTTCTCTTCTGAATTGTTCACCCCGATTCATAACCTTTAATTGCAGTCTCAGAATCCTTCACTCCATCGCCCTTAGGCTTCGCTTCAGAATCCTTTACGCCTTCGCCCTTAGGCTTCGCTTCAGAATCATTCACTCCGTCGCCCTCAATGTCTCTTTTGAGGTTTGACTTGAATAATATTTCACAGGCATTCTTTGTACCCAACTGGGCCTTAGAAATTGGGACATCTTCAAGTTCCCAGAATTTTCTTATGCTGGAATCAAGTTCAGTGGTACAGTGATTGATTACCGAAGTATTCGACTTAATATTTGAATGGATTCTCCCAGAAACAAGCCAACCTAACTTGGTATTAAGTGCTATAGGATGGTGCTTTAAATCTGTTTTATGACCTAGAATGATTTCTACAAAGGTATCTGCACCCAAAATTAGGTCTATGGGCTTGGTGACATAGAATTCTGGGTCTGCCAAGAGCAAATTTTCTAAATGAGGAAAGTCTGCTGACTGAATTTGGAAGTTTGGAAGGTCTGCAGTTACCCTCTCAACCACAAATGCTCTGGCAGAAAATAATTGATCATTATGATGTGGGGTGAACTCTAATTCGACCTGCGATGTTGTCCTGTTGACAACAATGTCACCTACACCTTTTAGTGTATAAGAATTTTTCATTTTTTCAAGTCCCAACTTAAGGCAACATTGTTCTGAAATTAGGCACATTTGGGACCCATTGTCCACTAATGCTCTACATAGCACAAATGAGCCATCCTTCGCCTTGACTTTAATAAGGGCTGTTGACAGTAGAATATTTGTTTCCGTTTCCAAAGGCATCACATTACAGATGGTATTTGTTGAAATCAACATCTCTTGAGAGGTTGTTGGTTGTGGAATGGATGGTTCAGAGTTGTATTCATGCAGAAGAGTATGATGGTTCTGCTTGCAGTTTTTACATCTTGATGTGATGAGACATTTGGATATCTCATGATTTGCTCTAAGGCAATTTTGACAAAGTTTATGTTTTTTAACTAATTCCCATTTTTTAGGCAAGGGAAGATTTATGAATCTATGGCAGTCATTTAGTTTATGAATTTGATGACATAAAATACAATTTTGACCTTTGTTGACATAAAGGCCGTGAGCCATCATATTTTTGCTAGAGGTTTTTTGTTCCTGGAACAAAGGAATTCTCATACCTTGCAGGCTTCTAGCATGTTTTTCTAAAAATTTCACAAAGTTTTCAAATGTTGGATATTCTTCATTTTGAAGGGTTAATTCCCATTCTTTCCTGAGGGCTTCACCAATTCTTTTTTCAAAAAAATTGATCAGGATTAGATCTGTTAATGTGTTTTTCTCAAGTCCTAGCACTGAGAGATTTCTAATGCCTTCATTGCAAACATCAAGGATTTCATAGAGAGAACCAGTTGAAATAGATTTTAATGGCCTTATGGAGAATATTTTGTTGATTTGTGAAAAAGCCAATTCTCTTCTGTTATTAAATCTATTGCATAAGGTATCCCATGCTTGTTGGTAGTTTCTGTCAGAAATGGGAAAACCCCGAATCAACTTTTCCGCAGGACCCTTAACTGATGCATTTAGATATTGAAATTTTTGTATTTCAGTTAGTGTTTGATTTGAATTAATGGTGGAGTTGAATATTTCTCTAAAACTAAGCCAATTGGCTGAATCACCATTGAAAATGGGTAAATTTATCTTAGGTAAATTGACATTGGATTCGGGCAGTTGTTTATCACTATGAGTATTTTCTTTGGTTTCAATCAAAGATAAAGCTTCTTCAATAGACACCAACATATTAAAAATATCATCTTTGGCTTTTGAATAATCCTCATATTGTGTCTCATCTAACTCTGATTCTAATAATGTGTTGACAATTTGATTTAGGCTAATTTTCCTTTCATTAACTTCTTGTTGGAATAGCTTTAATCTATGTATATTTTTGGATTCTACAATAGATTTATTCCTTGGTTCCAGATCCTTTATTTCCTGAATAATAAAGTTGAATTTATGCCGAATTTTAACTTCTGATTTAGGCATGACTTTAATTTAATGATTTTAAGTTTTCAAATGGCTTACCTTAATTTTTAAAGAATCCGGCTCGAGGGACCATACTGTTGTGGCTTGAATGTTCAGTAAATGATATAAAGAAGCATTTTACCACTTGACTTGAATCATTTGATTTATTTGAGTCTCAGAGTTAGGAGTAGCTACAACATTAGTTATCTAAATTGAGTCTATTCTTCTACTGATAGAAATTTACATATCTTACTGAATCATCAACAATAGAAATTTACATATCTTACTGAATCATCAACAATATACAAAAATTGAAATTTTAAAGGATTTACAATTATTTACATATAAGAATAAAAATTAAAAAATTGCTTAATACAAAATTTAATTTAAAGAAAAATCTGACTTCCAAAATTATATCACAGGATCCAACAGATGGTAAGCTGTCTAGACTGAAGTCTGTACGTTAACCTGTTGAGGGACAGCTATTGATGGTAAGCTGTCTAGACCGAAGTCTGTACGTTAACCTACTGAGGGACAGCTATAGATGGAGAGCTGTCTAGACTGAAGTCTGTACGTTAACCTGTTGAGGGACAGCTATTGATGGTAATCTGTCTAGACTGAAGTCTGTACGTTAACCTGTTGAGGGACAGCTATTGATGGTAAGCTGTCTAGACTGAAGTCTGTACGTTAACCTGTTGAGGGACAGCTATAGATGGAGAGCTGTCTAGACTGAAGTCTGTACGTTAACCTGTTAAGGGACAGCTATTGATGGTAATCTGTCTAGACTGAAGTCTGTACGTTAAACTGTTGAGGGACAGCTATAGGTGGTAAGCTGTCTAGACCGAAGTCTGTACGTTAACCTGTTGTGGGACATCTATAGATGGTGAGCTGTCTAGACCGAAGTCTGTACGTTAACTTATTATGAGACAGCTAAAGATGTTGAGCTGATTAGACCGAAGTCTATACGTCGCCTGTTGAGGGACAGCTATAGATGGTGAGCTGTCTAGACCGAAGTCTATACGTTAACCTGTTGAAGGACAATTATAGATGGCGAGCTGTCTAGACCGAAGGTAAGCACCAAAAAGAATACAACTATTCACATAGCATTATAACTCAATATAATCTTCTTCGAGCTCTATGTCTTTTTCTCATCGATGTTTTAGGGCCATTTTCATAGAACTTTTTATCGAGGCTGTGAAATACTCATCAACAGCTTAATGACCTCGACAAATTGTCCACAAATATTTATTTGTCAAATGCGACACACATACACCTTTTTGTATTTCAACGGTCAATTTTGAATATATTTTTAGGATGACACTACTCGATGATTGTTATGCCTTTCTTCCAATGAAGATTTGTCGAATAACGTTCTAGAACACAGACGAAGACCTTTCTAGCAAAAGACTGACTTTTTAAGGCGCTTTCTCTTTTCACGATCCTTTTTCAGCATTTATTTATGGAACAATGTGTAAAGAAATTTATGAATCGGCTCAAATTCTCTTTAGGGTTTGCCTTAAAAACGCTGCAAACTGGCCAAAGAATCCAACTCTGCCAGTTTTTGGTCCAAAGTGAGAAAATGCGACACCCATTGAGCACAAAGCTTGTTTCTACCCATAAAGTTGTATACATGTTATTTTGAGAGACGAATGGATTCTACAAGTTCTCTTATCATTATTCAGCGATCATTCATATTCATTTGAAGGATTCGGGTAATGTTTTCTTCGCAGGTCAACTTTCTCTGTCGTCCACTGCGATGTTCGTCTTCTTAGCTTGTTCGTTCCGGTTTAAAATCAGAACCCAGTTGTGAATTGTTATTAAAGAAGGAGAATACTCAATTGAAGATCATTCAGCTCTTATTTTATTTGGGTGACATTTTCCCTATCTAAATGATGTATATAGTTGTTTATTTGTTTTGCATATTTTTCATTTATAAATTAATCTCATAATTTAGTCTATGAAAATAAAAATATTGGACCAGTGACCAAAACAAAAATATATATATATAGTTGGTTTAATGTTATGGAGTGATGATATATAATTGTTTGTGATGATATATAATTAAATGTGATGTTTATGTAATTTTGATCGTAATTGAATAAAATATATAAAATGTAAATGTGTTTTAAATATTAATGACAAGCACAAAACACTAAACAGAAAAGGATTACCGCTCGTATTCTGTTTCTATTTTTAAAGGAACGGTAGTCATGTATAGTCCAAAGACGTTTGTAAATATAGAAATACGACACCTATTGATTAGAATTTTGTGCGTATCATTTTAAATAATTTTATTAATAATACATGCTAGAACTATTATAAATTTATCGTTTTTATCCGTCTCGCTTTCCTTACTTGTTAAACTCTCTTCGTAAATCCATGTTTTACTGTTGATTTCTTGAGAAATGGGAGGGAAGGGTCCTAGCGTGTGTCAGGTATAAAGAATGTCCTCGATGTTTCTTTATTTGTTTCCCGCGAGGTCGTCCCCAGGGGCAAGGCACGGTGCATTAGCACCCGGGGGCACTCTACCTAACAATCTTATTCAATTACATTTAAGGTAGACAAAAATAACCATTAAACTTATTTGATTGTCCTCTCGAATAATTGGGTTTGTGGCGGAGCGACTAATTGTGCGCGTGATCGGACTTGTGGTCCGTTCACGTTTCGGACAATGTTTGACAGGAGCGTGTTTTCAGGAAACAACTTACGTGGTTGTACTTTCTATTTGTCAACGTTCCGGACAATGTTTGACGGTAAGGTGTTTGCGAGGAATATCCTAGTTAGTTGTACTTTCTGTCTGTTCACGTGCGGGATAATGTTTGACGGGATAGTATTTCCATGGAACAACTTACGTGGTTGTACTTTCTGTTTGTCCACGTTCCGGACAATGTTTGACGGGAGAAGTATTTGCGAGGAATATCCTACTTAGTTGTACTTTCTGTTTGTCCACGTTCCGGACAATGTTTGACGTGAGAAATATTTGCGAAGAAATAACATACGTGGTTGTACTTTCTGTTTTTCCACGTTCCGAACAATGTTTGCCGGGAGAAGTATTTGCTAGAAACATCCTACGTGGTTGTACTTTCTGTTTGTCCACGTTCCGGACAATGTTTAACGGGAGAAGTATTTGCTAGAAACATCCTACGCGGTTTTACTTTCTGGTTGTTCAAGTTTAGAGTGATCATTCTGCCTCAATTTCCCGAGTGTTTTTGGAGAGATTCCGGCATTTCCTTGAGGAAAAGGTCGGCTTTAAAGAGTCCCAATCCATACTGACGTCTCTTGTCATCTTCACAAGGAAACCATTATACCGAGATGACAAACATAATTTCGTGTCAAAAATATTTTCTAAAATTTAATTGAAATCTTCCTCGGTCCGGAAGTAAACATCCATTGTCTTTCTGAACCTATTCTAATTACCAGAGACAAAAACAAAAGGTGCCGCGGGGGCAAATTTCATACTCGGGGAGGGCCCGGGGGATCGGGCGATTGATGAGGAAGGGCCCTACAGCGCAGGGGCTCTCGGGGGACAGCCGGGCTGTTTAATTCTTCTTGTAGCGGGGCCCTTCGTAATTACTGGCGGGGCCTCGGGCAGATTGGTGGACACTTGCTGCTTTAAACCATTCTTGTCGCTGGCATAGGTTTGTCGCGGAGTATAGCTTTATTCCCTCAATTCTAAAATTTCAAAATTCTAATAAAGCTTGAGCATACATTATGTATGAATTGTATAAAGAGAGCCGTGGGTTTATAAAATACCTATATAGATAGACATTGTGTATTAAAAAATACGTTTATGATATAAGATAGGATCCATATAATATGTGCATAAATTGCATAAAGAAAATCACAATACATTGAGTAAAAAGAACATATATACCGAATGTATAAATCATATTTAGAAAGTTTTTTTTTTTATGCGTCGAGTAAAAAGTATATATACAGTGTGTGTATATATAAATTACATATAAAAATTATATATTACATTAAGTATAAAGATCATTTACCGAATGTATAAGTTAAAAATTCAGAAAGTATAAATCAATATATCGAGTTAATGGTACATTTACTTTATGTATAAATTATATACAGAAATTAATAAATAAAAAGTAGGAATAAAGTACAGTATAAGAACAGATTCATCAATATCTAATATCCAGTCAGGTATACGGCATATCTGGGACAAGATGGCTTGAAGGCTTGTTGAATCAGCTAGCGATGAACATGGTGGTCGATTTACAGATCCATATTCGCCCTTTATGCTGATGGAATAATTCTGGGAAGGTACGGGAGCAGTGATTTGTGGTAGTGTTGAGAAAAACAGGAATTCTGATTTGAAGAATAAAAAACATGCAGGAACGAAGCCAGCTTTAATCTATACAGCGAATTGCCAGCGGGTGATACTGGGGAACGGACGCCTACGTACTTTTTGGCTCATTATAATCTACTTGAACAATAAGTCAACATTTACAATAATTGATGAAAAATGCATCATGGCCAAAGTCATCTTCACGTCTCTTTAGATACGGGGTGATTTATTTATTTTGATTGCCATTATTGTTCAGCATGCTCTATTACCAAGATTGGTCTGTGCTTAGCAGATGGGCCTCCTTAAACCTATACTGTAATGCCTTTTCTATCTTTATAGAAAGTTCCTCACAGAAAAGACTACCTGTTTTTCCGTACTGTCATAAGATGCTATTGTTGCAAGAAATCCACCTGGGAGTCCGTTGTACAACGTCTCCATCAGCGTTGTGTATGACACTATAGAATGGATGGTGTATTGCCAAATTCCAGCCCGCGTGGAGAACGCAAGGAATGTGCATCGGAACCTCATTGGCTGCCTCCACTAAGTACTCCACTCCATTCGCCGCGGAGAGGGAATCAAAGCCACTTAAAACAAAGAAAAACTCGCACGGGCCTCTAAGCGGAGGTCCAAATACAATTACTGTACAATATGGAAGTTGTTGTAACAATTACAAGCCTTGCTAATTGGGCCAATCATCATTAGGTGCTGGGGGTAAAAATGGCGGCGATCGCGGTTGTTGTTGGTTTTTGAGGGCGGAGTAATGGCGTCTCCACTAATTGTCGAATTCCGGAGTTGGAATGTCTCTGTCCCATTAGCTTCCTAATCAACCCCGCTGCCAGGACATATCGATGTTCACTCTGGACAGCGGCTGTCCACCTTGGTAACTTCAGACCTCTTCCATACCCGGTGAATGCAATGCGAATAACCTTTTTTCCATTGCCATAAGTCTATGTCTTATTATGAATCATAAATTGAAATAACCTCTAATAGCTTCTTTTTTTTTTTTTTTAATTTCTGAAACATTTCTCGATTTTTTTCCAAATATATATATAGAATGGTATGTTCAAAATGTTCGGTTTTGAGATTTATATATGTTTTGGCAATGCATATTTCGAATTTTACCACAATTGTAATCGATTTTATGTCTCATTTTGGACCTGTTTTGTGCGCACGCAACTTACGAGGTTAAAATATTAAAATTATTATGTAAATGTGAAGCCTATAGTTTAAATCAGAGACCTGTAGAGTCGTTTATTACCCCTAGAGCTCGCATATCGGGCGAAGCTGCTGTTTATATCGTTGGTATTTAAAGCCATTTCCGTTTAAACTAAATCTCTTCCATTTTTATATACAAGCAGCTCGTAGTAAAACTGCTATATGAAGGTCATCATTGTTTTGTTGCGATAGAACAACATACACCGTGCTATAGGTGAATGTTCTGTTGCGATAGAACAACATACACCGTGCTATAGGTGAATGTTTTGTTGCGATAGAACAACATACACCGTGCTATAGGTTGAATATTTTGTTGCGATAGAACAACGTACACCGTGCTATAGGTGAATGTTTTGTTGCTATAGAACAACGTACACCGTGCTATAGGTGAATGTTTTGTTGCGATAGAACAACGTACACCGTGCTATAGGTGAATGTTTTGTTGCGATAGAACAACATACACCGTGCTATAGGTGAATGTTTTGTTGCGATAGAACAACATACACCGTGCTATAGGTGAATGTTTTGTTGCGATAGAACAACGTACACCGTGCTATAGGTGAATGTTTTGTTGCGATAGAACAACGTACACCGTGCTATAGGTGAATGTTTTGTTGCGATAAAACAACGTACACCGTGCTATAGGTGAATGTTTTGTTGCGATAGAACAACATACACCGTGCTATAGGTGAATGTTTTGTTGCGATAGAACAACATACACCGTGCTATAGGTGAATGTTTTGTTGCGATAGAACAACATACACCGTGCTATAGGTGAATGTTTTGTTGCGATAGAACAACGTACACCGTGCTATAGGTGAATGTTTTGTTGCGATAGAAACACATACACCGTGCTATAGGTGAATGTTTTGTTGCGATAGAACAACATACACCGTGCTATAGGTGAATGTTTTGTTGCGATAGAACAACATACACCGTGCTATAGGTGAATGTTTTGTTGCGATAGAACAACATACACCGTGCTATAGGTGAATGTTTTGTTGCGATAGAACAACATACACCGTGCTATAGGTGAATGTTTTGTTGCGATAGAACAACATACAGCGTGCTATAGGTGAATGTTTTGTTGCGATAGAACAACGTACACCGTGCGACAGTTGAATGTTATGTTGCAATGGACAACGTACACCGTGCTATAGGTTGAATGTTTTGCTGCAAGAGAACAACGTACACCGTGCTATAGGTGAATGTTTTGTTGCATTGGACAACGTACACCGTGGGACATTTGCAAGTTTTGTTTAAAAAGAACAATACGTGAATTGACGACGCGCGTTGCAAATAATAATACGCGAGCAAGGCCCATCAATAAAAGATCGGAGCGGCAGCTCGTGAATAAGTAACCCGCGGCTAATGCAATCTCGCGTGCTGCCCACTCCATCCTAATTTGCTTTATGAAGTGGATGAGATAAATAAATGTATTCTATCTCCCCTCTTGGCTTAAACACTACCATTCATCGACCGAAATATCGGTGCGCTAACACATATCCATTCTCTGCTTGAGGATATTCCACTAACAGAAGCATAGCAAGAAATAATCCTGTACCTTCTGAACGATGGACGATATAATTGAATCGTGGAAAATCAAATTTAAAAAAATTGAAACTAGTTTTCAATATAAAAAGGTTTTCGTCCAACGTGAAACTACCAAAGGCATTATGTGGATATTTAATGGACAAGAGTGTAAACAGGATTTGCATAGAAGAAGAATAAGGGACTAGGACCTGCTGAAGAGTACGTCATTACCCGCCTGAGTGCTACAGAGAGTAGATTGAGTTAACCCACTTCTGGAAACCCAAGTTTCTTTCGATGCCTAAATGCCTGGTCAATCCTACTTGAGGAAGTTGTGAGCTAAACTGCCGTTTTTGCTAACCATTATCCGGGTTCGACGATGAGTGAAAGTGACTAAACAGGACTCTGGAACTCTGTGAATACAAATTTGTGAGTGCTTCAAGATGTGTAGGCATGTGGTGTACTTATAGTTTAAGTAGACACAAGCACTTCTTTATCGTAACATAAATAATTATGTTAGGTATCAGAACTTAAGAGAGACGCCAACATACATCTTCTATCTAAATCTGGCACTATGTAAATGGAAAAGTCTAACTGCCTTCACATGTGTAGACATGTTGTGTACTTAGAGTTTAAGTAGCTACAAGCACTTCCTGACACGTGTAATTTGGAAAGGTGTAAAAACATGAAACACCAACACACATCTTCTGTCTTAATCCAATCTATCAATCGGATCAATTATTTGTCAGAGGTTGTTGTAAAGCTGAAACTTTTCGGTTCTAATGCGGCAGGGTAGATGAAGCTAGTATATTGTGGCATCTTGTACAGAGGAACATACATCTTCTTTGTATGTTATTGTTTCAATGTGGCCCTTTTATATATTAAACGAGAGGTCTATTGTGACCAATTCATTGAAATTACTTATACAATAATTTCTCCAGAGATTTCCGTCATCTAACAATAATAATTGTAGGAATACCTTAATTTAAGTCACATTTGAACCATCGAGAAATATAGAAATGTGTTTATGTATGGCCGAGTTTCCCACCTAGCTTGTGCTATCTGCGAAGGCATACGATCTCTTCGTCTAATCTACGGGAATAAAAGAAAGCCTGGCAGGCATCGACCCAAGCGAACTCTGACAAATGCCTTCGACCCGGGGATTTTTTAACATTTTATTTTTGAATTTGCGATGGGGGAGGAGGGTTAATTGGATTCCCGTGTACGGCGGTGGGCCGGGGGAGACTTGTTACGTGGGGTAGTCGATACAATATGCATTAGCACCGGGTCTGTTTCTTGTAATTAAATACGTCCTGATGGCAGATTTCAAGATAGGATTTCAATTATTGTTTTGGGGTGAAAATACTTTTTTATATCTCTTCTTGTTTGTGTTGGAGGGGACTGGGCGTAATTTTCTGTTATGGCTGCTTGGAGAAACCATAGCTCTACCAAAACCCCTTGATATATAGAAATACTTTGCTTTGATTCAGTTATAGGATTGAACGCGTTCCATGATTTTTTAAAATATATATACCAAGAAGGACTCTCTCATGGTGCTTCCATATGCTAAACCTATTCAACAGAATGGAAGAGGATGAATCCCCAAGGCGCTGCATCCATTCCACATCACATGCATAGGCCTGAATCACATTGTATAGGTTCAACCAACCCTGCCAATGTATGGTTTGGCATTTCATTTTTATATATAAGATTTTGTAATGTAAGATTATTCTTCTTTGTTTATAACTAAATGATAGGTTGAATTGCTAACGATGTATTCGCCTTTGATTGTACTTTTATGAAGAAATATATATATTTCCTAATCATTGAAAATCGAGAGTAACTTTAAACACTATTTGCAAGGCTCTCTGTGTCACCTGTATTTTTGTAGCGATTTATTATTGTCTTAGTTTGACCTTTTTAGAGATTAAAATATGATTTATATAGGTACACCTAGCATATAAATAATATGGTGTATTTATGTACGTATAATACATATATGTGCGTATGTGAAAGGGCCTGTAGATAGAGTTGTGATTACAAATTCCATTACATGCAGGTATCCCTGTACAGACGAGACGATCCGTGTATGGAAGACCCTGTACGGGGTAGAATACCCGTTTATTTAACTCCCTGTACAGGATAGACGATCCGTGTATGAAAGTCCCGGTAAAGCAGAGACGATCTATGTATCAAAGCCCCTGTAGAGGTGTGAATATCCATGTGTGGAAGTTCCTGTAGGGGTGAAACGATGGGTGTATGGAAGTCGTTGTAGGGGTGAGACGATTCGTGTATGGAAGCCTTTGTACGGCAGAGACGATACGTGTATATAATTTCCTGTACGGGTGAGACTATCCGTGCATCAAAGCCCCTGTAGGGGCGAGAAAATCGTGTATAGAAGTTCCTGTATTGGCGAGGCTATCCGTGTATCAAAGTCCCTGAAGGGGCGAGACAACTCTGTATAGAAGTCCTTGTAAGAGCGAGAAAATCCGTGTATAGAAGTCTGTGCACCGGCAAGACTATCCGTGTATCAAAGTCGCAGTACGGGAGAGAAGATCCGTGTATAGAAGTCCCTGTACGGGAGAGACGATGGGCAGGCAATAACGCACCCCCGATATACATAAAGCTTTATGGGGGCACATAACGAGGGGCCTAATGCCAGTGTCGGGTGACGGCGATAGAGTCTCGGGTGTCAGCGCGACATATAGTTCCCGGCTTATTATAGTGGAAGTTATAGCTCCAAATTGTGGTGAGTACACTCTAGTGTCGTGCACATTGGCTGAGTTCTGTTATCGACAAGTTCCATTTAGCCAAAATAGCTGACTTTCACATTCCTCTTCTTTCTCCAGCCACCCTATCTTCTAATACATCTATCAGTGTGCAAGTAGTTCCTTCTTAGTGATTAGTGGATCAAATAAATAAAATGTAACAACGGCCAGGTTGTTTTGCTCTCAATAATATTGTTCTCTAAGATATGCTCATTCAAACGAAATATGTTAAATATCTCACCCAAATATACTTAAATCATCGATTATCATCTCGTTATATAAAAATATGAAACTTTAAACCATTTTGATATATCGCACTTGCATTTAAGTTTAAATGATATATCATGAGGTAAAATTTCTAAACCTCTAACTGGAAGTACTAATCCTTAGAACCAAGAGAATGGATTCTCTAAGCCTCGTAGAGAGATTACGCCGTTTGCTCAGGTTGGTTTATGGCTTGTTGCTGTTGTTGAGTTTTTAAAGTTTTCTCTATCCTTCTCTCTGTAGCGCTGGACAGTAGCATTTTCTGATATCGGAACTCTTGCCGAATATATTGTAAATTCAAATTTTGTGATACAATCTAGTAAAATATCCCTCTGAATATGGTCTTCAATCGCTTTGAAGCAATTGTTTCAAATATAAAATGCATTATTAACCCCCAATATTTGCACAGGCAAACTTCGCGCGTGAATGCAAATAACCGAATTGTATTCTAGAACCTTGTAATTCCAAACTGCTACATGTGTAGACATGTGGTGAGTTTACAGTAAACGCACTCAGAAATCTCTACCATGATAACCATGGCCTGCACAATGTTAACTTCGAATAATGGTAAAAAAAAAACTCGACTCACAAAGCGACCCATGCACAAAAATATAACTAGGTAAACATTTCCCCAATAATTATCCGTGTAGCGGCTGTAGAGAGAAATCTATCTTTCAAATATAAATAAAGTAATTATAGCGCTGATACAGAGATGATCCCCCCCCCCCCCCCCCCATTTCTTTAAACAGAACATTAAATAATTAAGAGGAAATGCTGAGTGTATGGATGGAACCAAAAGAAGGAGCTCCGGAGGCTAGAGAAAATGGCCAGATCGATCGAGATATCAAGTTTATAACAAAACATTCCGCCAACCTATACTTAACCCCGGGGAAACGGTTTCAAAAAATTAAACTTCAACTTCTTAATAAAAGGTTTGAGAGCGGCAAATGGCTGTTGTGATCTCCAATTGAGCATGAGGGGAAAGAACTCGTGCCGCCGTGTTTTGTGGGCCAGAAACGACGACATCGCAGGCAAGAACTCCTAATTGTGCCTGACAAATGTGCTGACGCGTGTCGCGGCGTTGATTGCTCTTGACGTTTTTGAAAAGATTTTTGCAATAAAGGAGATTTACAATTAGTCGTTAAGTGAAATTGATGACCTAACAGAACCGTTGGCTGTTTTGCCAACTTTCCGCAGGGGATTTCAATTAAAGCCGCGAGTCCTTGCAATTTAATTCAAGCTGGCAGACGTTTTTGTTTTTTTGGATACTCTTCAAATTGCTCGGTTTAGAGATCATTTAGTGTTTTTGTTCAGGAGAATTTTGTCAGCTGGAACTACACCGTTTCATGGTAGCTTGGAATTGTTAGGATTCAAAACAGTTCATAGATTTTCGCAGGGTGGATTTGTATCGAAGTCCGATCAATCTCAACTTAGCTCTTAACTTTTTAGAACTAGTTCTTTCTATTTTTTTTTTCTGTTCTGTGTTGTGTGAAGTTTTCACATAGATTTAGTGTGCGATTATAGCTCCTGTGATATGTACATCAGGAAAATCCCGCATCATATATGTTCAAAGTTGAACTAATAGCTGTTATCTCTGGGTTGAAGCTATCAAGATACCGGTTCTTTAGCCTGACCTGAAGCGAGTGGTGCTTTCAATTACTGGCTGCGTGTGGCAGTTTATTTACACGCAGCAAGTCACTTCGATCCATCCCTAAATAATAGATCGACGGTCGCGGCTCTGAATTATTGAGGCCGAGCTACACGGATGGCGAGAGACACTTTGGATGGAGTCACATCGAGGTGATCTACTTGTCAATTTTGTTCGGAAACAAATATGATAATCAGGAAACGATAACAAAATACATTTGATGATCTTGTAACCTAACTTTTTAGATATGATTATTGTCATAGATTTCATATGTGTATTGTGAACACATTTTGTCACGGTATTATTAGAATTTTCTTTCTTCAGTTTGCAGATTAGTGTGTGGTTCCACGTTAAAATCTGCTAGGTACCTTCAAACTGAGATTGTCGATGCCTCCGTCTGAAGGTTAATCTTTCTGTTAAATTGGAATGGGTAATCACACACTATGGGTAAGGATAAAATTTAGATATTGGAATGACTGATTGTAAAGTGAGGATCTCGGTTATTTGCTCCAATAGCATGCCCCTTATGTAATCCCAACGGCCGATTCTCTCATCTAGCCGATGTTATGATACCTCCTGACAAAAAGAGATGGCCAGTCCATTGCTCTTATCGATTTCCTAATCCCGTAGAAGCCAATTGAAGCAAATTCAACCATCACTCAAGTCTAGAGGCTTTCTAAGACAATTGTAACTGCACTTCAAACGAAAAGTGGTATGTTGGAAAAGTTGTATTTGTTGATTCAAATACTGATAGAATGATATCGTGAAGTTTTTGCTGACTGAGAGAGAGAGAGAGAGAGATAGAACACTGCGGTCTTCGTTGTCTAGCAATCAATAGGCCAAGTCGCCACACTGAGGCCGGCCCCCAGCGCGGGGCGAGCGTGCCGCCAACTCAAACAAATGGCCCACCCAACCACCATTTTTTATTACTCGAGGAAACAAATAGATTCATGTTTTTAAATTTATTTTTCTTTACCTCTTAGCCAGGTAACCTTCGCTAAATTAGTTGACCGCGGATTTCTATTCCAAATATTATTCTAAAAATCGTTTATTCCGAAAGAGGTTTTTTTTTTTGTTTTGTTTTTTTTAAATGGCGAGCGTAGAACTTATGCAAATTTTCCTACCGTGGGCCATTAATCTTCAAATCTTTCCCAACTCTTAACAAAATTAAACCCGTTTTTTGTCTGTCGAGAGAATGTTGGCGGATTGTTCTTTAGCTGGGAGCGTAATGAATTTACCTCTTTCTCCCCCATTTTTAATATTGTTTTCTTTTAAACCTACGTCGCTAGAGTAGTTGCGACAATTTTTATAATCCTTCACTATCACATATATATATTTATGTGAAAACATAAATAAATAAAATAATAAAATATTATTTTTTTCCACATGTTAAGCGTATTTACGCAAGTTTGGCCTTAAATACCCAATTCTTGATTTCTCAGGAAGCCGCTGGGACCAAAATATTTTGGGTCGTAGAGGTACAGTCTGCACCAGACTGACGAGGGCCAGCAGCCCGAAACGCGTTCGTGGTTGACTTTACTTGATTTATCAAGAAAATGGTTCGGCCAAATATCAGGGAACAGGCTAACTCAACGTTTAGTTTATTTCTGTTCCACTGTACAAATATAAAAATAATTGGTAAATATCGACAAGATTTAAATATTTACATTTTATGCAAATTGAAAATATATATCAAATTTTATATAATATTTATTTTTATTTAACCGTGTTGAAGAGGAAATTTGCAACACTTCAAAAACAAAATAAAAAGAAACGCTTTCCCCATCAACCAAAAACATTTTCTTTATTTAAAACCTATATCAAAAGGTTGTTCTCTATTCGTCCTTCTGTAGAAGGGGGTTAAGGCCCGAAAGCTTTCACACAAGAACTTATCTTCCAAATGATAATAAATAAATATGAGTATTTACTCTGGCGGAAGATGGTTTCTTGGTGATTTGTGTGTGAAACGAAAAGGTTGGAAGCAAACCTTCCATCATCAAGAATGGTCCTCTATGTTATATTCAGAATACTTGTTTTCAGATCTCTCGAGTTTCAGATCTGCAGGACACATTTCCAGAAATCTCTGCTATCGGCCTTCCCAACGTTGGCCGTCCACATTCTATTTCTCACGACTGCTATACAATCTATACCGATATGAGCAGTTGGGGACAGAAATGATTTAGAATTCTCCCCAATGGCCGCCTCCATTACCGTCCGTGACATTTGTTGGTTGTCATTAGCGGTGGATCTAATGGCCTTCTTGTTTGCTCTGCATGCGCCGTGCATCATTACCCGACCTGTGTCAGCTTTCCTTTCACACATCGAGCTTGATAAAGTTTTCTTTATTTCCAGGTTTATCTCTAACACATATTTTATATATCAAAAGGTATGTTTATTATTTATAAAGTCGGTCTTATACACCATATATTTCTCCATTAATATAACTTTATTTATAAATAAGTTAATAGTTTTTATAGTTCCCCCCCCCCCCATCCCTCTTAAAAATTGTTTCGAATGTAATTGAGCATCTAACCCGAAATTGTTTCTCTAATGATGTATAATATCAATATTAATATATACTGCGCGTCTATATCTTTCTCCGAGGTTATAGTGTAATTCACAAACCCGTGTAGTAACTCGCACACAATTGAATATGAACAAAAAGAGACATCTCTCTCTTTAATTACACATAAGAACGATGGAATTATGCATCACGTTAGTAAAATATTTACTTTTGATGATAAAGAATGAGTCCCGAAACACCAGTTTTGTAAAATTCAGACAAAAAAGCCAACCTGTATACTATGGTTTTCGGCTTTGGGTCGCATCAGTACAAGAGCGGCTTCGATTCATAACATCTTACGAGTGGGGCTATGAAATCGGTCAAATTTACCAAAAAGGTGTTTAACAAGGTGAAGGACCGACAATTGAATATCTAAAAGAATTCGAAATATATTTTTGCATATTTATGTAGTAAGGTATTTATGTGTTTGCATAGCTGGCAACCGTTTTTGATTTAGTTAGTATCCATAGCTGATTGGGTAACCGCTGTGGACATTCAAAAGGGATTGCGTCAATTTAATGTAGTAGACATTCGGAGTTATCCATATCCTGACTACACAGTTATGAAAAATATGTAAAGCCCGTCTCTCACTTCCATGATGCTGCTGCCTGGGTCGTGCCACCAGAAACCCGGAAGCCACAATCAATAGTCTCGTGACGCGCCCTCATGTAAAATTAAGCGTGGCCTGGAATCGATCCGGTTGCTAGATGCCACTTGGTAAATAACCAAATGGTTCCAGCATTGCCCTACATCTCCGGCTGTGGAATTATTTTAGTACTGTGCATTGGTGGTTGTTGAGAGTTCTTCTGAAGTTCTGGAAGTCTCTTCGTGGACGTTTTTATGTCAGTGATGGGCTGAGTTCTGAGCTCTTGAAGGCCTTAGGACTTCAGAACTTTCGGAAGAAACCTTCGGTAAAATGTTATGGGTAGAACGGTGTGTGTGTGTGCTGGTGGTGGTTGTTAAACATTTAGGACTCAAGATCTTCTGATGCGGTGTGATGGCTATTTTTGAGTTTAGTATTTTAGGTTTCCAGAGCTTCTGGAGGAACCAGTAGCTAAATTCTCTAGATACGTCATGATATGATGATTATTGAGTTTATGACCAGAGCTTTCATACCTTCATGTGAGATTAAATACAGAATGTATCCCTCGCCTTGATACACCTTAAGATCTATACCGATGGACTTATTTTGTATTGTCACTTGGAATTTTCTTACACTTTAACGGAGAGTTTAAATAATGATACTTTAGGAAAAGTCTTATAGTTCGATTGATATCTATCGTTGAGATTCGTTTTGTAAATAGCGACTTGTTTGCTTGGTGGTTAGTCAACGGCAAGGGACCGTTTCTGACTCTTATTCCTGTGACTCTTCTAATTTGGACTAGGGTCGCTGCTGCAACTATATATATGTTGATGATAGAGTTTTCTTACAACATGAGGGCAATAGAAACGTCATGGCATTGGTAATATTAAGACTATAATCATGGATATTCTGCTATGAAGAAGGAAGTGTATTTCCCGACTGTTAGTTTGAACGTCAGCCAGTAGAAGGGGAGGGTGACACGACCTTGACGCGACATACGCTCCCCACCCCACCGGTGAATCACCCATCTGCCGCTCCTTTGTTTGGCACGCGCGCGCGCCAGCTCCCCCCATACAGCTATGGACCGGCTACGAATGAGGTGAGTCCACAGCGGCAGTGCTAGAACCGTTCTAGACTACGTTGTACTCTAGATTTCCTCTGTCTTTCGTCTGTCTTGGATCGTGAATTGATGGTTCCGAGTTCTATTCTGAGCGAAACGAAAATCGAAAGGCATAAGGGTCCTGTCTCTCGTGTACATCTTCCGCGTTCTGTCTCGAGGTAACGATTCGTGTGTCCAATTCTAATAGGAACTTGATCCTAGTCTAACTTGAGAATAATGAAATAATTGAAATATATTTTAGGCGTTATATAATATGAATGAACTGCTCAAATGAATATTTTAGATGGCAAAGCGCCATTTTATAATATAAAAACAGTAATGGGAACGCTGAGCCCTCAAAGAGAGACGCCACCAAGCCACAATAGTAGGATGCAGAGAGAACGACGCCTCAAATCAATAATCTACCACACTCATCCAAATTGTATCAATCACCGGCTTCACACACGACTTGAATTGGCTGAACCGACCTTTGGACGAAACCTCTACAGAACATTAAACTGTTCGAAAAGTGAGGATGGACGGCGTCTTATATAAGATATAACATAGCAAGAGTACACATGTGTGTGTGTGTCTCAAAAAATGAGAAGTTGTACCGAAAATATAAAAACCATATCGCCCACATATGTATTGATGAAACCTTATAAATATCTCTCTTGTAGTTTCTTCCTGTAAGAGTGCCGCTAAACGCTTCCAGACGCTGAACGTCGGAAGTGTATTCGCTTCTGAGCTAGAATCTGGGGCTTTATTTTTCGTTCATAGTCTAATGTCTGGATGTAGTCAAGCCATTTGGCATACTCGGGCCGTCCAAGGCATCTTCACTTCAGTTCTTACCAATGCTAGAACTTTGTGTGAATAGATATTCCGGCCGGCGTTCCCACACTTTAAGCTAGAGAGACAGAACATAAAACCGTCATATTTTTGTCTAATCAGCTAGCAATTGTGTGTCTGGAGCAAATTATGATTTTGCTGCCCCACGGTATAGAGAGGGAGATGCGAGTCTCCAGATTTGCATAAAGCGTCCATCTGGGAAACTATCGGGCGAGGAATCTGCTCGGCCTGATGGCACCTACACACGCAGCGGAGATTTCTATTTGCAGCGCGCTTAACTCGCCCAACTCACGCCAGAGGGCGTGTTGGCGTGCACCCAATTAACACGTGGTGTTGTAATTGGCACAGCCGGGTCGGTGGGTGTTGACTTAACGGACTCAGCGTCGGAAGAAAGGTCCGCCTCGCTCCAGCGGCTCTCTTTGGAACCTTTTAAATTACTTCGTTTTAACTCCGCTCGACAAAAAGCAAATAATTCACTTCATCAATTCGATTAGGACCTTTTTTCTTTCTTTCTTCTCCTTTACACGGGAGTGTCGGCAGGACTGAAAGGCCGTATTCCACACACGCCTTTAAGACTATGTACGTAAATATTTGAGAGATGAGAAATTGAAGTTTTTAAAATATGCCTTTAGTGTTTGCCTTGCCAGTTAAAAATGAGTTGTGCTTTTTTTTTCTCCCCGCTTTAAATCCCGGCTTAGAATTCCAGGCTGTTTACCTTCTAGGTGACACAGATGTCGGCACACACTGTCAACACCCGGTCCTTGCTGGACTTTTTTTTATGATCTCTCTCTCGGGGAACGCAATCATGTCGTCTCGGGGAGTTAGGCAAACCCTCGCCCCGGTTGAAGCAATTAACACAAAAAAAAAAAATAAGAAGTCTTACATCGTGAAGAAATAAATATTCCTTCAACAGAAACACGATGGAGCATGAGTCATTGAGGAACTTTGTATAAACTGGTATAACTTTTATCAAAACACGAAAGGAATTATTGGAAAGTGAAATCTATTTTATTGATATGGAGTACTCGTGCGTGTATAGTAAGCTGATTTGTGTAAATCGTGGCTAATATATTTGCTTTTAAAAAATGACGCTTGTAATACCCGAGTTGTGAATAATTTACATCCACCTTTGTTTTAACATTTTACTTCCAACGTTTCAACGACCCTCTGTCGTTCTTTTCAAGTAAAAATATTTGACTAATGTTTTCTTTTATACAAATTCTGAATGATCTAAACTAATATCCGAGATTAGCTAATGGAAGGATTTGCTTTTAAAATTCAAATCTCTACTGTGGCACTTCATAAAACACATATATTCTATAAAGACAAATATTTAGGAGTTCCACCAGGGTTTATCAAATACATATCTAATAGAAGCATTACTCTGCTATCTGCCGTATGTTGTGAAGCTGGTTCTAAGAGGCGTTCGCGTGTCGATTGGCAAAGAATGCTCCTGCACAAAGGGTCTAGCTCTGGTTTGCTGTTATCTATGATCTCCCTCCGTCGCAAACATTGCTCATCTATTTCTACCATAGACATATTAGTTATCCCTCGTAAAATATATACAAAGACCATAAGAAACTCGAGTTATTCGGTTACTATAATTTGATATGCTAAAGGTCTCACGTGGTGAATTCTACACAATGTAAGATATGCGATTAGGTGGCTGGTACTTGACTACATTATTACATGAATACGTCGAGTCGATTTTTAATGACACATGTTCTTGCAATGACACTCGGAGAAACGACATGACAAGAAAATATGTCACTAATTAATGTCACAATAATATGTCGCGAAAATGCGTTAGGGGGGGATATAGCCCTACAGTTATTTGAAAGCGAAGGAGGCTTTCCAGGATTTGAACCTGGACTCTTTTGATCCATCATCAGATACGGTGGCCGTTATACCACGACACACAATGATATAAAACAATAATATGTATTTAGCAGATGGCAACATATGTGTTCAGAACTAGAAGTACACAAGAGTATAAGATAGACAAGCAGCATATAAAAGTAACCAAGAAAAAAGTGATATTGATTAAGACAATGTTTAATGGTTGTTATGCCTTGACAAAGGTTAGCCAACAGAAATATTCGCAAATAAACCTTTTATTTCATCTAATATATGCATTTTTATTATCCATAGTATGTATATATGCAGTATGTAAATAAAAGTGAACAGGAATTCAGGAGAGATCTGTCACGGGGTGAAGCACTTTGTGATGTACAAAGGACCGTTTATATGTTTTTGATTGTATATTGGTTTGAGTTTTCCTTTCTGAGAATATTTTTATTCTCTCTTATTGAATTTGCGCTATCTCTGTTTGAGTTTCCCCCGGTATCAATTGAGTTTAGGTGAGTCTACATCCCTATAGACATCGTGTTCCATCCCTGACACCACAGTCAAGGGTCTGTCAGTCCACAGTGGGGAATATAACGTCCCTACCGCAATATGATTAGTTAGGGCCTTTGTTTTTCATCCTCGCAGAATCCAATTTACGAGAAAGAAATTGGAAACCACGCTCCTCCCTAACTAAAAGTTCCCCGGCGCGCGCTAATCTCCACCACCACCACGTATGTACCCCGGTCTAAATTACTGGGTCGCCATAAACTTTTAAATTTTAAATATCCAATTTCACACCACTGATATAAAATGTATAGGGTTAGCTGCGCGCGCAAATCTCATCTCCCTAAATGAAAGCCGGTTCCATCTTCTGTGGTTTCACATCTCCACACAACATCGTGCTGTACTGATCTGACTGTGGTTTCACATCTCCACACCACGGCGTGCTGTACTGATCTGTCTGTGGTTTCACATCTCCACACCACGGCGTGCTATACTGATCTGTCTGTGGTTTCACATCTCCACACCACGGCGTGCTGTACTTATCTGTCTGTGGTTTCACATCTCCACACCACGGTGTGCTGTACTGATCTGTCTGTGGTTTCACATCTCCACACCACGGCGTGCTGTACTGATCTGTCTGTGGTTTCACATTTCCACACCACATCGAGCTGTGCTGATTTGTCTGTGGATTCACATCTCCAAACCACATCGTGCTGTACTGATTTGTCTGTGGCTTCACATCTCCACACCACATCGTGCTGTACTGATCTGTTTGAGGCTTCACTTCTCCCCACCACCGTTTCTGAATTGATCTGTCTCTGTTTTCACATCTCCACACCATTGTTCCTGAACCGATTTCTATGGTTTCACATCTCCACACTACAGTTCTTGAACCGATTTCTATGGTTTCACATCTTCACACCATTGTTCCTGAACCGACTTCTACGATTTCACATCTCCACACTACAGGTCTTGAACCGATGTCTATGGTTTCATATCTCCACATCACGGTTCCTGAACCGATGTCTATGGTTTCACATCTCCACACCACAGTTCCTGAACCGATGTCTATGGTTTCACATCTCCATATCACGGTTCCTGAACCGATGTCTATAGTTTCACATCTCCACACCACGGTTCCTGAGCCGATGTCTATGGTTTCACATCTCCACATCACGGTTCCTGAACCGATGTCTATGGTTGCACATCTCCACACCAAGGTTCCTGAACCGATGTCTATGGTTTCACATCTCCACATCACGGTTCCTGAACCGATGTCTATGGTTTCACATCTCCACACTACGGTTCCTGAACCGATGTCTATGGTTTCACATCTCCACATCACGGTTCCTGAACCGATGTCTATAGTTTCACATCTCCAAACCACGGTTCCTGAGCTGATTTGTCTGGACACCACTGGATGGTCCAATACGTAGTGCAGCGTTGCTACAGGTTGTAGGTTCCGTATAGTATTTGATCCCTATACATATATAAGTGATATGGTGATATAGCCGGTTAACCGGCTATAACGAGTCGATATTCAAAACTGTTATTATATAAAAAGCAACTTTATAAAAATAGTATTTTATATATCAATATTCTTTCGGCAAAATTACGATATGAAAATAGTTTTTTTTTTTTTGCTTATCCCATGTACACGTGGTAGAGGCCATGATAATCATGGTAGGTAGAAGCTAGCGACTGCTTTTACTGTAAGTGTACCATATGTCTACACACTTACAAATATGTCAGAGCCCCGTTTGATTACTTGCATTCGCTGGTGGGGTTGGAATTTTGCAAGAATCGGGGGCCATTGGAGCATTTTTTAAATCTGAAAAAAGCGCCCAATGCGGGATTCGATCCCGGGTCGTAGCCGTCGAAAACCAACGGTTTAGACCATCCTTCCACCTACCTCCCTCTGAAAATGGTAAATTGTTTTAATGGCTCCAGATTCTATCCCAAGTACAACCCCGCCAGTGAATACACGTGACCAGAGAAAGGCGGTAAGTGAGATGTGGAGTCAGAGTGGATGTTAACCTGTAGTATTGCACTGAAAACCTGTGATGTTAGATATGGGCCTGGGATGTTATGGATTACATGGAGAATGTGTGAAGTGACAATAGATGTGATTCATAGATTTTAAACCGAAATATTAACGGAAGACGTGTGATGTGACCCGGAGATGTTAAACAGAAGTAATTCACGGAAGACGTGTGATGTGACCCGGAGATGTTAAACCGAAGTATTCCACGGTGCCGCACCGTCAGATTCCCCGAGAAATTGCCATTTCTCCTCCTTGCTCTTCGATTGAATTGTTTAGAAATAGAGATATTTTCTCAACTCCATTTTCTTTCCATTATTTTCATTTTGAAACAAAACGAGAAAATAAAAAAATATTATTTAGATTTTATTTGGAATGGAAATCGCGCCCCTCGATGATGCTCTTTTAATAGAATCGGCGGGGAAGGAGGGGGGCATCTGGAGGCTTTCTTCGCCTCCATGCTTGCTCTGTAGCTGCTCTTACAGTACCTTGAGACACCTCTGTCTACCTAGCTGTTATTTCTACGTGGTAACTTGTTAATGCACCAATTATTATACATTGCCTCATATATGTACCGTAATAATCGGGTTATAGCTCCAAGATGGAACTCAAGAGTTCGCCTATATATCTATATAGGTTAAAAACATATGTGCATATTTATTATTCAGTATTATTATACGTCTCTTCTATCACTGAATGAAGCGTCATATTTTATCTCGGTTAAAAATGAAAATTTCCAGCCTTTCTGTTGTAAGGATTTCTTTTTAATTTTATCAAACTTACATTTGTGTGGTCGGGCAATGTTCGTAAGTAGACAGGTAGACATGAGAGAAGCTTTTTCTTGTCAACTTGTGGAGGACACTAAAAGCGATTTTTTCTTAGTTTTCCTTGCTGATTTCTTGCATCCGTTCCCGTTACATATGTCAACAGCATGGTTACTTCCTTTTGTTTTTCTACTTGTTATTTTGTTGCCTGAGCTTTGATCCTTGTATTAACCAAGGCAACTCTA
Source organism: Cordylochernes scorpioides (assembly GCA_030710605.1). Lineage (NCBI taxonomy): Eukaryota > Metazoa > Arthropoda > Arachnida > Pseudoscorpiones > Chernetidae > Cordylochernes > Cordylochernes scorpioides. The sequence continues at coordinate 67,384,784 of CP092866.1, forward strand.
CTGTAGCAGCTTTCAATATAGCGGTTTGTGTGAGTTCGGATATAGAGAATGACTTCATACATGAACCTAACTTTCGACGAAATGAGGGGTAAAACTGCAACATCCTCTACATTTCTGCACACAGCGTGTTCATACCAGAGAATCTTCACTGTAGCATCACCTCCAGCCTTCTAGCTCGTTGCCTACGTCTAACCTGTATCCTAGACGACCCTATACCAGAGTCTATCTAGGGTTACTGGATAGTAATGGGTACAGTGGCGAAAGAAGGGATCTATTGCAGCGTAGGTGGGCTCAACCAATCCAAGAAGGGAGGGTTAGAACAGCAAAAAGTCAATATTGAGAAACTTCTAAGATGTTCGTGAGTTGACGGACCACCTTCATATAATCTTGATCTCAAAGGCAAACACGAGCAAGGGATCTAACCTAGACCTCTCGATGCATGGAGAATGCATCAGTTCTCACAGGCTGTTTGATGTTGTAAGAGTTCATTTGGCTTCAGCCTACAGGTTTCGGTTTAGCACAGTCAGGTTTCAGAACTTGCTATTCCATAGCTCTAGACACCGTACACTCTGCTTACCTTTCTTACACATCAATAGGGATTGTACATGTCTAACAACACACGTCGTTACATTGACCTCTGTTCTCAAATCAATTTGGTTCCAAATAGCTTTTCAAGACAGGTTTTTATCGTAGCTAAATTTTGTAATTTATACATTACTTTATTAAAATTTTAAATTAGGTTTCTTCATTTCATTCTTTATTTCATTTTTTACCCATTGTTGTTGTAATTATGATTCTCCTAGAGCACAATGTACTCTATAAAAAAAGTTTGTCTTCATATTGTTGTTCATCCCGTAAGATTTGAGGTATAGATTGTTCCAATAAACCAGCGTGTGTTGTGTAATTCCTCTTTATTGGTACCATAACAAGAGTTGACAATAGCATGAAGGGCGACGTGTGGGGAAATGGAGAGGACAATAGATTTCACCATGGACTGTCAAGGCTTGGGTGACTTCATCGCACGTTTGGATTTTTTACTGTCGACGTTGCGACGGACACCCGAGAAAGAAGTGACAGCACCAATTACGCAACAGTCGGAAAGTAAACACGCGCGCTAAATTCGGCCTGGCATCTCATTTGAATAACAAAAAATAACAAAAGTCCCAATGGAGGAGGAGGAGCTCTCATTAAATAATTGGGAAAAGTGTCCGGAAGACAGCGATTAGACATGCTCCGGCAGCCCCAGAAATTAAAACAAGATTTGAAAAAATTCGGGCACTCACCTGAATATAAAGAAGATGGAAGGAATTGAAATTGTTCCCTCGAGGGGAAAAAACGGAAATTTTTGCCGTGGCGGAGTTTGAATTTAGATATATTTGATACACACAGCGCCTGCTGTCTTTAATATACCGGTGTAGTTGCGCCAACATTTGTGCTGTAGATAAAAGGTTATCTGTACCTGACTTAACGGAATGGATGGGCAGGAGAGGGGCTGTGATGTCGGATGGATCAGATGGCATTCAGGATAGATCCAGCTGGATGAGTACCTTCTAGCAGGAAGTGCTATCGGAAGCTGCCATTAGATAAGCCTAGAATGGAGAAGTCATTCTGTTGAGAAGGATTGATCTACTGATGTCAGGAACTCTGTCTTTGTGAATCTGATGTTCGCATCCTTTCAACATCTCTTACACGGTGTCTTTTTACACCAGTAAATCCCAATCGCCACTGGAGACAACAGTCCGTGGAGATTTTTAGGTCTGCCTTAGAATAAATAATCAATTATGTTTGTAATTTTTCACATTAACGTCTTCATTTTAGGATAAAGATTTGAAAAATATGACTTTTAATTAATGCAGTGTTGTTTTTTTTATCATCTCTCATAAAGAGTTTTTGTTGTTGTTATAACACCGATTATGTATATAGCGAAAGTTTTTCGTTATTTTTTTTCCGGTACGAGGAGAAAAAAGGTTAAAAGAAATGCTCATTTCGACAGCCAATCTCCTAGCTGTGTAGGCTAAATGTACAGGCATCTCTAGTGTCGACAATGATATGATCTGAATTAAGGACAGATCGGTTGATCTGTGTTAGGTGTACAACCCGGATTGGAACCCAGTGCCTAAACTTTAAAAAATAAAATGTTTTTTATTTTTAAATTATTGAACAAGTCCAAGCCTACCAGCGGTTACGCGTAACTATTAAAGGCCCTTGCAGCTTGTAAGTGTTTATAGTGGCTGCTACATGTGTAGACACGTGGCTTACTCACAGTCCTACTTACAATGGTTATCATGGCCTTGGTACAAGGCTCGACTCTGTAATATAGAGGTCAGAGGACGGATGATATAAACCGCCGGTTTTCAGCGGTCACGACCTGGGATCGAATCTGGCATTGGGCTCTTTTTTTTTCTAATAAAAATAAATCACTCCAATGGCCCCCGAATCTTTCAAAAGTCAAATCACCAGTACACTTACCGTCAGTAAGTGAAAAAAAAACGGAGTTCTGACACATTTGTATCTACAAAAGTCGAACTTCTTTCTACATGTGAATATACATGTGGTGCACTTGCAGCGTAAGCAGTCGCCAACTACTACCCACTCTGATTATAATGTCTTGTACCACATTTACTTGGGATAAAAAGAGAAGCATAATGACAGACCCAAACATAAGCTATTTCAAAACTACCAAACAAAGATCTGTTTGGATGCCAACAACCAGAAATACTGAGTGCTGCTTTGATAGCAGTTTCATGCGCTAGATATTTGATAACATTGCTCCTCTCTAAACTCAAGTTTAACTCGGATATAGATTTTTTTATTATAGTAATTTTTATCAAAAAAGACAAGGAGTAATTCATGAAAATTTGTTTGTTTTGATCGAGATCGATAAACAGAACGCCAATATTATATCGGAAGATGTTGTTCAATAAACGATTTTAAAATCCAATAAATCTATATAGAGATAGACTTTGTTTATCAATTAAAGATATCGTTTGCTCAGACATATAAAAGGTTCAGTAAATCCCCGTGGAACAATACACCTGATGGAAACGTTGTAACCTGGTGATATCTTTGAGGTCCACCCATATTTGCATATTCATTTTCAATCAATAAGAGATATCATTTCAAGAAAATTATTCCTTGTATCAATATTGAGTAAAAATATCAGGCCTCTAGGAAAATGTATCTTTTCTTAAACCTTTTTAATCTCATTATACCATGTTTTCTCCTGTAGAAAGGTATTTGTGCTCGAAAGCTAGAGATTAAAAAGGTTTTTGAAAATATATTTTCCCTGGAAGCCTGATATTTTGACTCAAGAGATATCATGTAATGAATGTCTTTAGAATGTCTCTAAAGTATTTTCAGAGTGGTCAGTGCGAGGGAGGGTCACTCAGCTTGCAGGAAGCCCGTTCTCTTCACGATGGCTTGGAAACCTTAAGGGCATCGACCACAAAAATTGTAGGCTTACCACTTGACTTTGAGTAATTATATTATAGAAATATAATTCCTGAATTTGACTGATGTCTTTATAATATTGCATCGATATTGAAAACCGGCGACAGACACAAAGGAGAAACTCTTCCTTCACGAAAACATCGGACTCGAGCGGTGTGAGCCAAGTTTATAAACAGTGATCCAACGACTTGAATATCCAATATTTGTTATCCACACGTCTCAGCTCCCTTCCTTAAATCTATCTCACGGCGTGACAACCGTCAGCTATGGCATGGCTTGACACGGAGATTACGTTTCCCCGGATTAAGCCCGCCCCTGTGAAATTAATAGGTTTTTGATTAGAAACGTGATCAGAAAAAAAAAAACGACAGACCAATTTATTGTTAGAGATTTTATATCCCCCAGCGATTCTCGAGTTTTTGTCTGCCCAGTTTAATTGAGGATTTGGCCCTCGCTAATCACGGCACTTGATTTGGACGCCTGGATTCAATCATTCTAGCTTCCCCGCCTGCCTGCACGACATTGCCCCTCACTGGCACATCCACCCTGGATATAGACGTCAGGCCTGGCATGCTGGACCCGTGCCGTGAGATATGCAAGAATTATGTGCGCCACACCCATTGCTTCATCTCATATTAGAATTTCCGTCTTCTCACCTCCATCACGACTTCTATTCGCCCAATTTAAATTGAAACTATTTTGAGAAATAGATACTTTGTTGTTATTTTTCTCTCCCAAGTACACAAGGACATGATAATCATGGTATTTAAAAGTTTGCGAACGTTTATACTGTAAGTTCACCAAACGTATATACATAGAAGTTCCATATTACACATACAAGATGCAAAAGCCTCTTTTGTAATTTGCAATCATGGGATTGGACTTATATAAGAATCACGGATCATTAAAAAATTAATAATTTAAATAAATTAATACATGAGATTCGATCCAAAGTTGATCATGGACAAAGTACCAACCCCGTAACAAGAAATGGCTATTCAACTTTCTAGTGAGAATTCACGCTATCGTAGATACGTATGAAGAACCTCTAGACCAGTGATTCTCAACCTTTTTTTTGTTGCGGCATTATTTTAAAGATTTGAAAATTTGGCGGCACAATTTTAGAATTTCGCGGCACACTTTTGCTAACTTGAATGCAAGAAAATTCAAATTATGTATCAATATTTCTATGCAAAATATAAGTAATATACATCTCTAACATTCAATTTGCTAATTTCGTTATTTTAAAAAGTAAAAAAATGAAAAATAAAAAAAGAAAAACCAATACAAACGTGAACATAATCATATGACTAAAATTCGGCGGCACATTTTTAGAATTTCGCGGCACACAAAATTACCCCGGCACATTGGTTGAGAATCACTGCTCTAGACCAAGAAGCTTGGTTTTATTATTTGCTGTATTCAAAACGTGATATTGACAAATATATTTGACGATATAAGAAGTTTAAGCTTATTAGTTAGATGGAGTGTTTGTTGTTTATTTGTATTTGACTTTGACCTTTAATTTAGGCCCTAGTTTTTTGTTTGTTTGTTTTTGTGTACACCGTACAATGTAATTTTTGTCAAAATCCCTACTCGGTATATATTTGCGTTAATACAGAGTTATTGATTGCAAGTATATACACTTAATTATATAATCGAGAAACAAACAAAAATAGGAAAAACAAACAAATGTGAAGATCTAATGGTCTGAAACTCTTAGCTAGAGAGTAAGAATGTTATAAATATATTTACATGAATCATAACATTTCTATATTTTCTTCAGTATTTACAAATATATTCAAATCTTTGTTATTCATATATCCCCGTTTTCCACAAAAATCTCCAAAAGCAGATGTCTTGAATCCTGTGTTTTTTCACCACAGTAACAATCTAGATCCTTCACTACTCCAATTGATGCTAAACAATTTCAAAAATTCCTATATATTTTATAAATTGGATATTGTACAAATTTGGACGGTAATAAAATGGGATACCACAATGGGAAAAAAAGCTTTGAGGTCACGTGGTTTATAAAGGTTACAATCATCAATTGAAAGTTGGTCCAAATGGTATTTAATTTTTTCCAGGAGCCTATACAGTCTGTGAGTAGCAAGGCTATAGACACAATTAGATGTGGTAGTTTTATATGCACGAATTGATCATTAAATGATTTTATATTGCATTGAATGTAATTTTGGTTTACATCGGTTATTGATGAATCTATACCAAACCTCTGACCCATATGTAAATACAGGCCTAAATAAAGTTTTGTACAATGTTATTCTTTTTTGCATATATATATATATGTTATGATTATCTTTTTGTTTTGTTGTTGAAAAGAGGTGCAGTCGTGAAAAAGTAAAGATAATTATTTACCTTTCAAGTAGATTTTATTTTGAATTACTTGAAGTAAAATTACACATAAAATTATTTATCACAGCAATATAGGATTTATAGAAGGAATTATATAATGGTGATTTAAAAAAAAAGGTAGGGTTAACTATACATATTTACAACACTAATAATTAAAGTGGTATGTTCTGAATCTATGGTCAAAAAATATATAACAGTCAATGAATGAAAATGAAATATATGTTTTTAAAAAAATAAAATATTTGTATTTTAGATTATAATATATATATATATATTGTAGCGTAGAAAATTAAGTCTTTTTATATCTGGGGATATGAAAGTATTTATTGAAGACGTCAGCACGACAAGTCGACAATTATCAACAACTCAACAAAACTATCTACAGGTAGAGAATCTTGAGCAAGCACGCAAATAAATATTTCGATCATTATTTTATATTGAATAATTAAATTAAATTAAATCTTTTTCCAAATATTTTCACTAAATAATTAAATTTAATTAAATAATAAATTATTTCTTCGCCACAATATATATATATATATTGAAAATAGAGCGATCCATAGATAAATCTTTAATTAAAAAGGCATATATTTTGATCCAATATATGCCTTTTTAATTAAATATATATATATATTTTTTTCGACTAAGCGGTAATAGTAATATTTCATTCGTGTTCGATCTTGAAATCATTGATATATATGAGGGGAAAATAATTTTTCAATTTTAATTTTTGTCCATGATTATAAAATTGTGTATTCTCAAAATTTTAACTACCAGAATTATTATATTAATTTAGACCTAGATCGGGCTTTTTTTGTTTATTAAGTAAGTACAATGACTTAGTTTAATCTGGACTGATCGTTAATTTGTTCCAGTTACACAACCATTGTATGATACGTTCTAAAGTATTTTCACTCACAAACTTTAGTTCCTTCAAAGTCATGTGCCAGCAGATAATGGATACATCATCTAAATAACACCAGCTTTGGAGAATTCAAAATTAACCAGCAAATCATTTGGTAAAATGTTACATAGTATTGAGGATAATGGTCCATTCTGTGGACATTCTTTTGTTAATCTTTTTAGGTAATAATATCTTAGTATGAAAAATTTACTTTTCATTCTTTATTTAAGAAAGATTTGATATTCAATAATATATTGATGGGAACACTGTCATTATCCATTTTCTCCACTATTGCTGGCTACCATTCATTGTCGAAATACGCCCAGATATTCACTGCTATTATTGAAGTCAATTATTTTTGCTTATATTCCAATATAGTTTCTGTTAGTTTTTCGATTCTGTTAGTAAATTTTGGTGTTCCAACATCTTACTTGCAGAGTTCCGACCCCTAGTGAGGCGGGTGGGCTGGAAAATAACTTTTTTTTTTTTGCTTATCCCTAGTACACGTGGTACAGGCCATGATAATCATGGTGGGTAGTTAGCGACTACTTTTTTTTTACTGTAAGTGCACCACATGTCTACACATGTGAAAGCAGTTCGACTTTGCACTTACAAATGTGCCAGAGCCATACAGTTCACAGTGTAACTTTATGAGCTATTAGCGTCGATGAAACCGCAGATAAAAATGTCAAGATATAAACAGTTTAGAGGGCGCAGTACCCATATCTCTCTATATTAAAAATGGCATATCCTGACCAGGAGCACATGTGCTTTACAGAAGGCAGAGCGACATCTGGTGGAACAGAAATCAACTAAACATTGATTTAGCCTGTTCCCTGATATTTGGCCAACCCAATTTCTTGATAAATCAAGAAAAGCCATCCACGAACGCGTTTCGCGCTTTTGGCGCTCATCAGCGTGGAGTAGGCTGAACCATTGCGACCAAAAAAGATGTTTAGTTGATTTCTGTTCCACCAGTTGGCGCTCTGCCTTCTGTAAAGCACATGTGCTCCTGGTCAGGATATGCCATTTTTAATATTGATTTCAACACCTGATATTTTTATCTTTTTTTTTTTTTTCTTTCGTTTTTCAATATCTCTATATATAATTTTAAAACAATTTTTAAACTCCTGTATTCTACAAGTTTTCTAGGAAGCTTAGTGGCTCCCTAAAGTCGTATGGAGACAGATATCTCTAAGTACCCAGTCCAGGCTATAAAACGTTGTTTGTTCTCGCCGATGTTTGCAAGGAGCTGACAAATGAAGCCTATCGTTCTCCTGATTAATGGCGTTTTAAACTCCCTGGGCAAACTTGGGGAGTCGCTTACCTCTCACGGTCGGTCGTCTTGGTGGTGTGCTCAACCGAAGTTATCCCACTCTGGTGTGGAGCTTTGTGTGCATATCTTCAGGGGATCTCTTGAGGAGAGTCCACTGAATATAAAGCAGGAGATGTGTGGATTCAAAATAGGTATCCTTTGATGAACATGTATTTACAAACCTAAAAGATGGAAAAATATCATCATCACCCCGAGAGACTGCCAAGAAAATGTAGAAATTGGTGAAAAATAATGGCCGAATTTTAAAAACTACGATATTTTCCTTTTGTTCTATTAGAGTTACTCTCTTTCTCATTTGGACAAGGCAATATGTGGCCGATATCTGTCAATATCTTATTTAGAAAGTTATTGATGAAGGTCCCGGGTAAGATGACGTTCTGTAGAGAAAGGTGTGCGGCTGAACGTAAGTCTACGTCTAAAGTATGAAGTAGGTGTTATGACACGTGAATCTATGTTCTACATCGATAGTTGGTGTTATGGTATTGATCTCTATTCCCAACATTGATAGTATGGAGTAGGTGTTATGGCACGTAAATCAATGTTCTACATCGATAGTATGGAGTTGGTGTTATGGTATTGATCTCTATTCCCAACATTGATAGTATGGAGTAGGTGTTATGGCACGTAAATCAATGTTCTACATCGATAGTATGGAGTTGGTGTTATGGTATTGATCTCTATTCCCAACATTGATAGTATGGAGTAGGTGTTATGGCACGTAAATCAATGTTCTACATCGATAGTATGGAGTTGGTGTTATGGTATTGATCTCTATTCCCAACATTGATAGTATGGAGTAGGTGTTATGGCACGTAAATCAATGTTCTACATCGATAGTATGGAGTTGGTGTTATGGTATTGATCTCTATTCCCAACATTGATAGTATGGAGTAGGTATTATGGCACGTAAATCAATGTTCTACATCGATAGTATGAAGTAGGTGTTATGGCACGTAAATCAATGTTCTACATCGATAGTATGGAGTTGGTGTTATGGTATTGATCTCTATTCCCAACATTGATAGTAAGAAGTAGGTGTTATGGCACGTAAATCAATGTTCTACATCGATAGTATGGAGTTGGTGTTATGGTATTGATCTCTATTCCCAACATTGATAGTATGAAGTAGGTGTTATGGCACGTAAATCAATGTTCTACATCGATAGTATGGAGTTGGTATTATGGTATTGATCTCTATTCCCAACATTGATAGTATGGAGTAGGTGTTATGGCACGTAAATCAATGTTCTACATCGATAGTATGGAGTTGGTATTATGGTATTGAGCTCTATTCCCAACATTGATAGTATGGAGTAGGTGTTATGGCACGTAAATCAATGTTCTACATCGATAGTATGGAGTTGGTGTTATGGTATTCATCTCTATTCCCAACATTGATAGTATGGAGTAGGTGTTATGGCACGTAAATCAATGTTCTACATCGATAGTATGGAGTTGGTGTTATGGTATTGATCTCTATTCCCAACATTGATAGTATGGAGTAGGTGTTATGGCACGTAAATCAATGTTCTACATCGATAGTATGGAGTTGGTGTTATGGCATGAACCTATGTTATACATTGAGGTGTTATGGCATGAACCTATGTTATACATTGAGGTGTTATGGCATGAACCTATGTTATACATTGAGGTGTTATGGCATGAACCCATGTTATACATTGAGGTGTTATGGCATGAACCTATGTTATACATTGAGGTGTTATGGCATGAACCTATGTTATACATTGAGGTGTTATGGCATGAACCTATGTTATACATTGAGGTGTTATGGCATGAACCTATGTTATACATTGAGGTGTTATGGCATGAACCTATGTTATACATTGAGGTGTTATGGCATGAACCCATGTTATACATTGAGGTGTTATGGCATGAACCTATGTTATACATTGAGGTGTTATGGCATGAACCTATGTTATACATTGAGGTGTTATGGCATGAACCTATGTTATACATTGAGGTGTTATGGCATGAACCTATGTTATACATTGAGGTGTTATGGCATGAACCTATGTTATACATTGAGGTGTTATGGCATGGATCTATGTTCTATATTGATAGTATGGAGTAGGAGTTCTGGCATGGCTCTATGTTATACAATAAGGTGTTATTGCATTGATGTCTATCCCCATAATTGACAGTATGAGTAGGTGTTATAGCATGGATTAATGTTGTACATCGATAGCATGGAGTAAGGATTATGACACTCATGGATATAAGTTCTCCATCTATGGTATGGATTAGTTGTTATGGCACATGGATCTATGCTCCACATTGGTAGTATGGATTAGGTGTTATGACATGATTCTATGTTCTACATCGTTAGTATGGAGTATGTTTATAGAGGACCTATTTTACAGGCCTATAACTACCATCGCAAAATGGAGAGGAGTGGACTTCAGGAATTGGTTTAACCATGGAGATAAGCACCACCACCACCATGTTTATGATACGGATATCTATTTCCTACATCGATAGTATTGATTAGGTGTTATGGCATGGATCTATGTTCAACTTCAATAGTATGGAGTAGGTGTTATGGCACATAAGGATCTATGTTCTACATCGCTAGTATGGAGTAAGTTTTATGGTATTGATCTATGTTCTACTCCAATAGTATGGAGTAAGTTTTATGGTATTGATATATGTTCTACATCGCTAGTATGGAGTAAGTTTTATGGTATTGATCTATGTTCTACATCGCTAGTATGGAGTAAGTTTTATGGTATTGATCTATGTTCTACATCGCTAGTATGGAGTAGGTTTTATGGTATTGATCTATGTTCTACATCGTTAGTATGGAGTAAGTTTTATGGTATTGATCTATGTTCTACATCGTTAGTATGGAGTAAGTTTTATGGTATTGATCTATGTTCTACATCGCTAGTATGGAGTAAGTTTTATGGTATAGATCTATGTTCTACATCGCTAGTATGGAGTAAGTTTTATGGTATTGATCTATGTTCTACATCGTTAGTATGGAGTAAGTTTTATGGTATTGATCTATGTTCTACATCGTTAGTATGGAGTAAGTTTTATGGTATAGATCTATGTTCTACATCGTTAGTATGGAGTAAGTTTTATGGTATTGATCTATGTTCTACATCGCTAGTATGGAATAGGTTTTATGGTATTGATCTATGTTCTACATCGTTAGTATGGAGTAGGTTTTATGGTATTGATCTATGTTCTACATCGTTAGTATGGAGTAGGTTTTATGGTATTGATCTATGTTCTACATCGCTAGTATGGAGTAAGTTTTATGGTATAGATCTATGTTCTACATCGTTAGTATGGAGTAAGTTTTATGGTATTGATCTATGTTCTGCATCGCTAGTATGGAATAGGTTTTATGGTATTGATCTATGTTCTACATCGTTAGTATGGAGTAAGTTTTATGGTATTGATCTATGTTCTACATCGTTAGTATGGAGTAAGTTTTATGGTATTGATCTATGTTCTACATCGCTAGTATGGAGTAAGTTTTATGGTATTGATCTATGTTCTACATCGTTAGTATGGAGTAAGTTTTATGGTATTGATCTATGTTCTACATCGTTAGTATGGAGTAAGTTTTATGGTATAGATCTATGTTCTACATCGTTAGTATGGAGTAAGTTTTATGGTATTGATCTATGTTCTACATCGCTAGTATGGAGTAAGTTTTATGGTATTGATCTATGTTCTACATCGTTAGTATGGAGTAAGTTTTATGGTATTGATCTATGTTCTATATATTATATTATAGAGTAGGTGTTATTGCACACACAAGGATCTATGTTCTACATTGATAGTATAGAGTAAGTGTATTATGGCATAGATCTATGTTATACATCGATGGTATGGAGTAAACGTTATGACATGGGTCTATGTTCTAGATGTTATGGCACGATAATTAATGTTGTATATTGAGATTTAAAAATATTTTATTGACCTCATTGTATATTGAAAGTTTGAAAGTATGGAGTAAGTATTATAATATGGATATACATCGATAGCATATTAAATTGGCATTATGGAATAAATCTACGCCTAAATTTGTGTTTCTGTTGTACCACTGTAATTCTAGAAACTGTTGGACTCCTCTGTGGGATATATCGTAGGAAATAACGCGTGCCTATTTTTCAAAGCAATAGAGTTGTGGAAGAAATACTGTCTCGCTACGTCCTGGAGTGGCCTCATTAAATTTCTCTAATTGTCTCTCAGGTTTGCTGATTGCCGCCAGCATTCACTCTTATGTCGGGGATATTCAGCTCTCATAAAAGAACTATTATCTCTCTCATTTTTTCCAACACCCCCTAACTATTAAACTCTAATAATAATTAGCACGCCTACAATAATTATTCCGCATCCAAATAATTCTCTAAGACACATCGTCCGAAGGCGGTCTTAAGGCGGGGCCTAGCGCTCAATTCCTATTGGTTCGATTACTATTACGTCACTTGCTCTAATCCAATCGAATTAAATACATATCTAGGTGTTTTTACCTGGCGCAGGTAGCGGATTTAAATTTTATTTGCGTCGCGATAGGCTGGGCCGTCCGGGGTTGGGAGGAGCCACTGATTGATTGACAGCTCGCTTGGTATTTTGATTGGCCGACTTGTAAACAACCGCTTTAATTTCTATTCTGGGGGCGCTCACCTCGCTAGCTACTTTGAAGTGTAAGATATTTCTGGCATTTTTCCCTTGTGTGCCAGCTCATTTTGGTGGCGTCTCTCCTTGACCCGGCGCGGTTGTTTATCCCCCTTACAGATGTAGGTATAGCAAGTATGAATAGCTAACCCGGATGAAGAAATTCTTATTAAAACCGATATGTAGGCCTCAAAAAAAGAGAGATTAGACCTTGTTTTTTTTTAATTATTTATTTTCGTTTTCCAATACAACAGGAAGCAAGTTGCTTAACAGAGTCGCTATTTTTAAAAACCAAAAAAAAAAAGATAAATGATTTTAAATTATGGAAAATTATTTTGCATTTGCACACTTTGAATATATAACAAATAATTTTACTTCAATTTTTTTTTATATATATTAGAATTGACCCTTTTTTTTTTTAAAGACGGTCTATTACAAATTACTTGTTGTCTTTCAAAAAAAAAATTAAATCAAAATCGTAATTTAAAAAAAATATTTTCACAAAGGAGAACTTTTTATGATGTCGATTTCCCCCATAGAAAGTAAAGGCTAAATCACTGCTTTGTTCAATCCTTGTAGAATCCTGTGTTCGACAATAACCCTTCCAAAGTCGGAAGGGGGCGTGTTATGGCATAGGTATGGGTAACATCGAGAGTATGGAGTAGGTTTTATGGTATAGATGGCAAACATGAATCTATGTTCTATATATACATTGATAGTATAGAGTAAGTGTGTTATGGCATAGGTATGGGTAACATCGAGAGTATGGAGTAGGTTTTATGGTATAGATGGCAAACATGAATCTAAGTTCTATATATACATTGATAGTATAGAGTAAGTGTGTTATGGCATAGGTATGGGTAACATCGAGAGTATGGAGTAGGTTTTATGGTATAGATGGCAAACATGAATCTATACTCTATATATAAACATTGATAGGACAGAGTAAGTGTGTTATGGTATAGGTATGTGTCACATCGAGAGTATGGAGTAGGTTTTATGGTATAGATGGCAAACATGAATCTATAATCTATATATAAACATTGATAGGACAGAGTAAGTGTGTTATGGCATAGGTATGTGTCACATCGAGAGTATGGAGTAGGTTTTATGGTATAGATGGCAAACATGAATCTATACTCTATATATATACATTGATAGTACAGACTAAGTGTGTTATGGCATAGGTCTATTAGTTCTACATCGAGAGTATGGAGTAGGCATTATGACAAGGATCTACATTGAATCCCTCACTAGACACACGATTCCCTCCCCAGTTATCCGTCCATTTAACTGGAGTCTGTTACGAAGATTAATTTCAACATTCCTGTTATTTTACCTGCAGCATGGGGTCGAGGAAGCTTTTCAGTATTTCATCACTTCACGATTCAAATCCTAACAAGTGCAATAATTATGAGGCAGGCAAAGATATGGGATTGTTGTCAAGCTGCGCTTGTGCGTGAGGGAAGACAAATCGAGGACTCTCCCCCCTCTATTTCGTAAATGGCGTCGTTTAACGCCGGAGATTTCTGCATGTCAACCATCTTGCCAAATTTGGGCATTAGGCTTGCCCATTTAGACGCTCGAATCGAATAGCCTAAATTGAAAAAGCTCAGGTCGTTAATAGGGCTTGGCCTCCAGAGATAACACTTTTTAAACGGTTCCAGAAACGAGCAAAATTCAATTTCCCCAAAATCATCTTTGCCTATATCGCCCCTTTCTCCTCTTTGATGATATCGTTGAGGGGAATTCTTCGTCTGCAAATGTGGGTTCTTAATTAGTACAATCAGCGTGAGACTTCTTAGTTCCAAGCGAACTTCTGTCGCGGAATGTCGGTAAGGTCACGTCCTCTTACAACCAACAGTTTTACATTTCTTGTACATCGATCCGCAAGTAAAACCCCCTTTTATATTTCCATCGAAATAACATAGAAAATTGATGCTATTTATGTATTGTAATTATCAATCAAACCAAACCTCGTTGTGGAGTTTGTCAAGTTTAGTATTGTGTCATACCCACGGATCTGAGACTACTCACCCTGCTCAGAAAAGATAAATAAAAATTGTTTTAATGCATGATTTGGATATGATAGATATACATTTTCGTCGATTTTAAGTGAAGTAGTCCTATCTTTGCTATCTTTAATATATGGTATATGTGCTGCAGAAGCGCAAAGTCGACTGAATCTACCAACTAGGGGAATAACTGAAGACAAAGGAGATGTTAGGGGCATGAATTGTTGGGAATCACTCTCCAAGTGACGGGCAAGTTAGGCATTTCTATAGGATCGTGTGAATTTGAATGAGAACCACTAGAATAACAAAGACTGGGCTTTGTAACCATATATTTGTATTGATAAAATGTAAAAAAGAATTACATATACAATAAATAAATAGAATAGAATGATAAAGTAACAAATAAATAAACAAGCGAGACACACCAGTAAATTCCAGTAAATAGATATTAAAATATAGTTCTCTTTTCTGCGTCACAAAAGCGTGTCAATTCTGTTCCCGCACCTTATTGTAATTCTAGCCTTCGGTCAACATTGTTACCTTTAGTATTTAAAATATCCTTTTTATCAATTCCTTTGTGATTGTAATGAGGCCAGCATTTGTATTCCAATATTTTCTGGTGGCTGCTCGTGAAAATGGGGTTTTTGCATCGAGGCTAATTTGTCGTATGGGGTAAACAGGACGGTGTTTTGTGGTGAAGGCAAGTGTAGCTAATATACGCCGGCACACATTGCTGACACCACTTACTATGCTAAAGAGGGGGGCAGCTCTTCACAGATGATTGGAATTCTATCCTGAGTCACCAGCAGAAGACCATAATATAGCGAATCCTATACAATACAGTTTGTGATGGATATGTTACATGTGACAGGAGAGATGCTATTGGTAAATTCACTGTTGAAATATAAGGAATATTTTATCTTTTCATTGTACTAGCACTGTATCTATGTTTTACTTCTAGTTCTATAGTGTTTATAAAAATATATATATACCTTATTCTGATCCGCGCCAATCGATAGAAAGTTTCTAAAAGAGTTCTTCAAGAAAACAATGAGCAATCCGCCTTATCTAAAAAAAAAAAAACGCGGTCATAAAAAAAAAATATTTGACCCAAGATAATTCTAAACTTGTCAGAATTAAACTGGGAATGTCAATAAAATGAAAATAAGATTGCTAGAAGATCCTCAGTGGTTGTTATGTCTCTCCGCCAAGACTGTATATATCTTTTTAGCTATTTAGTTATTGATAATTTTATCATTGTTTGCTGTGTTCTACTGGATGGACTTCAGGACGACTCTGTATAAAACGATATATCTCTATAAAAACCTTTGTTGACGATGACGTGCCAAGCCTGCCTAATGGCTTACTGTCGTGATTCATGCGACAAGTAAGAACGAACAGACGGCATTTTGGAATTAAATATATGTTTCTTTATTAGGATTCTCTCAGTACATCCTGTCTCAGACAGCCATTCAAGGCTAGGAGACCAAATGGCTGTATAACACAGGTTGTCTCTTTACACAGGTGCATGTACTAGTTCCAAGTGGAACTAGATACAACTGGTCTCCACTTGAGACAAGTTTACTGTATTCTCTCTGTGCACTAACTAATATATAGAAATGTGAATGATGAGCCGAATAAAGTTTGCGAACTCCAAGATATCAATTCCAAAACTATGCAGCTACAATGGCTGGGTTCAGACCAGTTGATTTTTATTTGGCCGTTTATTTAAATCAATAAATTCACCCCGAATCTTATTTCAAACATGCATGCCTATATTTGGTATCTTAAACCACAGGCCAATTACAAGATCACAGAAATAGCCATCTCTGAAATATTTTTGTCTCTCAATCTATTTAATATTTTCACAGTTTTCGCCTTTCACCTACTTATATAGACCTCACCTCTGTGGATAGATATTTGATTACTGTTTATGTAAATATATGCGTCATGTACAAATCACGCTTTACTTTTGATTTGAACTTTGTGCAGATGAAATTTTATCATTGATATTTTAAAGTAAAAAAAAAAAGGTTGCCTGAGCACGTAAAGGCCGTCACAACATGCATTTGATATTTAATTGTATTATTTCTGAGTTCCTCTTTGATCACAATCGATGCTGCTTTTCTTGTTCAGACCTCGCCTGGTACAGAATGAAGTCAGCTGAACATGTGTCGCTGGATAAAAACCAAATCTAAAAAGCAATTGGCCAAAAGATTCCAAAACTCTGGCGAACGTATCTAGAGAACGGTGCGCACACACAGGAAGGTGTGTAGATTTCAGACAAGATTGGAAGTCGATACTTTCCGATACAAAAATAGCTTCAAACTATCTAAAATCCCCTTCTCTCTTAAATAAATAAAAAAACATTTGCATACAAATAACAAAAGAAGTTGAAATTTGTTGGAGTGGCTTTTTGTGATAATTTATCTGCTGCTGAGCTCTCTGCTAATCTTTTTCTAATTTTATTATCGATAATTGAATCAGCCGCACGTGGAGTTTCTCACAGCGGGCGATTGATTTGATGACCTCCGTCTTTTGACCTGATGTCTGCCTGAAGGCCGCGCTTGATTTGATGACCTCCGTCTTTTGACCTGATGTCTGATTAAAGGCCGCGCTTGATTTGATGACCTCCGTCTTTTGACCTGATGTCTGATTAAAGGCCGCGCTTGATTTGATGACCTCCATCTTTTGACCTGATGTCTGCCTGAAGGCCGCGCTTGATTTGATGACCTTATGTCTACCTGAAGGCCGCACTTGATTTGATGACCTCCGTCTTTTGACCTGGTGTCTGCTTGAAGGCCGCGCTTGATTTGATGACCTCCGTCTTTTGACCTGATGTCTGCCTGAAGGCCACGCTTGATTTGATGACCTCCGTCTTTTGACATGATGTCTGATTGAAGGCCGCGCTTGATTTGATGACCTCCGTCTTTTGACCTGATGTCTGCCTGAAGGCCACGCTTGATTTGATGACCTCCGACTTTTGACCTGATGTCTGCCTGAAGGCCGCGCTTGATTTGATGACCTCCGTCTTTTTACCTGATGTTTGATTGAAGGCCGCGCTTGATTTGATGACCTCCGTCTTTTGACCTGATGTCTGCCCGAAGGCCGCGCTTGATTTGATGACCTCCGTCTTTTGACCTGATGTCTGCCTGAAGGCCGCGCTTGATTTGATGACCTCCGACTTTTGACCTGATGTCTGCCTGAAGGCCGCGCTTGATTTGATGACCTCCGTCTTTTGACCTGATGTCTGCCTGAAGGCCGCGCTTGAATTAATAACTTCTCGCGTATGTTTTAAACCTAATTAATTTTCCACACAATATTCATAAGCAATATATTTAATTACACAGGTCTACAAAAAAAAAAAAACCTTTTTTTTTGCACAAGAGAACCTGATGGTGTTTCTAGTGTAACTTTTCATGCTGAACTCAAAAATCTAATAAGAAATTTCCCATCACCCATGGTTTTTGCCTGACGATCTTTTTTTAGTATTGGGATAAATACATGCATCCAACATGAAAGAGACTTACGAAAACATGAAACTGCTTTTGAAAAAGATAGAATATGAAAGATACGGTTGGAAAATATGCAGCGATTTGAAAGTCGTTGCTCTCTTGCGTGGATTACAGCTTGGATATACAAAATTTTGTTGTTTTCTGTGTGAGTGGGATAGCAGAGATAGGGAAAGGCATTACATTAAAAAAAATCTGGCCAAACCGTAAAATCTTTACTCCAGGATATAAAAATATTGCAAATCTACCCTTGATCGATTCAGAAAATATTTACTTACCACCATTACATATTAAACTGGGATAAATGAAGAACTTTGTCAAGGCAATGGATCGAAATGCCAGTGGATTTGCCTACCTAAAACAAAAATTTTCTAGTATAAGTGAAGCGAAGATTAAAGAAGGCATTTTCGTTGGACCTCAGATTCGAGAATTGCAGCAGGATGGAAATTTTCAAAATAGTTTGAATAAAGTTGGAACAGCAGCATGGAATTCCTTTAGAAACGTTTGCAAAAACTTCTTAGGAAGTGTCAAGGTTGAAAATTACCGAGACATAGTTAATGATCTGTTGCTTTCCTACAAGGCACTGGGATGTAACATGTCCCTCAAGATCCATTTCCTGCATTGACATCTAGATTTCTTTCCAGACAATCTTGGCGCAGTTAGCGATGAGCATGGTGAGAGGTTTCATCAAGCTATATCAAGCATGGAGAAGCAGTACCAAGGTAAATGGAGTCCCGCTATGCTTGCCGACGACTGCTGGGCACTCAAGAGGGATCTACCACAAGCAAAGTATAGAAGAAAATCCACTGACACTGCTTTTCAATAATAAATATGTTTCGTTCATATATGCCTATATATTAACAATATTTCCAAATTCAAGTAGGTGTATCTCAGAAATATTGTGTAATAGAAAAAAACTAATGGTATATTTGGATTCAGGACATGTAGATAAGATGCTATTTCTTTGTGGACAAAGAAAAATATGTTTTGATAAACCAGTTACATGACATTGTTTGCAATTTTTAGTGTATTTATCCCAATACTAAAAAAGACCGTCACGCAAACACCATAGGTGATGGAAAATTTCTGATTAGATTTTTGAGTTCAGCATGAAAAGTTACACTAGAAACATAATCAGGTTCTCTTGTGCAAAAATCTTGTTGACCAGTGTTATCTATCGTTTATATTGGTGCGCTATTCTCCAACTTTTCTGTAGAACTTATGTTCTTCAACCTATATTGATAATGTCTGCAGTGAAGTTTTGAATCGAACCCCATTTTCGTGGATCCGTAAATTTGCAATACAATCAACCTATGCAATTAAATCCTCGAGACAGTCGTGTTGGGATTTTTTTATCCATTTTACTGCTATGGGAGCAGTCTGGTAGATAGAATGATGAAAGGCTTCAATACTGATGAGAGTTAGTCTCCTTATCAATATGTTCTAATATTTTCGTCGTGATATACCAGAAATGTAGAGAAAACTGGAATTGTAGGTTGTTTTATGATCGATTCAAGATGTAAAGATTCTATCAACCCTCAAAAGTTATTGTTGGCGATAGCAGGTCGCCGGACGAACTTCGCTTAAAACGAAAGTGGATTGCCGAAATGTCTGGCAAAAACGCTTTTTGAAGGTTAATGAGTACATCTTGAATTATATCATACATCTTGAATTTATTTTTAAAACTGGATATCATATTGTAACACTAGAATTTAAAAGAAATTCTGTTACTTCCAACAGTTATAAAATATTATGTTTGTTGAAATTTTATCCTCCTCATTTGCATACGGGCTTACAATAAATGTCGAGCTATCTTTTTTTTTTAATTGCTCTTGTTATACCGCTTTCTTGCATGGCTAACAACCAAGCTAACAATATCTCATCCCAAGTTTCTGATTCCACATCTCACAGGATCGTGGTGTGTGTGTGCAGGAAATGAAGGTGAACTGGGCCACGTCTCCCAACAGCACACCCAAACAAGACACCAGTAGTAAGTTCTGTTCAGTCAAACCTGTCTAGATACAAACACTTTAAGGCAATCAACTTTTCCTCGAACGAGAAGACTTCAATTTCGTTTCAGTAAGTTTTGACTTCATGTTTTATGACAACACCGGAGAAACGCTCAAAGTCTTCGTTAGACACACTTTCAAATATTCAACAGAATTCACACAGAAATATATATTTTAATGAAATAGCTTTCTGTAGTTCTTGCAAAACCTCTGTGTTGACTGCATGAAAGAGTCCAAACGGACTGTATCACCTTTTATATTGTCTCCCTCGTGTGGAATTATATTTTTAACATGTGATTATGTTACATCCCAAGAACTCTAATCTCGTCATGGTGCCCTGTTCTAGAATGTAGTGCATGCTAAGTAACACCAGCTGACACACATGTAGAGATTTGTTACCAGAATAGAGGAAACAAGGCGTCTCTTGTTTGTACTTGTGTAAATCGTTGTAAGATGGTTGGCTATTTCCGATTATATATATTCCAATAATTATATTTTCTACATAAATAGTTATAAAAAGAGCCCTTTCTCTTGCAACGTTCAACTGCTCTGTCAGGAACACCTCCTTGAACTTCGTCCTCTCTTGTATTTTTACTAACGGAATTGTTTTATTCAAGTTGCAGTACCTGTAGATAAATATTCCCTATCAACTCTTCGTCTACTCAATGTTAAATATTAAACTAGCGATATAAAAGCCACACAAAGGTAAAGTACTCTACGTAAAACATATTTCTAAAGAAATTATTTACAAAAAGAACCACGGCACAAAATAGAATGTACGCCCTAGTGGGGAAATGAATTGTAAAGTTTATTTCACAACGGAGAACATTTTGTTGAGAAAATATTGCTGAACTGTGATTGCTATAAGTTCTTACGCCATATTTGAGGATGTCCAGTGTCGAGCCAGAACTGGTAAAACGCTTTCATTTACTAGTGGGTGCAAATTACATTTCAAAACCTTGTCCTTTCCATTGCAAGCTACAAGGCGAGTTTTCCTCCAATATAGGAGAGAGCATCCATGTCTTCATGATGTTGCCTACCCTCTACATCCTCTAGCGAAGTCCCAGCGGAAGAATATTCCATTAGGACAAAGACAGATCATCTAGGGCAGAATCCTTGATCCAGTCTATACAGCTTATCTCATCTTTCCTAACACATCTAGCATTAATTTTTATTTTACGAATTATTCCATCATAACACAGAAAGACAGTTTTCAGAATTTACTCTCCTACAGAAGTAAATACTCTGTGAGGCACGAACAACAATCTTGTTTACTTTTAAGGGAAAAACAAATTATTTTTATTGAATAATGTTTTACCGCGTCTATTTTCACACATTTGTGAGAGTTTTAAAATAAGATTTTGCTCTCAAACGGTTTAGAAATTGCTTCAAAGTTAAAAACAAGCATAAAAACATCCCTCCAGGGTTTCCCAGGAAAATTGGGTTCGAAAACCTTCCGATCAGTTAAACCGAAACATTACTCTGGAGTAGTGGAAAGAAAGTCCCCCGGTACAGTTTACTTTCCAGCTGTACTTTGCTTCACAGCAAAACCTACTGAGGCCCTGCAGACTTTTTTTTTTTTTTCTATTGTTTGGTCTCTTAACTCTCGCAAGTCTTTTGGATTGACAATTCTCTCGAGACTTAGTTGTTAAACCTGTGCTAAATGTTTTGTTTATAGGTATATATATCTCTCGTCGTGGAAACGGAGAATTGTAAACTTTTGATTACTCTTCTGATATGTCATTCTCGCAGAATCACATTATGGAATTCTCCTGTCTTGTCGTTATCTCAAAGTGAACAAATACCTTGGAGACACCCACCCCGCCAGCTCTTTGTTTTCCTCGATGTCCCAGTCTGTGTAAACAAAAATGAAGCTTTCAGATTGTCCTTCAGGTTTTCCTTGATGTGTTTAGTCAATTCAGCAGCCGTTTCCCAGAGAAAGGGGAACTTTTTGCTAAGAATCGTTAATCAATCCATTTTCACACAATTTCCCTGCATATTTTTAAGATTAGAAACCTATTTACATAACATCCCTCTTGCCGAAATGAAATCGAATTAAGGAAGTTTTTCAGATGGCTCGCGACCAGTTTAAGGGAAGGAACAATGTGTTCCCCAGCAGTATCATCACATTATTCGCAGGCTCTCTAATCCCTCGATACACGATTTAATCCCCGTGTCTGTAAAAAAAAGGTCGAGGCAATCAAGCCTTGCAACATCCTCCCTCTGAATGCCCCCCGAGTTCATTTGAGGCAAATTGCAGGCGCGTAAGCAGGTGCGGAGTTATGGAAGGACAGCCGGGATTACAAGCTCCTAATCCCCAGCCCAATTACTTCCACTCCATAAACCCGGGTATCTAATGACGCCACCAGGGCTGTTGCACATGCTGGGATTTGACGATCCTCCGTCTTCTTGTTGCTAGTTCCATGTTCCCCCTTGCAAAACACCGAACTTGTTGCTGAGGTCGTACTGGAAGATTGTTACCATACCGTGGACTCTTGAAAGATAAATTCTTTGATGGACTCTTGAATTCAGGGTCTCTCACAGAAAAGCTATGTGTATAACTAGATAGAAAGGAAGGCTGTTGGCCGAGTAATCAAAGTCACGATACAGACATACCATCCCACGGGATTCATTTACGCCGGTTCTCAGCGTGAATTTTAGATAACCTGAGTGAGGGTATCTTAATATATATATTGAACACATCTGTGAGGGTCAAATATAATATTCGTTTCGATGAAGATTACACTTTGGAACATGTATCGGTGTTCTTTGCTTAAAATTAATGTTGTCATGTAAATATTTATGAGCGCGGCCTGTGCTAGAGTTCCATTTGTCTCAAGAACGACATAAGATTCAATTCTCGACGATTGGAATATTCCCAGAAGCCTGACAGCCAGGTATGACAGCATCGCTTGCTCTCTCTACAAAGGGAAATAGAAAAATCCAATTACAACGCCTCTTATAACAAAAACTTTGCTTCTGTGTGATCCAAATATGATTTTAGATGCTCGCACTGCGCTTCTAGTAGAGATGCTCGCTTCGTAGATCTGATCAAATTTTCCTAAATGGTTTTTATTTCATTTCGTCTCGAACCTCGCTAAGTGCATACAATGAATAATTGAACGAAGCCCATTATGCCGGCTTGGATTAAAAACGCCTGGCAAACAAAACCTCGCCGGCAAAAAGGGGAGCGATAATTTCATTGTGACAGGATCCTCGCCTCATCATATTCAATTAGCACCGGGGTCCCGGGAGGTTTTTGCCAATTTACATCCCGTTTAAATATTCATCGGCCCAGAATCGGAGTGCTTCAAATCCGACTGGGTGTCGCAAAATCCCATCTTAAGGCGCATTCGTGCGGCGTAATTGAGAATGGCGCGGAATCACATCCTTCAGCCCGCCATAGATCGCCATGTCATCTGCCATTTCTGGGGATAAGCGACGAACATAATTCTGCGTTTTGAAGAGGTAATCTGAGACTGCGCTGTCAGGATGTGAAGGGACCATTTGACCCAAGAATAACATTATTTACACACTCACTTTAAAATATAAAAGGTATGGAGGTATAAAGAAATTTCTATTCTTTTGTTCATTAGCAATTTTACATAGTCGTCAAGAAGTGGGTGTGTTAGTCACATCTCACTTTTTAAAAATTCAAACGATAAATATTAATCGTCTGATTCTCTACCTCTTCTAAAAATTCTGGATTGATCCACAAGAATGTTTGGTAGCTTTGAGTCAAGAGTTGATAAGTTTCCTCCATTGCTTTCCTCATTTTCGAAATAGAAAAATTTTGAATCCTATGACAAGACAAGAAAGTTGTTCCGTATAAAAGATAGTGATATCGTGCGGTAAAGGAGCTTATTATGAGATTTCCTCTAGGAATTAAAGAGTTAGACACATTTCTGCAAATCCTGTTGATCCGCCCAATCAGAGGTTGGTGGTTCCTAGAATTATATATAGCGCTAAAATATATAACTAATTTCCAAATATATTTTTGTGTTGGAGTATTGGTATTTCAGTTCAAATGCGAAAGGTAATTTTCAAAAACGTCCAAAAAGTAATGTTCGCACAACCTACTCTACGATCTCTTGTGAGGAGATTCGTTATAAATCCAATTATGAAGAGGCACAAACCGTTCTTAAACCATTAGGGCATCTTCCAAAGAATCCATTTTATATTATCGGGATTCCAATCAAAGACGTTTCCTTAAAGGATAAAAGTATTTCTCCCTAAATATGATTTATTCTCAAATCTTACTTCTAGCCATCGAAAAAAAAAAAAGAACAATACAATTTTGATATTTGTAAGATGGTTTTTGTGCTTCTCGCTCTTTCTTCAAATTCTCATCCATCTCAGACAAGATGAGGAATTGAAATGTCCACGAATTGACGGTTCTCTTCAAGTGGAGAGTTACTGAGCAAGATATGCCAATTATTAGGGCTGAGAGTGCAAGGGGGTACTGGATATTTTAATATAGAAAGACGTGAATTTTAGAATGCAATGTGTCAAATGTCTCGCCCAAACATGTGTAGGGGTCGTGAATTGAATCCAATGAGATACGCTCAAGGACAAAACTTGAGAAAGTGGTAAGTCTTTTATGTGACCAGTTTAATGTTTTTTTTTTTTTTTTTTTTTTTTTTTTTTAAGACAGAGGCAATTTTGTTCACACTTGGTTATCTCGTATTTTCAATAAAGGTCACTGTGTAGCAAATATCTTTCAGGGTTTATATCTGAATCCTGATATAAATTCTAAAGGGAACAACTTTCTCAAGTGATGTCCATGAATGCCTTAGAGAATGTAAACTCAAAAGTCGAATAACAGAACGAGTTTCCTTCTTGATGCATGTGCAAGCAGAGAGAGAATCTTTAGAATGTTGCTATCTGGTGATTTAATTTTAGAACTTGATGCAGGAAATACCTAGCAATTCTTTCATAGTTCTTACTTCAACAGTTTCGACCTTTATATGAATGCCTTAACATTTCTTACTTCTATGGTATGCTTAAGTTTTTCGATATACATTGAGGTTAACAGTCCGATATTGGCGTTTGCTATATTATAAGGTGGCTTGGGTTACGTTTCTTTCATACAATATTGGAAGGCAATACGGTTCAGAATTTGTGGCTCACTTTAAGAAGTTTTCACACAGTAAAGGAAGATCCCTAGCTGACTGGGATAATGCTGTACTGAGGTATGTTCCAGCTTCATTTCATACATCGGTGGAGGTGTGAAGTGGCTCCCCGTCGTAATGTTAATTATTTAGGATTTTATTAAATCTTGTCTTTTTGTTAAATCCTTCCCCTCCTGAGATTTACACACGTCTTAATTCTGCCTAATTAGCTAGAGACGTTGATTAAATTACCCATTTTTACATGGCCGCCATATCTTACATGCGATATTAAATTAGCACGGAACAATGTGTTTGGATAAATTGGATCCCGTCCAATAATTAAATTTGTTTTAATTAACACCATCTCACACATTCAATTAGAACATTGTCACATTTACTTTTCTTTAGGAATGAATATTTTATAAAAGGGAAGGTAATTTTAGCAATTTTAATCCGGGAAGAATGCAGGAGATTTAAAAGAATCCCGGCATCATTTTACCATCACTTAGTCAACAACTGAAGAGACAGAAAGATGATCTTGTTGTATCTGAGAACTCCCTGAGAGATTGCCAGGTCTGTTGCACTTGAGAACGGCTTGATATGTGGCCATATTTTCTGCACTTGAGAACTCCCTTAGAGATGGCTAGGTCTGGTGCACTGATAACTCCCTGAAAATTGTCAGATTTGCTGCACTTGAGAACTCTCTGAGAGATGGCCAGATTTTCTGCACTTGAGAACTCCCTGAGAAATGGCCAGGTCTGTTACATTTGAGAACTCCCTGAAAGATGGCCATATATTTCTGCACTTGAGAATTACCTGAGAGATGGTTATATTTGCTGCACTTGAGAACTCCCTGAGATATGGTCAGGTCTGTTACATTTGAGAACTCCCTGAGAGATGGCCATATTTTCTGCACTTGAGAATTCCCTGATAGATGGTTATATTTGCTGCACTTGAGAACTCCCTGAGATATGGCCAGGTCTGTTACATTTGAGAACTCCCTGAGAGATAGCCATATTTTGTGCACTTGAGAATTCCCTGAGAGATGGTTATATTTGCTGCACTTGAGAACTCCCTGAGATATGGCCAGGTCTGTTACATTTGAGAACTCCCTGAGAGATGGTTATATTTTCTGCACTTGAGAACTCCCTGAGATATGGCCAGGTCTGTTGCACCTGAGAACTCCTTGAGATATGGCCAGGTCTGTTACATTTGACAACTCCCTGAGAGATGGCCAGGTCAGTTACATTTGAGAACTCCCTGAGAGATGGTTATATTTTCTGCGCTTGAGAACTCCCTGAGATATGGCCAGGTCTGTTGCACTTGAGAACTCCCTGAGATATGGCCAGATTTGTGAACTTGAGAACTCCCTGAGAGATGGTTATATTTGCTGCACTTGTTCGTGTTACCGCTAGGACAGCTATAGATCCATGGGGTACCACCAATTCATGGAATCGCTGCCGATCACTAGGACAGTTACAGAGTCATGGAACCGCTAAAGATCACTAAAGCAGCTACATGGTCATGGAACCGCTAAAGATCACTAAAGAAGCTACATGGTCATGGAACCGCTAAAGATCACTAAAGCAGCTACTTGGTCATGGAACCGCTAAAGATCACTAAAGAAGCTACATGGTCATGGAACCGCTAAAGATCACTAAAGCAGCTACTTGGTCATGGAACCGCTAAAGATCACTAAAGCAGCTACTTGGTCTTGGAACCGCTAAAGATCACTAAAGCAGCCACGTGGTCATGGAACCGCTAAAGATCACCAAAGCAGCTACTTGGTTATGGAACTGCTAAAGATCACTAAAGCAGCTACATGGTCATGGAACCGTTAAATATCACTAAAGCAGCTACATGGTCATGTAGCCGCTAAAGATCACTAAAGCAGCTACTTGGTTATGGAACCGCTAAAGATCACTAAAGCAGCTACATGGTCATGTAACCGCTAAAGATCACTAAAGCAGCTACTTGGTTATGGAACCGCTAAAGATCATTAAAGCAGCTACTTGGTTATGGAACCGCTAAAGATCACTAAAGCAGCTACATGGTCATGGAACCGCTAAAGATCACTAAAGCAGCTACTTGGTTATGGAACCGCTAAAGATCACTAAAGCAGCTACATGGTCATGGAACCGCTAAAGATCACTAAAGCAGCTACTTGGTCATGGAACTGCTAAAGATCACTAAAGCAGCTACGTGGTCATGGAACCGCGGCAGATATCTAGGACAGCTACAGAGATATGGATAGCACCGATTCATGGAGTTCCCACAGTCTAATACAGACCGCTGCAGCCATGGGACCGCTGTGTCCACACCAAGATTTCTTGGACCATCGTATATATTTAATCAGTAGAAGGCAGGTAACTTCTGTGCCCTGGATGTACCTCCACACTGCTTAAATATTAATGTCATCGATGTGTTTATTCACTCAGCAAAAATAATTAACGGAAAAGCTATTTCTATCTAATTAATTATTGAGATATTTTATACGATAAATTTAATTAAATTTTTCTATATATATATATGCAATATATATATTAGCAATTTGATGATTTTCTTATTTCGACAAAGAACTAGATTAATATTGGATTCCTCTCTATTCATTGCATTTTTTGTGGACAATATGGCGGATCTGGTGGATATGCTGTTAAGCCTAAGGCCATCCGCATCTCTAGTTGAGTTTGCACCCATGGCTCAGAAGCATATTTGCAAAAATGTTTTAAATATTTGAAAAGTATAGAATGAAAAGGCATTACATGATTATGCAATTCAACTTTAGTGCTGTTTGAAAGTCATCTAACACAATAAAAAGCCTTAGGGCAAAAAAAAAAAAAAAAACATTTAGTTGATGTTTATCTAGATAGAATAATATGTTTTTTTTTTTTTTTCTTAAAGAGGTGACTATCGCCTCGGTTGGTTGCTAACGTACTGCGATAACGAGGGATAACAGCTCCAAAGGTATATGTGGATTGTTAACTTTTCTTATAACTTATGAAAGTATATTTAAACAAATTTTGAAAGTTAAAAAATCAACACGAACAGTTAACATTTGGCTACACAATTATGGGTTGAATAAGTCTGTTGCATAATTATGGGTTTCCCTTTCAATATGTAAATATACATAACTTGTGGACAGTTGAATACTTTTTTTTTTACGACAGGGGATTCGGGATGAGTTAGATTTCTAGGCTCCCTTAATATCTCAGGTATAGTATAGATAAACTCGGTCCAATTGAAATGTTTCTCATGCAAATTACTTGCCACATACACCTCCTGATAGCCGAAGGAATCGTTGTTTCAATGCCACTGCACACGGGTAGATTGGAGCAATTAGCATCCGTCAATGGCACACACACACACTAATCTAGTGACAGCTAAAGGAAAAAATCGCAAAGAGACAATGTATAATGATGTACAACAGTAGGGATGTTCTCCCAACACAAGACGAAGAGTCCTCCATACAGCCGGAGTCTTCGTTAACTCCCCTCACATCAGAAAACCTGTACAAGAGTAGAGAAGGGCCGTATAAGCTCTAGATCATCTCTGGATTCCACCATCCTCAGTAGACGGGCCGCTGTAACCCAGACGTCCTGCCATTGGCTGCTCTCCCGTGCGGCGGTGTGCGTCCATCTGGCCACGGGGCAACAATCCCCGCGCGGGCCAATGAGAGCCAAGGACCGCCCGTCCCGGCAATCGACCAATCCCGGCCGGCCTCCGCCTCTAATTGTGCCGTCTCTGCGCCCGGTCCACCTGTCGCATTAATTCCATCATAATTTGCATAGGGCCGGTCATCCTTACTTCTGGATTAGGTTCACTTTCCAAATCCATTATCATCTCAAGATGTGTTAAAGTCTGAATCGACAAGTGCACCCCGCTAATCTCGATGGACTTACGGCAATCAATCGGACTGACTGTCAGTCTCTCGATAGAGAAAGCCGCCTATGTAAGTCTAGCCTGGTGGAAGGCTCTGGTTTCTGAATCCAGGAGGCCATGAATCCTTGGCTTCAAGAACGATGCTTACTCATCTCACAATTCCTAGCCGCCGCTACTCTCACTGTGCTCCAAGAGTCGCATATCTTTACATGTATCCGGATGATCATATTTATTACACATCTTCAGAAACCTCACGAAAGTATGTATCACTTGCAGTGATCAAAAATTCAAACAGAGGTATCGTGCTGACTAGAACACGGAAATCCCTTATCAAAGAGAAGTTTGTGGGGGACTTGGAGAAGTATTTCTAGAACGTCATCGCATGCGACATCCCCCGTAACATGGTGATCAACAAGTTCCAGGTAGTGCAACACCTTGGTTTCACCAAGGCTCAAGACAAGCACGGGCCACATTCTAGGCGCTGTGTGTATGGAGAGAGGAATACTCTCCCTCATTCTTCTCCGAATTATAACCAAACCTATGTAGGAGAGTCCACCCAGCCAGCCAGTCTACGGTGTTCTACGTGGTGTTTGTGGATGACCAGCTGCGACTACGGTCTTTTCCACATAGGTATTAGACCTTTAAAGTTAAAACTTTAAGTTCTCGGCTTATTCAAACATGCATTTAACTCGAATTTCAAAATTATTAGTATACCATTTTGAAAAAAAAAAAGAGAAAATGATATAAATCTTTCAAAATTAGAGAATAGATTTTCGATATTTAGAAATATTTTTTGGATGGACTAAAAATTCACAGTTCCATCCCAATGTCCGTTAAGAAGACTTGCAGACTTAATCGAAGATTTTCTATAGAATATTTGTCGAAATATGATTATCTTGAAAGAAAAGTAAATGTGTTAATTCTCTAAAAAGCTTTTTTTTTTTACTTCCTTCCAAATATTTAGATAATATTTCCAATAGTTTATAGAATTTAAAAACTGTATATGAAACACAGCAACCCTCTTCAACTTTATTTCCTGAAGCTTCGGTTACCCAGTGCCGCCCTTTTCAAAGTAAAATGCAAAGTTGTTGTCGGTACCCAAAATTGAATATATAGAGCGTGTTGCGCGCGTAGTTAGAAGATAAACTTGGTTGACACTGAGAGAGAGAGAATATTGTATCGCGACACTAAATATAAAGATTTTTGTTTTCCAATCCTTTCCATTGATATTCTGTGTTTTCATTTTTATTTAGGTACTTGGATTTTAAATCAAGAAGGAAACAACGAAGAATTTGTTCATAAGAATGTTCCCTTTAAAATAAACTCGTCAACTTGATCTTATTGTATCGATTTATTGTATCTCAGATGATGTTAGATATTTGTACTCGATTGGGGAGTAGTCAACACCTTCGGGAAATATATCCATTGACAAAACTTAAGGAAGTGGAAAGTTTTTGATGTCGCAAGTTTTTTCGAAGGAAACAGACAATTTTTTTACACTTGGTGATAGGTCACTGTGTGAAATATATATTCCAGAGTTATTATCTGAATCCCGATATACATGCTAAAAGGTACAACTTTCTTAAGTTTTGTCCATGAGTGTTTATCAAGGAGAGAGGAAGGAGGTATGTTCCCATCGTTAATTCACATATAAATCCATACATAGTTTGATTTGGGATAAGAAAGTATACTGTTGTTATAGGTTCACACTTCACTATAAATTGCGGACCAATGTCTTTATAGATTCCCAGAGTTTCTAGGGGTTTCAGCCTTCCGAGAGGTTTCAGTAATATTGGACGTAACTCAGAACCTTGCAGCCTTCCTTATTTTAAGAACCTTATCGCATTCAAATTCCTAATAACATCATCTAAGATTCCGTATTTGTGCTCCGTAGTTTCTGGTCAAAGTCAATGTTTTTACTTTGTAAAACTTCCTTAATATAGAGTACTCAAAGTTATTCAAAATTTATATACTTTATTCTGTATATATTATTTTCTACCATTTCAATGCTTTTTTTTTTAAGAATACAACTTTCCAAACTGTATCGTTGCATCAGTTTATATAACTTTAATATACTTAGATGTAATAGGGTCGCACAAAGTGTGTGCGTCCTTAATTTTAAATATTTTTATTCTCCATGTATCCACTTGTATCATCTATTAATAACTCGTATTCACCGTGTATCAACTTGTATCCTCTATGTATCAACTTGTATACTTCATCTTTCAACTTGTATCCTCTATGTACGAGGGCCATCCAATAAATAAGTTTCCCTATTTTTTAACAAATAAACCACAATATTTACAATTATGCAGTTATTTTATTTTCATTATACAACTCATAGACTACTTATCTAAATAATCACCATTTCTGTCCAAACATTTTTGGTACCGTTGTAGCAATTTTTAGATACCACTGTTGTACCAAGCCGTGTTCTGTCTTCGTAGCCAGTGGTTCTCCTCCGCCTGCACTTCGTCATCATTCGCAAAGTGTTTGCCTCCAAGGTGCAACTTGAGTGCTGGAAAAAGATGGAAGTCGCTTGGGGCAAGTTCCGGAGAATAAGGTGGATGTGTGAAAATTTCCCATTTGAAGTTTTCCATAGCCATAACTTTGCCTGCAGAGATTGTGACCTTCGCCTTTTTGGTGCACTTTCCTCAGGCTTCTTCCACACCATGCTCTGTCGTTTTGTTTCTGGAGTTGAATGATGCACCCAGCTTTCATCTCCAGTGACAATACAGGAAAACAGTTGATCTCCATCTCTTTGATGCATTTCCAGGAAAGCTCGGGCTGCCTCCATCCGTTGTTTCTTGTGATTTTCCAAGAGCAAACGCGGGACCCATCTTGCGCAGACTTTGCGAAAATTCAAAATATCTGACATGATTGTTCCAATCGAAGAGCGTCCAATTTCGATTCCAGGAGGCAGTCGAATAATTATTTCGTCAATGGTGACGCGGCGATCTTCTTC
Source organism: Cordylochernes scorpioides (assembly GCA_030710605.1). Taxonomy (NCBI): domain Eukaryota; kingdom Metazoa; phylum Arthropoda; class Arachnida; order Pseudoscorpiones; family Chernetidae; genus Cordylochernes; species Cordylochernes scorpioides. The sequence goes on from CP092866.1 coordinate 67,416,994, forward strand.
CACCACATTCCGAACAGCAGCAACGGCTGCATTGTCCGTAGCAGTAACGGGCCTGCCGCTTCGCTCGTCATCATGCACGTTTTGTCGTCCTTTCAAGAACCACGAACGCCATCGGCGAACCATTTGGATGCTCATACATCCTTCACCATACACTGGCACTAAATTGCAATGAATGTTGACCGCAGTTTCATTTTTCGCCGCGAAAAAACGAATTACAGAACGGAGTTCGCAAGTGGACACGTTCACCAGTGGTAGCTCCATGGAAACTGGAGCGCTACGGACTTGCGCGTACGAGTAGCGTGATTTTGAAGGTCACCAGCCTCCAACGCATCCTAGTGACCATTTATTCCATACTAACTAATTTTTACAACGTTTCGTTTGCAGAAAAAAAAATATAGGGAAACTTATTTATTGGATGGCCCTCGTATTAACTTGTATCCTTCATCTTTCAACTTGTATCCCTCTTGTATCGACTTGTATTCCTTCCAAATCCCTCTTCATTACTACTACTTTTGTTTTATCTTTTTAATTTGTGTTAAATAACCTATGGATTTCTCTACATAGTTAATCTCTTGGTTTGTAAACTGAAAATTAACATCGTACATAATCTTGCCCGAGCAGTTCCAATATAATATTCTATTTAAAATTGAGGCGATTCGAATTCTATGGAAAGTACTAAATTAAGCGAGGTGTCAGAATCAGTGTCTGACTGAGAACGAACGCTACGTACTGCCTGAAGTCAGATCCAATTGTCTCGTTCATTTGGACACAAATGTTTTCTTTCAGGCTTTATCTGTTAGAGAGAAAGTTTCTTTTTGATGAATCAGCTAAGTGTAACAAGCATGCTACATTATATCGCAAACATGACCGAACATGAATGATACGCCGTTTAGAACGCGTTAAAAGTTGATCCTCAAAAGAATTCCGGCATCAAAATGAGTAGGGTGTTATTTCGGCGACTTCTTATGGAGCTCTAACGCAGCGCCAAATGGCCTTGGTGTGTTTTATGGCCGGCTTGGGAGGAGGACACCGGATATTGGCGGCGCGATATTGTGGCCGTCGCTACACAACTACTGATTCCCCAACCTTCTGGTGGAGGAAGTTTGAACACGTCTCTTCACGATAAAAACGGTCACTTGCTCTCTCAAAAAAGAACCTAAAAATGTGCTGTGAGGATGTGGATTGTAGAGGAATTTGAAATTTTAACATCCTCCGAAACCATGCTCCATTCGCGCGCGATTCTGAGATCTTTCATTTCTAAAAAATATATATAAATTGCTTTGATGTCGATTCCTAGATTTTCTGATCAAACCATGAACTATGAACTTTATAATCCTTTGCTTTTCTTGGTTCCTGAGGCCATCTCAAATATTATATCTGACACGGCACAAAGAAAGACCCGCTCTTTCAACTACAAAGTAGCATCAGTATCACGTGTGTTTACTATCATTAGGCCGCTGCCGGCAATTAAAACCGAGGCAGAAAAACAGTGTCAGATAATTGGACAGGATGGATGCACTCCGTAATCCCTCCATTATGCAGGTCCCGGCCAGGGCGCTGCATTAGACACAATGCGGCCCCAGGGACTGTCGTCGGCGACCAACATTTAAATGACTGCGGATCTCTCCTGACACAAAAAAGGAAAAAAGATAATTTAATTATTATTTTTTTCGGCGTTTTTTCCAAGGCGATTGCAGATGGTGTGCCGCCGGAATTAATCGGTACCCGGAGATTAGGGTCTCTCCAATTTACTTTTATTGAATCCTGATTATATCCTGGCTTTCTTCAGTTGTTCGCTCTCTTGTCCCACTTCACCGTTCTCATCTCCTACTCAACTCTTCCATAGTTTCTCTTGTCCTACCTCAACATTTAATTGGTTTCTGGTATACCACTCAACTGTTCTATTGTTTATCTTGTCCCTCTCCATCATTCTCATGTCCCACTCAACTGTTCCATTGTTTCTCTTGTCCTACCTCAACATTTCATGGTATACCACTCAACTGTTCTATTGTTTATCTTGTCCCTCTCCACCATTCTCATGTCCTACTCAACTGTTCCATTGTTTCTCTTGTCCTACCTCAACATTTCATGGTATACCACTCAACTGTTCAATTGTTTATCTTGTCCCTCTCCACCATTCTCATGTCCTACTCAACTGTTCCATTGTTTCTCTTGTCTCATCCAACTGTTTTTTTTTTTTTTTTGCCTCAACTCTTTTAACTCTACAATTCGTTTCTCTTGTCCCGCTCAACCGTTTCATTGGTTTCTATGGTCCCACTACACCATTCCATTGGTTCTTATTGTCCCACTCAACTGTTCCCATTGTTTCTCTTGTCCCACTCAACCATTTCATTGGTTTCTATGGACCCACTCAACTGTTCTATTGTTTCTCTTGTCCCACTCAACCATTTCATTAGTTTCTATGGACCCACTCAACTGTTCTATTGTTTCTCTTGTCCCACTCAACCATTCCATTGGTTTCTATGGTCCCACTCCACCATTCCATTTGTCTCTATTGTCTCAACTCAACTGTTCTATTTGTTTCTCTTGTCCTACTCAACCATTCCATTGGTCTCTATTGTCACACCCAACTGTTCCATTGTTTCTCTTGTCCCACTCAACAATTTCATTGGTTTCTATGGTCCCACTCCACCATTCCATTTGTCTCTATTGTCTCAACTGTTCTATTTGTTTCTCTTGTCCTACTCAACCATTCCATTGGTCTCTATTGTCACACCCAACTGTTCCATTGTTTCTCTTGTCTCAACTCAACTGTTCTATTTGTTTCTATTGTCCCACTCAACTCTCTGTTCCATTGTTTCTCTTGCCTCAACAAAACCGTTTCATTGGTTTCTCTGGTTTCACTCAAATCTCTACTTGATTTTTTACCATTCAACTCTCCTCCATTCGTTTTTTGCCTCACTTGAATCTTCTAACAGCTTATTCTGCCCAATTCCACTCTTCACTTGATTTATTCTGTCCCATTTAATTCTTTTATGACTTCCTCTGTTCGACTCAACTTTTCACTTTGTATATTTTACCCCACTCCGCTTTTCTGAAATTTCTTTGCGTAGAGCACATACGCCTACATTTGTGTTGCCATGCGTACGTGTATATCGAATTACATCCGTATTGTTATCTACGGAATTAGTTCTTCTATGCCTTATCTCGTATCTCTCAAACACAAAAGTGACAAAGAAATGCTCGGGTGCGTACGCGCGGCGTATTATTGTATACGCTCCAAATTTGGTCGCTCACTCTTCAATTAAATCTCCTCTTGTCAGAGTTTCATCTCGCTACAATCTGATGGAATACGCTTCTAATGAGATTTCTTCTTGGTGGAGTTGTTCCTCTGGGAGTTGTTTCCCCCGAGTCGTTCCTTGCAAGAGTTGTTTTAACAGAAGTTATTCCTCTCCAGGAGTTATTCCTCTAAAAGTAGTTCCCCAGGACAACCAGTTCTTCCTCTCTCTGTTGTCCACCTCCCCTGCCAACCACCAGTACATGCCCTGGCCTACTGCCACACTCGACACTATGTCACCAAACAGTTTTGTTAGCAGGCATCATGGCCGTCGGTTAAAGGAATAGTTTAGCTTGTCTTTTACAAGTATCTTGCGATCAGTAATGGTATTGTGGAGATGATGAGTGAATGGCTCCTTCTTTCACATCCACTGAACAAACCTTTTTCAACTAAAAGTTATAAAAAACGCTTACCCCTCTTTTGAGACTTTAGAAAAGGATGGTTCAATTCAGCGATATATTTATTATTTCTAGGTTAATTTTACTTTTCGTTCTGGAATCAGCTAGTATGTATTGTAGACAGTGTGGACCTGTCCCGTGAGTCCATGTAAGCAAACACGGCAGTCTGTGTGATCTGTAGATATATAGTCAATGTGACATACAGCTGGGTTTGGACCTTACTTGGTCCAAATATACATCTGCCAATATATTCTTCCAACAAATAGCTCTCTCTTTTATTTGTGTGACCATATATTTTACACTATCTGGCTGTTGTTTTGTGTGCCTTATCTCTAAAACTCTGCCATTCATTATATATTATGCCATTTATATCACATTTATGCGTGTATTTACGAACATCACTATGAATCAGTGCATTCCAGAACAATACCATATACCCGGGTGTTCCAGAAAACTACACTGTACCCGTGTGTTCCAGAACACTAGCATTTACCCGTGTGTCCTTGAACACTACCGTGTTCCCGGGTGTTCCAGAATACCACCAGGTATCCTTATGCTCCAGAACACTATCCTGTACCCGTGTGTTCCAGAACACTACCTTGAACCCGTGTGTTCCAGAACACTACCTTGTACTCGTATGTTCCAGAATACCACCACGTATCCCTATGCTCCAGAACACTACCCTGTACCCGTGTGTTCCAGAACCCTACCTTGAACGCGTGTGTTCAAGAACACTACCTTGTACCCGTATGTTCCAGAATACCACCACGTATCCCTATGCTCCAGAACACTACCCTGTGCCCATGTGTTCCAGAACATTACCCTGTACCCATGTGTTCCAAAACACTACCATGTATCTGTGTGTTCCAGAACACTACCATATATTTGTGGGAGACCTAAGTCCAGAAATCGAGACGACACAACTTAGGGAAGCCTTCGTACCTTTCGGCGAAATCTCGTAAGTAAATTTGGATTGTTTGTTTGAAGTTCCTCCCTCTCTCCCCTTGTAGTTTTCTCTTTCTGCCTGATGCACGCGGTTGTCTTGTGACCTCCCTCCTAGTGCCGTGTTTGCAGGAAACTACCATGGTGTGTGTTGTTGTTGTTGTAAAGTTGAGATAACTAACTCCCCCCTCATTGTTTTTTTTTTTTTTTTTTACGTTTAATCCTCACTGAGACCCACCATAACGCGGCCGGTATGACGAAACCACGCTTACACGCGGCGTATTTCACAAAACGTTTTAAAGTAAACGTTAGAGGAACGTTTAGATGACGTGGTGTACACACACAAGGTGGTCGACACACCTGTGCTTTCATCATTTACATCATCACCCAAAGTGTACTTAGAGATGTTCCCATTGATTTGCACATCGCAGAATTGTTATCCTTAACTCTACCTCAGAGTTTCCCCATATGTTATTCTCGTCAAGAGCTTGTCCGATGTCCTTCACCTTTTGCCAGTACGGGTAGTTCCTGCTGGCCAGGGATTGGCCTCCCTGTTCGCCATGTTCTGTTTCAGAAAATTGGTGCCTCACATAGAATATGCTCAAAACTACGACAGATATTGTAAAAGCAAAGGCTAGTAGACTATTTCTGGATGTCTACAATCGTACCATGATAGTTAGGTTAGACCCAGAGGTAAATTAACGTCTGGGAAAATTATTACATCCCCCGCCACCTTTACCGTCCAATACCCTAAAAAGGTTTCTTCATCTTTTTTTTTTTTTTCTGTGACAATACAAAACCAAATGTTTTGTTGGTACGTCCAATGAATCTTGTAGATTGGAAGTTACAAACTAGTGTGTACTTATGTTGTATGGAACAAAGCTGAACTATACTCATGGGGGAATAGATAGCCAATTTAACCAATTAAGGTATATCAATGCGATTTTCATAGACAATATGGGCCGAATTGTTTCTTCCAGTGGTAGAACCTATGTGAGGAACACTTTTCGCCTTAAACGTCAAAGGTTTAGGCTGTGGCCCACTGTCGTTGAACACTTTAATTTCTCTGGCATAGTTATAGGAAACCTACTCAAGAGCAATGAGGTTGTCCTATCTGCGCTAAAGATTCCTAATGAAAGCTTACAGAGACTTCAGGTGATTATTGGATATAACGCCAAAGTTTTCCTTGCGTTATATAATCGCCTGAAGCAAATTCATAAAAAGCGCGAAATCATAAGGCGAAGGTTACTTTTAAAGTTTTTTTTTATTGTTTCGCCGAGCTGTCGAGAATTACTGCCCTTCTCCTGTGGAAGGGCAAAAATGCTCGATATCTCGGAAAAACAATTTTAAAAAACTTTAAAAGAAACCTTCGCCTTATGATTTCGCGCTTTTTATGAATTTGCTCAAGGCGATTACATAACCCAAAAGTACTTCTTGTCAACGGATGAAAACACAAACTTGTATTGCATTTAGAATGTTTACCATCGATATTGCTGTGCCAAAATTAGGGCAACAAGCTCCTTTTTATTAATAAAACTGCAAAAATGTATATTGTGTGGAGAAAACATCAGCTTCGTCCTGTATATTTGGCTTAATAGGTCTATAGTTAAAAAAAATATTGGATAAATTTGGAAATTTTAATTATTTATTACGCGTATGATTCTTTTGAATGAAACAATAGTTCATTTCATGAAGAATTAAAGAATCATACCCGCCAAATTCCAATAAAAGATGGCGCGCTAAATGCATCGTGTTTATATTGGATACAATTGTGTTAAAGTGTTTTATAAGAACTTAACAATAAATATAAAATAATTAACATTACGTTTCGTTTATTCTACGAAAATACTTTAATACTCCATAGCTTGAAACTACAAAGGTACAAAAAAAAAATGCTACAAATATTCTGCAAATATTCCATGCTTGTCATGTCAAAGTTGCATACCAGCATATTAACATAAGTAAATGGATGATATGTAATTGAGTTAACCGTGAGAAAGTTTGCTGTCACGACGACAAAAGCAGTACGCGATTGGATTTCTTGATCTCCCGATGTAACAACCATTTAGCTAATTATGTTGCTAGAGTCCCCTGTGGCTGACAAAGGACTCCAAGTCCCCGACAATTAGGATCAGGGCCATTTAGAACGAACACAAGATGCTTACAAAAAAGAGCCGTCGACAAGGAACTCATCAAATATTTAAAAGGCCGTGTTAGGAAATCTATTTGGTGCAGCATTCGATTAAAGATTGAAGATATGGCCGATTCCTACAGGTGTGCTGTTTTCAATAATTCTTGACTTACTTGCCAGCCTTCAGCAATCAGGACTTTAATCTCATCGGCTGCTGCAGCCGCTTTAATCACGTCGGCTGCCTCTTAATTTATCTCCAAGTGTTGCCGAATCTCTCTGTCTACGTGATAATTCATGGAAAAATCAATGATTTTGTTTCCTAGTTTCAAATTCTTAGTGTCGATTTTTGATTTTCACTTTTCTAAAGATACATTTTTATGTTTAAATATATATATTTTTATTTTTGATTCTCGTAGTAATGTGAAAGGGTTTCACGGGTTATATATTTTTATTAATTAGAGAGGCTAGATTATATACTAGTATTTTTTAGCTGTGTATTTATTTTACAAGAAAACAGCTTTTTTTCTAATTAAACAGTTTAGTAAGACCTTTGGAAGTTCCCAAATTGTTGTAGTTTCGGTCATATACAGACCTTCTGCTATGAAAATGACTGAATGTCTTTTGCTAGTTTCTGGAGCACATCAGTCCTGTAGAGTCGCGTATTCTTGCCGGATTCCAGCACTTAGGGAAGAGTAAGGCGGACAAATATACCACCAAGGTTCCAGCACTTAGGACAGAGTTGGGCGGACAAAGATACCACCGAGGTTCCAGTACCTAGGGCAGAGTTGGGCGGACAAATATTACCACCGAGGTTCCAGTACCGCAGGGCAGAGTTGGGCGGACAAATATACTACCGAGGTCCCAGTACCTAGGGCAGAGTTGGGCGGACAAAGATACCACCGAGGTTCCAGTACCTAGGGCAGAGTTGGGCGGACAAAGATACCACCGAGGTTCCAGTACCGCAGGGAAGAGTTGGGCGGACAAATATACCACCGAGGTTCCAGTACCGCAGGGAAGAGTTGGGCGGACAAATATACTACCGAGGTTCCAGTACCTAGGGCAGAGTTGGGCGGACAAAGATGCCACCGAGGTTCCAGTACCGCAGGGAAGAGTTGGGCGGACAAATATACTACCGAGGTTCCAGTACCTAGGGCAGAGTTGGGCGGACAAAGATACCACCGAGGTTCCAGTACCGCAGGGCAGAGTTGGGCGGACAAATATACCACCGAGGTTCCAGTACCGCATGGAAGAGTTGGGCGGACAAATATACTACCGAGGTTCCAGTACCTAGGGCAGAGTTGGGCGGACAAAGATACCACCGAGGTTCCAGTACCTAGGGCAGAGTTGGGCGGACAAAGATACCACCGAGGTTCCAGTACCTAGGGCAGAGTTGGGCGGACAAAGATACCACCGAGGTTCCAGTACCGCAGGGAAGAGTTGGGCGGACAAATATACCACCGAGGTTCCAGTACCTAGGGCAGAGTTGGGCGGACAAAGATATCACCGAGGTTCCAGTACCGCAGGGCAGAGTTGGGCGGTCAAAGATACCACCGAGGTTCCAGTACCGCAGGGCAGATTTGGCGGACAAAGATACCACCGAGGTTCCAGTACCGCAGGGAAGAGTTGGGCGGACAAAGATACCACCGAGGTTCCAGTACCGCAGGGCAGAGTTGGGCGGACAAAGATACCACCGAGGTTCCAGCACCTAGGGCAGAGTTGGGCGGACAAATATACCACCGAGGTACCAGTACCGCAGGGCAGAGTTGGGCGGACAAAGATACCACCGAGGTTCCAGCACCTAGGGCAGAGTTGGGCGGACAAAGATACCACCGAGGTTCCAGCACCTAGGGCAGAGTTGGGCGATCAAAGATGCCACCGAGGGCGATCAAAGATACCACCGAGGTTCCAGCACCTAGGGCAGAGTTGGGCGGTCAAAGATACCACCGAGGTTCCAGTACCGCAGGGCAGATTTGGCGGACAAAGATACCACCGAGGTTCCAGTACCGCAGGGAAGAGTTGGGCGGACAAAGATACCACCGAGGTTCCAGTACCGCAGGGCAGAGTTGGGCGGACAAAGATACCACCGAGGTTCCAGTACCGCAGGGCAGAGTTGGGCGGACAAAGATACCACCGAGGTTCCAGTACCGCAGGGCAGAGTTGGGCGGACAAAGATACCACCGAGGTTCCAGTACCGCAGGGAAGAGTTGGGCGGACAAAGATACCACCGAGGTTCCAGTACCGCAGGGAAGAGTTGGGCGGACAAAGATACCACCGAGGTTCCAGTACCGCAGGGAAGAGTTGGGCGGACAAATATACCACCGAGGTTCCAGTACCGCAGGGAAGAGTTGGGAGGACAAAGTACCACCGAGGTACCAGTACCGCAGGGCAGAGTTGGGCGGACAAAGATACCACCGAGGTTCCAGTACCGCAGGGAAGAGTTGGGCGGACAAAGATACCACCGAGGTTCCAGTACCGCAGGGAAGAGTTGGGCGGACAAAGATACCACCGAGGTTCCAGTACCGCAGGGAAGAGTTGGGCGGACAAAGATCCTTGCCAAGATTCCATCCACATTGATCCCCCCTCTCTAGCCAAGGAAAACATCCAATTCCCATTTTATTGAAAGCATGTCGGATTTCCTCTGACATCTCTCCCAAAATAAACATAATGAAAATAATTTTAAAAGATTTATTTTATTTGTGAAAACAAATGAGGCCTTGTGTTTGTTTAACCGGGTCTTGTGTTCAACATCATCCTTTGTTGCCACAACTTGGGAAGTTGAATTGGTTCGAAATCAGTTGCGAGTTTGTTTTTTAAAACTGGTTTGGTTTGTTCCGTGTGCAAACGTTCAGTCAGGTTAAGTTGCATATTAATATGGAATTCTTTCCCGAAGATTTCACTTTTTTCCCAGGTAGCAAAAAGGTATGAGACACATGGCACAATTGGATAGATTCCCAGCTTCCTGCCGTCTACATTAAATCCTTGTCAGCGTCCTGTCTGCATCCCACCTGGCCGTTCCTATAAAGACAAACCCTAGTGCTCCCAATCCCGGACACTTCCTGGTCGCAGCCTTCCCTTCTAATTATATTAATTATTGTCTTCCCAATTTATGTAAAAGCCAACCGCAATTAACTGCAATAAAACTGCAATTTGTGTAATGCGCGGTTTTTTTTACGGTTGTTCTATTTTTTTTTACTTCATTCTGCAGTGGAGAATTATCCATGGGGTCATAGATCTGGATTTGCAACAAGTCCAGTGTGGCAGATGGTCGCTTCCGGGACAAAAGCCTTTCTAGCTATCTGACATCGCAGGGACCTGTTTATAGGCTGTCGACATTGTTTAAAGCTAAGGCCGTGCATAAACAAATTTAAGGCTGACAAGTATGATACCCTGACAATTTATAACACCCTGATATAATCCTCATTCGCAACCTGACGTGGGTACGTCGCAGCTGTCCAATATCGCCATATATCTGATGTTTCTGGCAAAGGCTGAGTTTATCGTTTAAGCTCCAAACCACGCATCCGAACATTCAAGAATTCTTAATTATTCACCTTGTGGTTGCTTCAGCGATTCGCTTCAAAGAATTCATTCCCCGCGGTTCTCGCCCGCACACACAAGCCTCTTAATTAATCCCAGGGGTGGTTATGCTCGGCGTGGCACTGGTGTCGAAGAGCCGCCGAGTAAACACGTGCTACTGTGATGTAATAATCTGCCTGCGTGCTCCTTACTCCAGGTACTGTTTAGATGTGGGCTATTTGTGTAGAAGAACCACAGTTAGATAGATAACGGCACACAAGCGGCTAAACAAACAAGTTCATCAAGTCGAGGTCTCTCAATATCATCTTAAACAGCAGTCTTATCCATCCTCCCTGTGGCAGCACTTTACATTTGATCGTCATAATAAGTCTTATTTTCTCTGTAATTATAAGTGACTGTTAGTACACTTCAAAGTGTCTCCCGCATGTCTACCCATATAGACACAGTTTGGCTAGTTGATATATATAACGTGGTATTAGAATTCAATCGTTTTCAAATAGTCTGAGTGTTTTGATCTTAGCCAAAAGGCCGAAATGTGAACTCCATCGAGTGATATCTATGCGCGTTTATGACCATTAGCGTTTCTTTTATCTTTTTTTTTTATAGAATATTTTGAGAGCCAAAAATTTATAAAGAAAGCCCACACTCTCGGTTCACCCAGTTTATTTAACTGGACACCCGCAATTTTCCTAAAGATGAAGACTCGTTTTAAAAAGTAGCGTGGCGAGATTTCTGCCGAAAGCACAAAATTCGCCACAGCACTGGAGTGGTACCGGTACTGTAAAGACATTTCAGTGCTACATTGGACCATCTATAAAAGACAGCTATAAAAGACAGCCACAGTGCGACTCTGCAATGGTTCAGACAACTTGAGGTCAACAAAGCTAAGAACATTCATAGTGCACTAAATAATAGCCCAGTGCGACCCAGGACATTCTCAGTGCGCTATAGGATAGCCCAGTGCGGCCCAGGGCATTCTCAGTGCGCTATAGGATAGCCCAGTGCGGCACACAGAGAGAAAGAAAAGTGAGCTAGGATTGCCGACGTCAGTAGTTGGTAATTAAATTGGCCTGTTTGGCTGGCACGTGGCCACTCCTCGGTCGGTGCGATGGCGCCGGTGAGGCCCTCAAGGAGTACTCCAACAACAACTGACGACTGTAAGCAGACACCAGAATGGTGACGAAAAATATTATTTTGGTTCAAACATATCGAAGATTAATTCATCAGAAAGAATTTTTACCAAAATGGACTCTCACTCCGTTCGATCCAGCAACGTTCCATCAGTGAAGATGGAGTTTCTAATCTCGCGGAATTTCTTTGTCCTAGGGTCCCGGAGGAATTCCACAACTTGGGTTTGTTTATTCTCATATTTCTCTCTCGGGCTATTGTATTTCTGACTTCGCTAATCATAATGGAAAACTGGGAGATGAGATGTTTCTAGAAATCAAATGAGGAAATGGAATTAGCTCGAGGCACTATTACTATTGTATGGTGTGAGCGGCTTAACCTATACCAATATATAACACTGCTGACAGATACTGAAATATGCCTTATTACATTAGCAGCTATTCCCGAGCCTTAAAAAATCAAAGTTTTGTTGGACTTTATGAGATTTTACAATTTCAATTTTGAGTTTCATATTCTTCTCTATATCCAAACAATTCCACAGTTGGAAATATAATAAGCCGGCTTTTGAGAGCCCGTCTCACGATGAAAGCCCGACTTATCCAATAAACACTCCATTGTGTTATAGTGTGGTGCGACAAAGGAGTTCATATAAACAGTGTGTCGCCAGGTTTATTACAATACATATTGCCGCACTGGATGGCTGGCTGCTAGAGTGGATTTTAAATTCATCCACACATCTCTTTCATTTATTTCTAAGTAGGATCAAATGGAGTTTTAAAATGTTGCTTTATTGGGTTTCATTTTCTTGTCAGACTTCACCCATTGGTCAGTTGATTTTTTTTTCCTTTTTAAATAGATCTCCGAGTTTTCATAGGTCTTTCAGTGGTAAGCCTTCATGCAAAGAATTTTCATATGGACGTGAGGTAAATATAAGTCAGAGTGAGCACCAACTTGTACCTCTTCATACATATGTGGTTTCAAATCGGCATTTGATGATGTGACGTGTGAATTGGTTCAACGATCTGCCCGCACAAGCTCGCACATTTTATATTTAAATAATTTGTCCTTTCACGGAAGTCATTCGATGTTTTGAACCAGGTGGATAATATGTAAGCTGTCCGCTTTCCCTACCTATAGAAAATTGTATATTTTTGCGACTTTAAAATAATTTTATGCGCTCATTTCGGGATATTAATGACTCATAGAATACGAGCATAATTTTGTTTTTACAGTATGTTGAAACGAAATGTGAGATAATTTCAACCAAAATTATTGTACAAATATTCGAAACAAATTTATAATGTGAGAATAAATGGTGTACGCAAGTAAGAACTAGCTGACTGCAAATCTTGGTCAAAACACAATGCAGTCGAATTTGAGCTGATCAAAGGTTGTTTTAAACTTTCAAGACTTCGGAATGGTTCACTTATACAGTCAAACGCTCGTTTTTAGTTCTTTTTACCTGTTAAGGCATCATTTGTGATTTAATACCGTTTGTTTTACCAACAAAAATTTCCGTTAAATATTTCTATTTTTACATTCTAACGAAGTAAATAAAATTTAAATGTACCTGTCCTGAGAGTACAATATTTTCTGGAACTCAATGGGTGGGTATATAGGCCCAAGATTGTTTGGTAGATTCTTGGTGTGACTTAGATCAGTAGTCACTCGGCATGTTCCTGAATGGAATCCTAAACTTCACTTAGATGGATCCAGGGGAGGTATAGTGTCTAAAACACGAGCTAGATCTGACAATGTCCCTTTCTAGGAATTGTGCTGAATTCTTGGATGCGCGTCTCTGGACTAGGGATGTTTCTGAAGCAATTTGGCGTTGAATCTGGAGCCAAGAATTAATTCCGCGTCAAGAGCTGTCTTTCATCAAGTATCTGTCTAGGCCTACTCTGGCTAGACCTATGCCCCTGTCACTGCTAACCTAACCTAATCTCCCTGTGTCTAAACTCTTCCTTCTGTTTGTTCTCGGCTCCAGGCGTCCCCGCCACCTCCGCAGGCTTCGCCCAAATTCACGATCCACAGTATATTTACATTTTTTCGGTGTTACTTTTTGGAATTTTTCTTTTTTTATTCTCTCTCTTCTTCCTTTCTCTCTCTCCTTTTTTATTTTCTCTTTCATTTTTCCCTTTTCTTACTCTCTTTAGCATCTTTTCTTTTTACCATCCATTTGCCATGACGTTGCACATTTTGGAATTTTTGCCTTTTTCATCTTGGCACGATTGCACATGATGTTGCACCCTCGTCTAGAGCATTTTTTCTTCTATTCTTCTACTTCTTCTACTTCTTTATTTTGTTCTTTTCTTTATTTCTTTAGAATCATCTTTGCCTCTCTTAGAATTTCTTTTTTGATGTTTATTGTGGCGCGTGTTTTTAATTACTTTTTTTAAATATATATATTTTAGATATATCACTTTTGAGCCACTCTAAATTTACACTCTATTTCTCTAGTCCGTTTTTGCTTATGATTAAAATGATAGATTTGTGTTTAACGTCTGTGTTGTTCTCCTCACGTTTAGAAGAGTTTCGAGTGAAGGAAGATCAAGAAATCGATCCAATGATCGAGAACTTGGGGACTCCATGGCCCCAGTAGCACCAGTTCATAACCGCCTGACATAGGTATTGCCAGGATTGTTGCTCCACATCGTCCGGGGCAGATGTTCTCTTTAGGCCATTTTACAAGTTCGAATATCCGTATATAGTGGAAAGGGTCATCTAATGTCGATCTGGATAGATATCAAATTGTTTCCGCCTATTCAAAATAGATAAGCAATTCAGCTAATGTGTTAGGGATAATGGAACAACTCTGCTCTATATACCTCCATTTGATCTTGCTTATTGAAATTCTTAGTTAAAGATTTTCAATATAGAAAACCTGTATTTCTTAAGACACTAGAGGCATCTTTATTCTTATCGTTCCACGATCTTCTGTTTCTCATAGTCGCCATTCATAATTGGAATGAACCCAGGTTCGGAAAGGTTATTGGTTAAAGCATTGTAGTTCTTTCTCTGAATCTTCAGTCTGGTAAATTCTTCCAATTTTTGATTTCTTTTTTTGTTATTCTCCGTTCATCCTTTTCCAGTTTACATCAGCCTTCAGGTTGCTCACCAAGCCCAATCTTTTTACCAATGCTTCTTCTTGTACGTGGACTCAGGTAAGGTTTTCGATAAACAGACATAGAGTGATGCTTTAAAAACTTCACCCAATCCACTGCCATGTTCTATAACGTTTAAAACGGCTTTCTAAATCTCGCGAATCTCGTTATTTCATATTTCATAAGTAATGAACGTTTAAATTAACTTCTTGCTGAGAAAATACATATATGTTCAATTTAATAAAATCAACATGCAATCCAGGGGGCTAGTATTCTTTTTTTTTTTTTAGTTGCCTAGCTTTCGGGCCAACATGCCCTTCAACGGGAGAACTAGAAGTATGACTTCCAGCCAACTATACTATACGCTATAAATATCTTTATTTTCGGCGTGTATAGTTGGCTGGAAGTCATACTTCTAGTTCTCTTGTAGAAGGGCATGTTGGCCCGAAATCTGGAGAAATAAAAAATATATATAAACCTGGTCCTGGATTGCCGGTTGATTTTGTTAAATTGTAAAGGAAGGATGGAATTTGCATATATGTACATTCATGTGTGGGTTTTACTTTTGGACAGAAATTGTACTCGCTACAAGTTAGTACTGCAATCTCATTTAATTTTCTTGGTGAGGCGTGGTAGAGACGTCTGACAGAGAGCCAGGTATCGATATTCTAAAAACAGACAATTTAGCATATCTATGTTCCTGATTTATGCTGCTATTGTAACTTTCACTTTAGCCACTAAATCCCATTTTGAATATCCTAGGAATTCTCTCTGCTTGATTTTCAGCAAAAATTCTTGTCAAATACTCTGTCAGTTAATTGGAAAATTCTACATATTCGTTTCCGATGGAGACTTGCACTTGTCCAGAGAGACGCTTTTAGCGGCGTGTTCCTTGCAACTGTAAAGTTGAACTGTATTTTCACATACGCGGAGATATTTAATGCGTTAAGAATAGGCCTCTGGATCTCTACATATTTTAGAGTATACTTCTTATGCTATGAGGCAAATATAGATTATGCATATGCATAATGATTATGCATAAAATGAACAAATCCGAAAGATCGTCATCAAAGGTGTCACCCGGTGAAGAGTACAAGCGAGGTAGATGCCCTGAGAAGGAAGGAAAGAAAGAAATCCCCCCCCGGTACAATTAGAAGAAGGAGCGTGTCCATTACTAAAATTGCCTGATAATAGAAATGGGGGAGCTTATCTCCTGCTCCTTATCTCCCCCGGTCTTCCTTATCAATTCCCACATATGCAGCGAAATATTCTCTAAACTTTTATAAACGCCTGCAGTTTGGTGAGATTCGATATTCCTTCTGCGGTCATTCGGATGATGGCGCACGCTGGTAACTTGGCAGTTGACTAAATGGCTTCCTTCACATTTCTGTCCAACACTCCGTCAACTCCGAATTACAATACAACCATAGTTCTTCAATTTAAAGATACTTCGGCCAGTAAAATTTTTTTTAAATTTATAGACCAGAATTAAGGAACACCAACAGGGTTTGATGGGGAGAAGGGCGTTAAGCAATATTGGGGAACATGCATTATATTCAGGACATAGGCTGAGACAATAAAAATATTACTGGCCTAAGTATCTTTAATTTGAAGAACTACGAATTCCGGCCAGGCAGCCTCTATCTTTACGACAATACAACCAGTCGCTGGTATCCTGTGGTTCCTGCATCTAACCTGTGTTAGTGGACACAGCCTTTTTTATAAAGCCAATATGATAATGTCCCTTTATTGTAAGTTTGCCGCAGTGTAGATTAGAATTGACTCTAGTATTCACTTATTGAGCTATGCATGGACAGAGTATCCACGCAACACCAAATACAAGTATTTGTATACCCGGTGTAGCCAGCTAGCCGCCAACAATATTTCAGGACAATAATCCATCGGCCCATCAGACAGGTCTTAGCAAGAAATGGATTTCTACGACAGAACGGGGGGACCTATCTGTCAGGTGTCGCCCATCCCTCTTCTTCCTTCCTCAGGTTGCTGTCATCTGCAAAATTGCCGAGGCCAATTAATGGGGACGTTTCTCTACCCAACACACGCAGCTGGTGGCACCATCCTTCTTTGTCCCTGCCTTTTATTTCTCTCCTACCTTTCACTCCTTATTTACACCGTGGAGATCCTCCCTCATGTAATCTAAATGTTAGGATTCGCTCCCAATTTTATCTTGAGATGAAATTCTAAAGTAGGTCTCTCGGGATACTGCAGACCGCAATGCAGTTAGATCTCGTTGCCAATACAATATACTCTTGTCTCCCTCACTATTCTATTTACATAAAGGCTGCAGACTTAATTAGAGGCTGTCTTTATGTAAATTTAGAGTTCTGTGGGTTCTATAGTTATGTCTACCTTGAACACACAGAGTTCGTTCTATAAAGGAACTATTCTAATGTTTATCCTGAATTTGTGTTGTTTCTGTTGTTTGATTTCCTTCTCGATGTCATCTTTCATTGTGTAACGTTACAAGATCCCCTCGCCCTTCACCTAGGTTTCGAGGTTTGTAGATCTTATTCTAAGACCTAACAGGCTGAAAATATTTGGATACTTGTTAATTAGAGAATGGAGGATTACCAGAAGTGTTCTTTTAAAGTAATCAAAAGTGTGTAGCGCCATCTGGGTCCCATGATTAGACTTGAAAGATCGGACTTTGGCTTTGTGATTGAAAGGTTTAGCCCAGAGTCTCTCAAAAGAAAGTTAGAATCCAATTTTATTGAAGGAGAGCAAAATGTAAAAAACAATTTCCATAACAACAGCTGTCTCTCTTAATACTCCCAATTTGTATATCTCCCGTCCTTTGGTTCATCATCGCCCTGGCCAATCAGGAGCCCTCTCGATTTGTTTATAGGGGGCGCTGCCAAGTCAATCAGCTATCGACTCTGCAGGGAGAATAATAATATAAAGGAAGATGTGTGAGGGGGGGATAAAGTTTATTCCAAATTTTCATCTCATTCCTTTATCGGCAGCCATATTTATTATGGCCGCAGCTATTTGCTGTTATGGAAATGAGGAGAACATCAGGGCGCGGGTTCGGATCCCGGGGGAGAAGAAATTAAAGTTGGTTGCGGTAGATTTCTGTGGTAGCGTCTGTGATATTTCTACACACATTCTTTCCTTCTGCGTGTAGTTTCTATTCCTACTTGCTGTTTTATACACACATTCTTTCCTTCTGCGTGTAGTTTCTATTCCTACTTGCTGTTTTCTACACACATTCTTTCCCTCTGCGTGTAGTTTCTATTCCTACTTGCTGTTTTCTACACACATTCTTTCCTTCTGCGTGTAGTTTCTATTTTTACTTGCTGTTTTCTACACACATTCTTTCCTTCTGCGTGTAGTTTCTATTTTTACTTGCTGTTTTCTACACACATTCTTTCCTTCTGCGTGTAGTTTCTATTTTTACTTGCTGTTTTCTACACACATTCTTTCCTTCTGCGTGTAGTTTCTATTTATACTTGCTGTTTTCTACACACATTCTTTCCTTCTGCGTGTAGTTTCTATTCCTACTTGCTGTTTTCTACACACATTCTTTCCTTCTGCGTGTAGTTTCTATTCCTACTTGCTGTTTTCTACACACATTCTTTCCTTCTGCGTGTAGTTTCTATTCCTACTTGCTGTTTTCTACACACATTCTTTCCTTCTGCGTGTAGTTTCTATTCCTACTTGCTGTTTTCTACACACATTCTTTCCTACTGCGTGTAGTTTCTATTCCTACTTGCTGTTTTCTACACACATTCTTTCCTTCTGCGTGTAGTTTCCTATCTACCTAACTGTGTTTACTACATACATTCTTTATGCGTGTAGATTGATTGCGATCTCGCTGTATTTTTCGATTATAAACAAGAGTATATGTCACGTCTACATTCAAGGCAATGGAAATTACCAAAATTGTCAAATATGTGAACACATGGCGCAGAAAAATCAGAATTTCAGATATCGCATCATCTGAATAGATTTTGTGAGATAAAGAATTTAATTTGACAGATATTTGGATCTATAACCAAATATAATATAGAATAAACCATGATATAGTGCAAACACTTACCACATATAATGATTTAAAAAAGGCTTGAAGTACAATAATACAAAAATATATTTGGAATTTTAATATTAAAAAGTCATTAAAATTGTAAATATCAATAGAAAAATAATTTCTCCACTGATATTATGTATATATACAATATCTCTCTCAACATTTTAAAATGTCACTATAATAGCAATAGATTCTCTTGAGATAACCCGGATTCCTGGAGCAACAGATATGCAAATATTATTCTTATGTAAATAAGTTTTAATCTAAGAGATATAGATAATGACCTGTTTAAGAACCACTTCCGCGAATACCCACAATCCTTTTCTTTAATTATTATTAAAGAAACTTTTTTTTTTGCTTATAAGTAATGTTTTTTAATGTGTCCATCTTGGCCCAAATAGACTCCCTCTATATAAATGAAGAAGAGGCGTCTGTTACATCTAGGATTCCCAATTAACACGATATATAGAGGTATACATAGAAATAACGCGCCACCTATATAATACAAATGAAAACACCAAAACGCGAATGTTTCTTTTCACAAATAACTCGAACTTCTACTGTCCTTCCTGCGATGAATAGAGGTCTTGACGGAGACCCTGTCGTAATTTCAACCCCAGAAACAATGTAAATAAACCTGATACCATTCCAAGGTCACACAAGCTGACTACCAGGACGTATCTACCCTGGAAAATCTTGTCAAGCCTGTCTCAACGAGCCAAGAAGAGAATTTTATGAAAAAAATCAATATTGGAGTTAAAGTATTTTCCACAATAAACACAATTGTATTCATTCCAACACATTAGAGATTAGTTAAGATATAGTTTGATGTTAGTTGGGAGTTTAGGTATTGGAAGACTAGTTAGAGATTTGAGGTGTTCTTTATTATTATTATTATTATTATCCCTAGTACACCTGGTACAGCCATGATAATCATGGTGGGTAGTTAGCGACTGACTATGTCTATATGAAAAGCAGTTAGACTTTGCACTTACATATTGGCCAGAGCCTCGTTTGGTTGCTTGCACTCGCTGGTGGAGTTGGACTTTTGGAAGAATCGGGGACCATTAGATAATTTTTTGATTTGAAAAAAAAAAAAAGTGCTCAAAGCGGGATTCGATCGCGGGTCATAGCGGTCGGAAATCAATGGTTTAGACCACCCTCCACCGATCCCCGAGATGTTCTTAAGTGGTAAAGTATATTAATAATTTTTATAAAATATTGTTATTCCATTCATATAGCTTGTTTAGGGGGTTTAAGTTTTTCAGGGGTTAGAACCTCTCTGCATGTTGTTGGGATGGATAAAAATGAAGAGCAAGTTTTGATAGTAGAGCGGTATGACAGGAGAGTTGAAATACAAACCTCTTTAGAAGATATTATTAGCATAACTATATTGTACAATGTGGTATCAAAATGTATACAATTTACTATGAAAGTAGAGACGAGTTGTATAAACCGGCGATTTCTGACAGTACCGACCCGGGATCAAATCCCGCATTCGGCACTTTTTTCTGAATAAGAATTGCTTCAATGACCTCGATTCTTACAAAAGTCAACCCCATAAGTGAGTGCAATTAACCAAAAGAGCTCTGACACAATTGCAGGTGCAAAGAGTTTAAATGCTTTCTACGTGTATTGAAATGTGGTGCACTTACAGTCACTGCCCATCATGCTTAACATATCCTGTACCACGTGTAGTAGATAAAATAGAGAAAAAACTATGAAATTGTGTGAGAGAATTATAACAATTTATAATAAAATATGTTTTTATAATTAAGAAGTATATAGCCGTACATGATACCTTTCTAGTAACTGTAAGAAATCTACGAAGTAAGAAACATCATTTTGTGTTTTAGGTTGGGAGTTTTGTTAGTTTGTGTGTGTGTTTGTCTCCCGATTCATCATTCAAGCACCATATAAACATAATAAATGAAGTCAATGTGTTCTAGATTATTGCACAATTCTAACCTTATCCTTTATTTAAAATAACTAAATGGGTCTTTAGTTCCTTGAAAAAGTCGAACATGCCACTATACGTTTAAATTTAAATATTTCGTAACACACCTTTCCTTTGGATAAGGTATGTCATGGAATAATGATTAGTGTTAGAGAATCCGCAATAGCTGTGTATCCAGCATAGGGCAAAGAATGGCTTGTGGTATATTGTTTAGTAAACAGTAGTGTATGGACGGACGCCCCAGGGGTGAGTCCGTTGTTTACCGCGATGTCTATCTAGGAGCCAACAGTAAACCACGGCCTCGACAAAAGCCGACACCACCGCCGGCACTTAAGTTACCCGCGGAGTTACAACCGGGTGGTAAAAGTAACGCAGGGACGTTGTAACGTGGCGTATTTATGAGTTACGCCATCGGAGTAAATCTAGTCCGCTAATGCGCCCGTGTAAATAAATCTCTTCCCTCTCTTTAAACTTTACCTTGCATGTCCGTCCGTTCTTTATGTCCGGTCTTTATGTCGCCCGCACCGCCTGTTCTAGCTGTACCTGCATGACTCCCCACTCTCCATACAAGCACCAATAGGGATGAAGATTGGACTATGAAATTTTAGCACTTTTTGACAGTAGCGTCAGTAGCCAGTAAGGCTGATAAGATCCAAGGTGCTTGGTTTGGTCGCTGTATGGAGAGTTCACCGAGTTACCTCCCTTAGATTCTGCAGGAATGTTGTTCCGGCAGTGAAGTGCTGGGGTGCTGCAGGGACTGTCGTGTGGTGCGGGACCCCCAGACCTTGAAGTCCAAAGGCTACGGCTTCGTGTCCTTCATCAAGAAAACGGTAAGTTCTTCCATCAAGTTCACTTTATTGAGGTCTGGAGATCTTCCTGTGGCTAAAGATAGGCTTCTGAATTTCCTCAGCCGACAGTAGCTGGTGGTCGAACCGGGTCTGTTGGCCCATTTGTCTCACCATGAAAAAATCAAGTTACACACAACATAAACCTTTTTTCATAGTTTAACTCGATCAATAAATATGGGTATAAAGGATTTGTAAACACAACTTTTTTTGCGCCAGTAATGGTGCAGATTGATTGGTGGACTCAATAAAATTATATCTAACATTACTTCAAATACACAACTACATAATAACACAACGATATTTTAACTCTAAGCTGGTGGGATAGAGTGAAAATAAACCCTACGCGCCATTGAAATAAGGTCAAGACCAACCCGGCGTCCCAGGGATAGGAACAAGTCCATCCAACGTCGCTGACAGAGAGAGAAGATCACTCCCACGTCGCTGGGGCAAGATCAACCCCACGTCGCTGATACAAGATCACTTCCACGTCGCTTGAACAGGATTAACCCCACGTCGCTGGGACAGGATCAACCCCACGTCGCTGATACAAGATCACTCCCACGTCGCTGGGACAGGATCAACCCCACGTCGCTGGGACAGGATCAACCCCACGTCGCTGATACAAGATCACTCCCACGTCGCTGGGACAGGATCAACCCCACGTCGCTGGGACAGGATCAACCCCACGTCGCTGGGACAGAATCAACCCCACGTCGCTGATACAAGATCATTCCCACGTCGCTGGGACAGGATCAACTCCACGTCGCTGATACAAGATCACTCCCACGTCGCTGGGACAGGATCAACCCCACGTCGCTGGGACAGGATCAACACTACGTCGCTGGGACAAGATCAACCCCACGTCGCTGATACAAGATCACTCCCACGTCGCTGGGACAGGATCAACCCCACGTCGCTGGGACAGGATCAACCCCACGTCGCTGATACAAGATCACTCCCACGTCGCTGGGACAGGATCAACCCCACGACGCTGGGACAGGATCAACTCCACGTCGCTGATACAAGATCACTCCCACGTCGCTGGGACAGGATCAACCCCACGTCGCTGGGACAGGATCAACCCCACGTCGCTGGGACAAGATCAACCCCACGTCGCTGATACAAGATCACTCCCACGTCGCTGGGACAAGATCAACCCCACGTCGCTGATACAAAATCACTCCCACGTCGCTGGGACAGGATCAACCCCACGTCGCTGATACAAGATCACTCCCACGTCGCTGGGACAGGATCAACTCCACGTCGCTGATACAAAATCACTCCCACGTCGCTGGGACAGGATCAACCCCACGTCGCTGGAACAGGATCAACCCCACGTCGCTGGGACAAGATCAACCCCACGTCGCTGATACAAGATCACTCCCACGTCGCTGATACAAGATCACTCCCACGTCGCTGGGACAAGATCAACCCCACGTCGCTGATACAAAATCACTCCCACGTCGCTGGGACAGGATCAACCCCACGTCGCTGATACAAAATCACTCCCACGTCGCTGGAACAGGATCAACCCCACGTCGCTGATACAAGATCACTCCCACGTCGCTGGGACAGGATCAACCCCACGTCACTGTGACAAGATCAACCCCACGTCGCTGGAACAATATGAACCCACGTCGCTGGGACAGGATCAACCCCACGTCGCAGGGACAAGACCCAGCCCACGTCGCAGGGACAAGACCAAGCCCACGTCGCAGGGACAAGACCCAGCCCACGTCGCTGGGACAAGACGTGCGGAAAGAGGAAGGATCACGTGGCGACACGATAGCGTGCAGACCTCATTACTCGCCCATTAAGATTCCTCGAGCGGGAATTAATTGAGACTGCGCCGCTTTAATTGTTAATGTGGCGTGCCATCGGCGCCGCGGGGTTTTGATCCCGTGTGGTGGTGCTGGTCAGAATTTACATAAGAAGGAACAACATCCAACCTGGACTTCGAGGTTGGCAAGGGTGAGGCGAATCGATGAAAACAATTTAAAATGCGCGTGCTGGAGGCGACGTTCCCCAGACGGGGGAATTGAGATGCTGCCTCGCAATAGATGCCAACTGGGAGTTCTTCTTGGGCATTAACCTTCAGTATTTGTGCAATCGCTCGTAGTTGTGTTGCTGGTCAACGGCAACCTTTAAAGAATGGTCTTAAATAAAATCTTAATAGAATATTACTAGAGAGACACCGATTGAATCGAACTGGCTTTGGCCTCCTGGCACTAAGGAGGAATCACCGCCAAGTTCTTATTTTAACGCTGGTTTTAATTATAAGCTTCTTAACTCAGCGAGCTAACTATAACTCATTTAAACTTGAATAACTGCTATTGTCTCGTCTTACTAACTCTAATGACTCAACCACGTATACCTTTTATAACTCTTGTCTCACCAACTCTAATGAATCAACCACGTTTACTTAAATAACTCTAACTGTCTTTATTTTCTAAAATCAAGATTATATACATTTCTAAAATTTACATAATTTAACAATAATTAACAAAAGTAAATTCTAACAATTTGCATATTTAAGGCTGGAACATACTCCCCCCGGCCGCTGAACCCTGGTTCAGATTTGAAGGGAAGCGGAGCCAACTTCGTAATAGGTCGTAGGTAGACTCCGGTAGCAGCCCGAACTTGGGCAACTCGCACCTTCTGGTCTTGAAGAACGACAAATACTTCTCTGCAGTCTCGTGTTCTTTATCAGCTGGTCCCAATATGAACACCAGGTCCAAAGCTACAGCAGTGTATTGACTATCTCTGTATTTGACATAGGTTGGTAGTTCAGTCCATTGTTTAGACTTCAGGTTCAACTTCCATAAATATTTCGACTCCTTCCCGGCGTGAACAAATACAGCTCTTACCCAATCCTGCACAATAGTAAAGTGATTGATATTTTTTGGATAGCCCTCTTTCTCACCAAGAATCGGAATAGTTGTATAACACCCCCAGGAATCTGTTTGAAGTCGGTAATTATACAGATTACAGAAGTGTTGTTCCCACTGCATTCGAGGGAATAGTAAAAGTTTCTTGTTGGTATAGCAAATCTGAAGAGAGAGAAATTTCTCTTTCCAAAATATTTTGTCTGATCCAATCAGATGCCAATCTTTGTTTAGGAGATGATAGGAGAAAACCTTGTAAGTAGAGTGGTCGCGGGTCTCTGCAAGCATAAACAAGAACGCCGATGGTGCAAATGTCATTGCCAGGACCAAGAGGTCAGTTAGGGGCGACTCCCTGCTTTTCACTAGAACAGAAGCCCGACCCTCTTTAAGTTTCACTCGGACAATATTGTCGGTGCAAGTTACCTTATTCCCTCTAGAGTGTATTCTCCCTCCTACAAAGTACACCCTTTTATCGTGAGAGGCATAAACGATAGACTTGGAAATAACTATTGGAGCGAAACCATTCACTTTTCTCCAGATCCATTTTTTGTGAGGGATGTGGTATTGGCACAATACCGAGCGGACATTCGGGCCATCTAGAGATTCCACATCTTCTATGAGGAGGTAAAGATGAGTTCCGTCGCCGACAAAGACCTTCGGGTAGCTACATTGGATGGCTTTGGTAACTTCTGGCCACTCTCCATTTTCCTTCAATATGGCGCGGTGGTAGACTGGTAGCCCTTCTAAATCCTCGACTTCTTTGACCGCGGTCTGCCTCTGGAGATTCGCCATTGCCACTGTAGTAGGTGAGAGGAAACCAAGTGGATCGAAAATCCTCGCAATATTGGAGAGAAGATCTCTTTTGGTAACAACTTCTTCAGGAAGAGTTATATTAACTCTAAACGTATCTTGTACATGATCCCATACAATTCCTAAAATCTTGGATATGGCTCCTTTCTCCAAGTTAATTTTCTTCTCTTCGTTCATTTCCTCGACATGAGACACTATCTCTTGGCAATTTGAATTCCACTTTCTTAAGTGAAACCCTCCCTTTTTCATTAAGTCTTTTAATTGGTCTATTAGTTCTTTGGTTTCAGCAATCGTTTGAGCTCCTGTTAGCAGATCATCGACATAGAAATCACTCAAGGTCACCCTAGAAGCCTCAGGATAATTTTGGCCTTCATCTCCTGCTAACTGTTGTAATGTTCTCATTGCCAAAAATGGAGCCGAAGTTGTACCATAGGTAACAGTCAGCAGTCGATAGTCCACCAAAGGCTCTTCTGGCGATGGTCTCCACAATATCCTCTGATAGTCCGCATCCTCCGGATGAATTCTCATCTGGCGGTACATCTTTTCTATATCAGCAGTTATGGCGACAGGATACGCTCTGAATCTGAGGAGAATGAAAAATACATCCTGTTGAATTTTTGGTCCCTTGTGCAAAACTTGATTTAAAGAAACATTATTTTCAGATTTAGCCGATGCATCAAACACAACTCTCACTTTTGTTGTAGTGGATTGCTCTCTAATTACTGGATGATGAGGCATGTAATAGCATCTGCACAATTCTCGCTTCACTTCTGCAATTGGGACTCTTTCCATGTGGTTTAAGTGTTCATATTCCTTCATGAATCCCCGGTATTGGTCATATAATTTCACATTCTTACACAATTTTCCTTCCAACGAAAGGAACCCTCTTAAAGCCTTTTCTCTTGATTCACCCAGAAGCGGTCGATGTTGTCTGAATGGCAATTTTACCCAATACCTTCCATGGCTATCTCTGCCATGGTTATTCGAAAATAACCTTTCACAATCTTCGTCCTGTGTACAAAGATCCGGTGACGGCACAGATTCAGTTTCCCAGAATCTTTTCATTACGAATTCTAGTTCTGGTTCAGATTGTAAACTCAGGTTACAGACTTCTGTATTACTCTCCGATGTTCCCATGAGTTTTCCTATAAGTACCCAACCTAGTCTTGTATTAATAGCCATTGGCAATCCTTCTCCGAGAGATATAGAGCCATTCAACATAAGTTCAGTGTATATATCTGCTCCCAATATCATATCTATTGGGG
This sequence comes from Cordylochernes scorpioides, assembly GCA_030710605.1. Lineage (NCBI taxonomy): Eukaryota > Metazoa > Arthropoda > Arachnida > Pseudoscorpiones > Chernetidae > Cordylochernes > Cordylochernes scorpioides. Next base: position 67,443,345 of record CP092866.1, read on the forward strand.
CTTGTATGTAGAACTCTGGGTCTGCCAATTTGAGGCTCTTCAAAGTTGGCCAATTAGGGTCTTTTAACCTGAAGTTCGGAATTTCTGAAGTGAGCACTCCCGTGACTACTGCCTCTACCGAGAATTCCTCAGAATTATTCAGTGGACAAAATGTCACACTTACTGTCGATGAAGAATGCTGCACTGGTGTGTTTCCAACCCCTATAATCATCCGATCTGATTTCCTTTGGACAAGTCCCAATCTTTCGCAGCATCCTTTTGTTATCATGGTGACTTGGGAACCGCTGTCCAGTAGGGCTCTGCAGGTGCATAACTTTCCGAGTCCATTTTTTATCTTGATTCTAGCCGTTGCGAGTAGTACGTGGCTATCATTGCAGTTTGCCTGTTGAGTATTCGTTAAATTGATAGCACTTTCATGTTCCTTCGGAGTTGTGTTCTCAACTTGGGCCGAAGCGCCTTCCGTGCTCGGTTTATCATAATGAATCATCGTGTGGTGCTTTCCCTTGCATACTTTGCATCGTTGGTTCAACCTACAATTCCATGAGAAATGGCCTTTCCTCAAGCAATTGAAGCACAATTTATGACCTTTTACTACATTTAATTTTTCTTTTAAAGGCATTTTGCAAAATAAGTTGCACATGTATAGTGGATGATGCCCAGATTTGCATAATATGCAAGTGTCCGATTTCTCAATTAGCATCCCGTAGCTTTGGCATTTGGGAAATCTCGATCCGGTGGTTTCTTCCCTTTTTGAACATTCCTTGACAGCACAAGACATGCTTCTTGCATGTCTGGAAATGAATGCTATGAACTTGTCATAAGATGGAAGAGTATTGTCCATTGACAGTTCCCAATCCAACCTTAGATTTTCACTCAACTTCTGCTGGAGGAAGTGCACCAGGATCACATCCACTAATTGATTTCTCTTCAATTCCAGCGTTTCTAAGTTTCGTATGGCTTCATTACAAACATCCATGAATTCATGGAGACACTTTGCCGATGGATTCTTAATTGCCCGGAGAGAAAAGATTTTTGACACCTGGGCATAAGCTAGCTCTCTCGGGTTATCATATCTTGATAACAGTGTACTCCATGCTTGGCCATAATTTTCACTTAGTAAAGGGAAACCCCTTATTAATCTGGCCGCTTCGCCTTTTACTGCTGAATTCAAATATTGTAACTTCTGTATATTAGTTAACCCTGGATGTGCATCGATGGTGGTGAGGAATAGCTCTTTGAAGTTGATCCAATTGCCTATATCTCCATCATATATCGGTAAGTCAAATTGAGGCAATTTTATATTTGCCTGAGAGCCATTTGGCTTTATGTCCGCCAGTTTGTCTTTGAGTTTTCTCTCATTTTCTATTTTTACCCTCAAGCTTCCAATCTTGTTCATTGAACCATCATATGCCTCACTTTCTTTATCTATATCAACTTCATCCAAAGAAAACAGCTCGTCGTAGAGTTTCTCAATTTTCTCTTTGATCTCCTTTAATTCTTCACCCATTATTTCTAAGCGTATTGTTTCATCTGCCTCAATAATTGAATCCACACTTTCAATAAATCCATCAATTCTCCTTATTTGGCAACTTAACTTTCTTTGGAGGATCCTTTCGTCTCGAGACATTTTGCACTTGTATTCTCACTGAGTTTCCGCCTAAATTTCTTCTGTTTCAAATCCTAATCCGGCTCGAGGGACCATGAATCGAACTGGCTTTGGCCTCCTGGCACTAAGGAGGAATCACCGCCAAGTTCTTATTTTAACGCTGGTTTTAATTATAAGCTTCTTAACTCAGCGAGCTAACTATAACTCATTTAAACTTGAATAACTGCTATTGTCTCGTCTTACTAACTCTAATGACTCAACCACGTATACCTTTTATAACTCTTGTCTCACCAACTCTAATGAATCAACCACGTTTACTTAAATAACTCTAACTGTCTTTATTTTCTAAAATCAAGATTATATACATTTCTAAAATTTACATAATTTAACAATAATTAACAAAAGTAAATTCTAACAATTTGCATATTTAAGGCTGGAACACCGATATATCTCAAGAATAATGCAATGGTATCACCCCCCAGGGGATCTTCTATATCAGTTTGAGCACGGTCATGGCAAGAATCATCATTAAATAGAAATTCCACAGCCACTACCGGCTTCATACATTTAACAGTCCTTCCATTTGTAACTTCAGATTCCTTGCTATCTACTTTGGGAATGTAGATTAAGCCCCCGAGGAGCACATGCTTGAGAGCTCTAATTTTTAGATACGTATTAAAAAAATCTGGCCTCAAATATTTTTTCTTTTTATAAATAAATCTCTCCTCATACCACGAAAAGCTAATTGAAAGATCTTGTAGTCTTTACATAATCATCACGTCACCATATCTCTAATTTATATGTCGGCTAATTGGCTCTAATTAAATTATTGTAATGAGAGTAATATGTGGTTGTGATGACGTTGTGTTATTTCTCCCCACGGGTTGTTAGGAGTTTTATTAGCGACTTAATTGGACATCCATATCTACTTATGTCGTCGCTACTGTGGGCGGACCGGGCCGAGTGCTTCATCGTGTTTTTCCAACTCGCCGTTTTTCTCAGATTTCCTGGATGTACTGTAGTACGGTGTGCCACTAGCGGTGGTGGAGTCCACTGACTATTTATATAACGGCTCTAGGTTTATTTACAATTTTAGAGAATTTAATCCAACAACCTAATGTAACACCTTGCATTATCTATCAACAATTAAATTGTTACGGGAAACACAAATAAATATATATAATATTAATCAAATGTATATTTGAATATTTTTATTCTATTGGATCTCAATATATCGACTCAAATATGCATATCTTTCCATCGACATTTGGATTTTTATCGTTAAAGTTGCAAGAGCTTCAACTTTAGAAATGCATGTGCTCAACTAGATAATTGATTAGAGTCAGGTGTATGACTGCTCCCGTGCGATGTTCAGGTCGCAGTGGAGAGATTTGGGAAGTAGGGTTAGGGAAGGCAGGTGCGTGCGCCATAGAAAAAAAGAAGGAAAAAGTTCAATCAACGTCAAGCTGGCCACCACAAGGTCAACTCAATATTTATACGCAATACTCATCCACTTCATCTCCCTCCGAGATTTTCTACCGAGGTGGTGCAGTTTTCATTCTCCCGAGCTACGATGATTTTCATAATCATTTTCTCTCCAGAGCGGCTTCCATTAGTGTGATGCCGGAATGTCGTGACGTTTTCCATCTTCCTCACAGCTGCTGCTTTGGAGAGATGCTACTGGAATCTTAGCTGAGGCCCTGTTCCGAAGGTTAATTCCGAGATGCCGCCTCAATCAACACCCGCGGGGAGAAAGGCATTACGCCTGGGTTCTGGCAAGTAAATGTCATTAGAATCACTTCAGGGGAAAAGCATTTTGATGGATGCCTAGTGCTCGGGCTCATCAAAAAATCGATTCGCGTCAAATCGATATATTTGTCTGTTTGGTTCGTGACTTTCTGCCAAGTGAGAAGTCCTTCAGATACCTTTTTCCTGGATTCGAATTTTTCCTCTTAAGGAAAGGGAACTGGATAAGCTAGATTAGTGCTCAGGAAGCCTATAAATGCTCTAAATACGTTTCCTCTAATTTATTGATGGTCATTTTGTTTATATATTTAAAATTTTCAAACAATTCATAAAATCACAGAATTAGAAAAAGCGAACGTAGCTGCTGAAAAGGTTAAAATGTAAGAATCACTTGAACAATACAGGAGATGAAAGCCATTCAAAAAATGGCTCAAATATTGACCTCATCTGTAAGTTGTCCTCGTGTTTTTTATTTATTTATTTTATTTTTTACAGTTTCCACTCCGTCTTTACAAAGATTACCGCGGCGGTTCTCAATTTAAAATAAAACTAGGAAATTTGGAAGGAAACCAAATCATCTTTGCGGGGCCATCTTGGGCAGCAGTTCAACTTGCGCTGATTCTTCTATTGCCGCGGTCCACATTTCTGGTTTCAAATCAATTTTGATTGAAAGTTTGAATATTTTCTGGATTGTAACAGGCTGTACCACCCTCCAATAGGCGTTTGTTTAACATAGAACTTTTCTCAATTTTATTCTTAATTTAAATAACTAATCGCTTTTTTTCTCCCTCCTTAACAATGCAAACATGAACCTTTAAGATGATGTAGGGATGTTTATTCTTCGAAAACCTTTATTAACTATTTTAGAGGCAAATTTTATTCACCTGAATTATGATTATAAAACAGAATACTATGAGAAAACAAGATGAATCCAATGTCAAGATACGTGAGTCAATATGGTAATCACATCTGACATACTTATATACGTACAATTATAGACAAGGTAAGCATACATATTTGCATATATTGTATATTGCGAAATTTTGCGGATCCATTGGCCTGATGAAAAGCTGACGCGCTTTAAAGCTAACCGTTTTTAGCCCAAAAAAAGCCTTTTCAAAACTTCCTTACGTTTATTCTACATTGTTTATTATTTTGTGAATAGAGATTCATAATTTTATTCATTATATTTGATACTCTCTCCAAACTTTCCTCTTTACCTTTCTAGTATTATTTTTATTTATATTTTTTTACATCAAATAATTTCCCCATATTCTGATATGGGTAGTTTAGGGAAAACAAGCTGAAGATTGCTGAGAAAACCTTGAAGTCATGGATGCTGTGAACATGTTCAATGCCAGGATTCCATCGCAGTGTCAGAGTCAAGACTTTCCTCCAAGATCACACGATGTCTCTACAGACAATATGCCAACAAAACCGTTCTTCACGCCGCAAGAAAAAGGGCGCAAAGGTACTAGGGACAGACGTCCTAAACTCCGAGTGAATACTTGGCAGATACAAGTTAGCACCATGTCAGTACCAACAAAATTGTAATTTGTGGGTCACAGCTCCCATAAGGAGGGAGCTATGTATTAGAATTTTGTTTTGTATTAAATAATTTAGCGTTTCTTTCTGAATTTTGTCTTTCCTAATTTTATATGTTACAATATAGAACAAAGAAAGTTAGAGTTCGGAGAATCGTCGAGATACAACCTGCTGACGAAGGCGTACATTGTACGGCTTTGCTTGATTTATCAAAAATGGATTTAGCTCAATATATTTGAGAGGTAAAAATAATCAACGTTTGCATTTTAACTTTATTTTGATAAATGGCTATAAGAAAGGTATCTTGTTTGATCACATTTGTTTTTCCTTTAACTTATTTGAGGTGAATAAAAACCACCGATAATTTCGTAATCATTGAAATTGTTTCAAAATCAATAAAAATCATTCGGTATGTTCCCATACTCCAATTTTCTGGTAAAATGCCAAAGTCAAATATTTTTCAAAAAAAGGAATAATAAGCAGCGAAGGAGATCGCATTAAAATACCAAAAGAGACTATTTTCATTTCAAATTATAAACCTGAATTTTAAATGATCAAATTTTTATATTGAATTTATTTTTCATTAAATATCCCAACTCCCTGTAAACCGTAGGGATTATTTGATAGCAGCGTAATCAGATTAGTTCGGCACAAATCTCGACAATATTTGGACAGTTTTATTAAGTTTTCGAGGGCGTAATTCCTGTTTATTCCTGGATCCACACTCTCTCATCTAATCCAAATAAATTACAACGTGCAGGTTAAGTTTATTACTAGGAAAATTTTCTAAGATTTGAGAATAACACCTGATCTCTAAATATGTAAATATAAGGTTGTATAGAGCTTCCATCTGTCTCTTGAACTAGCGCCTAGACATCTCCGAATAATATTTCTTGTTATCTCAGAACATTGCTGAAAGTGGTCCAACATCGCGCTGTCAGGGACTTATCTAGTGATCTCTGAAAGCTTAATGTCATTATTATCATTTGAGAATCATTACCGGTTGACGGTTACAAGAGAAAGGATAAGAGGTTGATTCAATAAAGAACGAATGAGTGGAGTTCTAATTGTCTGCATGGCCTATCATCCAAGAATGTAAATGGTACACCAACATGAGCATCCTTTCTTTCTAGATGCTTCATTTGAGAATCATTACCGGTTGACGGTTACAAGAGAAAGGATAAGGGGTTGATTCAATAAAGAACGAATGAGTGGAGTTCTAATTGTCTGCATGGCCTATCATCCAAGAATGTAAATGGTACACCAACATGAGCATCCTTTCTTTCTAGATGCTTCATTACACTTTGACCTAAATGTTCTTTCATTCAAAAATGAAACGTTTCATTGACCTTATTTGACTATCTAGTAGAACTGCCATATTCCAATATGACCCTAGTCTTCTTTCATCTAAATACGCAAGGGGCCACTGGCCTCTATGCTCTATCAGACAAAATATTCTCTGACCTGAATCATCGAGAGGTTTAAGCCAGGATGATCTGCTAGAGTGCAGAGCTAAGGTGAGAAAGGTGAAGCGCCTCGAGAAGAAATCAACATATTTCACTGCTGCAATTTCACTTCCCGCCCGCGTTGTAGTTCCGGGGATAAAGTACCGTCCATATTGGCTCCATATTGGCTCCAGACAAATGGCTGCCGATACATTAAGCTCCCCCCTCCCCCTCACGAGATTGGCGCTAGAGGGCGCATTTGTTCCAGCGGCGTGTTGATCCTGTGGCTAATTGCCTCCTTGATTCTCAGCTAATGATTCGTTCGCTTTGTCGGAGTGACCGCCGTTGTCCCGGGAATGAGCCCATTTCTCTCGGTGTCATCTCTTCTTAGCACGCCGTAATCTGTGGTCCATCCACTCTGGTAATTGCCACTCTGATGGACGCAGCTGTAGGTATTTTAGGATAATAGTTGAAATTAATTTTTACTATCTTCCAAATAGAGGAAAACCTCTAGGACTTCACTGGGCTCCGCATAATACCGAAATGGAGAAAAAAGACTTTTAAAATATAGCCTCCTGAAGTAAGAGGTGTTCGATAGACTCATCACGGTTTCAGCTCTTGTATTTGAGAAAATCTCTTTTCAATAAGTTTGTATTAACATTAAAGACATATATGATGGCAGTCTTTGTTGAATTCCTTTCTTGTGTATATACGGAGATTATTTTTCAAGAATTCTGCCAGAATTTTCTACCGATATTGAAAGAACATACTCCCAGTTGGAAGCCGGTACGAACCTTTGTTCCAGTTATCTTCCAACGCCTGGCGTTGAAGCATCAGTTTGAAGATCCTATTATAGGCAGATCAATATAGGTCCGCTCCACCACAATATGATTAATAATACCGATATACATGAAATAGAAATTACTTTAAGGCATTTTTCAAAAAATCGCAATCAATGCTTCACAAATTCTGAAGCCTATGTGAAACTATTTTCCTGGATATGATCACATCATATCACAACGACACACTTTCTAGTCGACAAAAGTATCAATTTGGCCTTAACTACAACTCTTATACCTGTCTAAAGCACCCAGTCATTTAGAAAGAAGAGACAAAATAACTAGAGATAATCCAATTTAACACTAATTCAAGTACAGTGGACCCTCGGTTTGCGAGCATAATCCGTTCCAGAGCCATGCTCGTACTCCAAAACGCTCGTAGTGCGAAACTAATTTCTTATTTTTAATAATTGAAACTCGGGCAATTCTTCTTGCTACGAACAATTGCACAGTTTCCCACATTTTACATATTTCCCGAATCTGATCTGAAGGGAGGGATCCCAGTGAATTTACATCCATCACGATTACGGGCAACCATCACGAGTTGCTCGTAATACGAAATTTCACTCGTAATCCGAGGTAAAATTTTTCAAAAAATTTTGCTCGTACTGCGAAAAGCTCGTACTCCAAGGTGCTCGTAAACCGAGGGTCCACTGTATGTCTAAAAAGTAATCATATACAACAGGTCTCATCTTAAGTCGGGGTTTACCCGAGTTGCTTAACTTGGCGTCAGAAATATTAAAAATTGAGCAAGGATGAACGTCTGCTGCCCGCGGTAAAAATCTGAGCCGGGAGGATTACCATGGTAATTGGCTGTTCTGCCGCTAATCCCCGGTGACCTGTGGCGGGGATCTTCTCGCCACGTGTTTTTATACAAATTCTTAACCTTGGTCTTAGGGACCGCCGTTAGATTAAATAATCTTCCCCGCGTGAACTCCGGCTGTCATCAGTATAACACCGTATTTGCATCCATTAGTTTGCAAAGTAAGGTATTATGCATCCTCCTGTTACATGTTGAACCGAGGAGAAGCCAAATTTACAGGAGGTGCGCCGCGGTTGAGACTGTGCGGTCTAATGTTTTGCAGCGTAAGGAAAGTACCTATCGCATTATCAGTGATATTTATTTATTTACAACTAAATAACCACAAACACTCAACCAGAAAACGCTTCAAAAAATGATGTCACTATTCCCTTCTTTCTCCAAAGTTTTAAACTCGACAGACCAGGCCGTAAATAGATAAACTTGAATACAAATACAGCCGAGAAGTAACAATGAAGTTGGACGAGAGAGGCCAGGCCGTAACAATGGATAAAGTTGGCCGAGAGAGGCCAGACCGTAACAATGGATTAAGTTGGACAAGAGAGGCCAGGCTGTAACAATGGATAAAGATGAACAAGAGAGACCAGGCCGTAACAATGGCTAAAGATAGAGTAGAGTGGCCACACAGGCCGTAACAATGGCTAAAGATGGAGTAGAGTGGCCACACAGGCTTTAACAATGGATAAAGATGGAGTAGAGTGGCCACACAGGCCGTAACAATGGATAAAGATGGAGTAGAGTGGCCACACAGGCTTTAACAATGGATAAAGATGGAGTATAGTGGCCACACAGGCTTTAACAATGGATAAAGATGGAGTAGAGTGGCCACACAGGCTTTAACAATGGATAAAGTTGGACGAGAGAGGCCAGGCCGTAACAATGGATAAAGTTGGACGAGAGAGGCCAGGCCGTAACAATGGATAAAGATGGAGTAGAGTGGCCAAACAGGCTTTAACAATGGATAAAGTTGGACGAGAGAGGCCAGGCCGTAACAATGAATAAAGTTGGACGAGAGACGCCAGGCCGTAACAATGGATAAAGTTGGACGAGAGAGGCAAGGCCGTAACAATGGATAAAGTTGGACGAGAGGGACCAGGCCGTAACAATGGATAAAGTTGGACGAGAGAGGCAAGGCCGTAACAATGGATAAAGTTGAACGAGAGGGACCAGGCTGTAACAATGAATGAAGTTGAACGAGAGAGGTCAGGTCGCGATGATGAAAACCAGATGTCTGGTCTGCAAAAGAGCCCTGAAGAAAGAGATCAGTCGATGTAGCGTCCAGTAGCTAAGTGGCCGCGGGTCCTGACAGAAGATGAAGCTTATTAATGGGCGGGAAGTCCGAGTGGATTAATCAAAATTTTATAGCGGCCTGGAGTAATGACCCGAGGAATGGAGGGGCCCATGCCAAAACCAACAATTGATCCAGTGCCCCTGCAACTGCTGCGGGTGTCCTGTGGTCTTCCTGCTGTCGGACCGGTGGAACGTGGACTTGACAGCGCGATTATTAATGGCGTCCAGACATCGTTGGCTCTGCTCTGTATCAATATGGTTTGGTAACCCGCTCTCGTGCGGGGAAATTCACTTTTTTTTTCACAAATGAGGTACCACATAGCAATCGATATGAAAAGAAATGTCTAAATTATTTTGACTGAACGCTCATCACCTAACATATACAGTCCTATTCTCATTAACAAATTCCGTTGTCAAAAATCAACAAGATATGTGAAAACCTAATCTCAATTTTGAAATGTGTCCCGCCCATTATTGTTCCCGATATCTGATTTCTTCTATATTAAAGGAAAGATCCGTTGTAGAGAAGCTGCAGCAGCTGACTTCCTCGCCTACTTTTGTTGAGTATAAGAATACTGTTTGCGTTGCTTTTGAAAAATCTATTTGCGGTTCGGCATTGAGAAAGGCCGAGATTTGTGGTGCGGCAAGCAGTGCTGCGTGACCGCTGCGTAGCGTGACGTCCGTGTCATCCTTGACGGCGGCAGTTGCTGCAAGTAAAGTTTCCCTCCAACTGTCGGCTTGTACACTATGTTAGATACTCTACCTGTGTTTGACTAGCTTGTGATCATTTGAATTTCACAGGATTGGTGATATAGTAGTTTATCCTATATCGGCTTTCGTTAACCATACCCAGGATCGGATCCCAATTTGATCAGTGTTTTTAGATAGCAAATTTACTCATGCCTTTGATTCTTTCACAATATATACCTTATAAATGAGAAATGTAGTCACATGGTTCCGTTCCATAAGTTTAGAGTTGAACTGCTTTCTAAATGTGTAGACAGTTGGTTACATACAGTGGATAGATGCAGTCGCTATCTATCGACTGGCTTTGCCCGTACCATCTGTTCTTGAGATAGGTAGTGAGTATTGTTCCTTTTTGAAAGATAAAGTTTACTAAGCTTCACGATTTCCGATAGTTTGCAAGTTGCTATCCGGTTTAGACCCATCACCAATAAGGCTTCTCTCTGTATAAAGAAATGAGCTGTCACCGATACATGCTTTCATTGCGAACAATATAGCGGTCTAACGTACATAGAGTAATGTAAATTGAAGATTGATGTGTTTGCTTAACTTCCAGGTTTGCATCATTTTAGAGTTCTTGAAGTAGACACAGACTACGACAAATTCTTTCGACAAAATTCGTCGCGATCACATTTCTGACGAAGCTTTCCTGTCAGTGTTGTATCTAGACTTATGCTGAATTCTTATAGCTGATAAATATTATTATGTATAAATCAAATAAGCCGCGGAATAGATGCAATAAACATTTTTAAAATTTTCCGAAAGTTCGTGTTATGAAGACGTAGTTTTGACGCGAGAATAATGTGTGAATTCTTTCAAATATTCCTCCAAAACCTCTCAAGCCTAGTTGAACCCCTGATCACCTGCCATTACCAACATCTTCAATTTTCCAATGATCCAATCCACATAAGAGCCGGACTAGGAATTACTCTAAACCTGGAGGATAGTGATATGTGGGCCAGGACTGAACCTTCCTAGATTATTTCTTCCTTCTTTTCTCACGTTTCTCTGGCTGCAAACTCCGTCTCAGCCTACACTCACTTCAACCAACAACATTTCTGATTTTGTACATATCTACTTCTCTATGCTTAATTTATATTCTATTCAATTAGTTTTACAATGCATAACATCTGGATCAATATTTTAATCTGATTTCACAAAGTGTGGGCGGTACATCGATATTGACTACCTGTCACGATGTCGACTCTAGTCTGAACATGTTCTCCAGCAGCATATCAAATTCTGTCACACTTGCAGCATTCGCCTCTGTGCACTCCGATTTATCGAGCCATGGGTGAACGATATCTTTAGAACGGACTTTGTACCACCTCAACATAAGACGTTGAATCTGTACTTCTACATCAGATGTTGAAACAGTACCTATATCTCAGACCATCCAATGTGGTGTGTACAGGACGCCGAGAACGCCATCACCACCATGAACGGCCAGTGGCTAGGAAGCCGCGCCATCCGCACCAACTGGGCCACACGGAAGCCCTCAACCAACCGCTCCCAGACTGACAGTAAGTGACGCCATACCACGCAGTCTAGGTTTGGTAGCAGAATTCTCACTGCCTATTCTCTCTAGCTGGGAATGCTCTTCACTAGGTTTTAAAATCCTGACTATACATTGGTGTGCTAAGGTAAAGGAACAACCAATATAGAATTTATTTTAATTACAGAACGAATACTAAAGAAGATTTGCGCATATATTATATATTACACTAATAACATGTAAAGACAAAATAATGAAATACAATCATAAATAAGACCCACTAAATGAATATTATGCGAAAATTTGTATAACATATATTTTAACAAATATTTATCAATCACTCTCTCATTCAATAAGGCCATTTTTGTTCCTTAACCATAGCACATCAGTGTATAGTACAGAGTAGTCGTTCAATTTGTGGAGCGATATAGTGCAGCTACTGTACACCTCTCTGCAACATTTGCTAAGATATTTTGGTGAAAGTAAATGCTAAGATATTGCATCACTGGGGAACGACAAAACGGTCTGTGCTTTACTGGTAGTGGGTTAAGCCAGTTTGTGGACGGGATCTAACACGTGTGCGTGTTTCCAGGCAACTGCAAGCCCTTGACGTTCGACGAGGTCTACAATCAATCCAGTCCAAACAACTGCACAGTGTACTGCGGCGGACTGGCTCAGGGCCTCTCAGGTCAGTACATGCACTTACATCTTAACTTCTAGCCCCATAGCTGCGGTACATAAGCTTAAAGTCGAACTGTCTTCTAAATGTGTAGACAGGTGGTTACATAATGTAAATATAGTCACTATCTATCGACTAGCTCTACACGTACCATCTGTTCTTGAGATAGGTGGCAAGTATTTTTAAACATAAGCTCTCTCTTGTCTTTATGGAAGAGTTGACCAAGCTTCACGACACTTTAGCAACATGTTTCTATTACTAACATTTGGGCTAGCTTTCAAACCACAAGCTCTTCCACAGACCCTTACCTTCCTCCTGAACACATTTAAAATATATTCTAGAAAATTTGCATAGAATCTAATTTATTTGCATAAAATATATTTTATACTTCAAATATTTTTCAAATATACACAATTGGTAAAAATATATAATAATTTCTTTTGTAAAATTAGACCGTCGAATTTAGTAAGATGAATTAACATTACCGTACCTCTTTTATAGGGTAGGTTTTATGATGCGAATCGATGGCAAACTTTCCTTTTATTTGTTAGACCCACCAACCACAGGTAGGGACATTATTGCTGATATAATGTAAGAACTTCTATTCAACTGACTTTAATTTTAGTTTTTATCAGATCACAATAAGGATTTTCATTTTCATTTAAACAACTATAATTCAAACCGATTTTAATTTGATTGGAAATGCTGATCTCTTGGGGTGTTGATTTAAAGAGGTTAAACACATTTAGCTTGACAATATCTAATGATTGCTAACTCGAGTGATTATCCTCCACTTTATGAATTGTACATGTAGGGAAGAAATCTGTTGTTGTCGCTGCTGCTTATTCCTCAAGTCTTTTAAACGATCTCCATTAGGTCCCATTGTCTCAGCTTTTCTATGGGGAGAAATATACACTCATATACAAAACTTAAGGAAGAGGTACCTTTTAGCATGTATATCGGGAGTCAGGCAATAAATATGAAAGATATTTGATGCACAGTGACCTTTATTGAAGACACACGAGATAACCAAGTGTTAACAAAATTGCCTCTGTCTCCTTAAAAATAAAAAAACAGATCTGCGACATCAAAGATTTTAAACTTAAGTTTTGTCTATGAGTGTATTTTTCTCCTATTATTTATATTTTTATTCCAAAATTATTCTTAATAGACACTTTTTATTAAAAAAAAAAAGATTCCCAAAAATATTCTAAGCTGGACATTTTGGCATCCAGGATATTTATAAAAGTAATTATTATAATGAAGTTGTGTGATTGTGTGTTACATAGTCTCAATGCTAAATAATACTTTTTAGAAAAATTGTATTAATTAAAGAAGACATGTCATAAATAAGGTAAAAATTATTTTAAATAAATTTATTAAGTATAAAAAAACATCATTTGGCTGTTTTAAATCGGGATTTAACGTCACCTCTCGATATCACCAATACCCAGTATGTAAACTTCTGGAAAAAAACACATTATTGCACAATCACAAATATTTAAAAACACATATCACAACGGTTTATTCAAATTCGGTATCAAATTACGTTTGGGAGAGGCTACAAACGATTTTTTGAAAATAGTTTCTAATTTGGAATCTAGATGGCGCCATAGTCCTTTCTATCGACGGCGATTGGCTCGTATAGCGGGCTGCCAGCAAAGTTGACACTGTGGACACGGGTCGTGGCGACGTAAGGTGATCAGTACAGGCTCTGGGATCTCGTATGTAGCCCAACTGTACAGTACGTCTCCTGGCTTAGCACATAAGTGCTGAGTCTTCTTCTTTCTTATCTCCACTCAATCGTATTAGGGTATCAAGTCTGTAGAGTTGACATTCATAATGATTCAGTGAAGTAGAATGCTTCTGCTTTTGTCATTAAGATCGGGATCACTATTCTGCAGCAGGCCGCTATAGCTCCAATATGAAATAGTCACCTCTGACATGAGGAACAGACGCCACGTGCAGCCGCTCCTAACATGGAGTACAGACGCTGCTCATCCTATATCCCTGGATCAGGAATCCTTAAAGGGTACTATCAGCCGGGCCAGTCGAGACCAAGTTTTTTTTATTTAGCTTTTTACTGCTTCCCTTCCTCCTTTTTATCCAGACTTCTGACCGACAAAGGCGGAGTTAGTGCTGAGGGATACGTGGAAACAAACTCTTCACCTTGGCCAGACATGGAGGATACTTACAACACTTGTGGTATGGACCACATACGTTATGTAAATATAATCTGATTACAAGAGAAGGATTCAAATCTAACGGCGACGAGTTTATTTATTTGTGCGATAAAATCTTGGCAAGCTTTCGGACTATGACGTCCTTCAACAGGCTTCAATCTGAATTACTGCTAAAATTACTTCACTTTACCACTAACTTCATATCTAAGAGAAATTAAATACAGAGATAAAGAGTTCAGCTACCCTCTATAGCATCCTCAGACCTCTTCTTAAAGGTGACAGAGAGTTATCACACCGTTGGGTGAAATAAAAGAATAAAAATTGTAATGCAGCATTTTTCTCTCTATATGAAAATTTCCATCAGATCTCACACACATTGGTATTATCTATTAAATAGGATATCTCCAGAAATCCTAAAAATCGCTGTTTTCAATTTTATTTACAGGATAGAGATCTGTGGTACTTTATATCAGTTGTTTAATTTTCAGTAATATATATTGTTGAACTTGACCGGTTAGGGAGGCACGAGAATCTGCAAGACATCTTGCACCTGCAAAGCTCTGCGGATTTGTTCATCTAGACAGACTTCTGGTTACAGAATCATGGCGCCATCTACCGACTAAAATAATTTTAAAATGTTCTCGTATGATGATTAAATAACGCCTGAGAGACCCTAGCTCATCGGTGGTGAACCTTTACATGATTTCGTCAGTTTGATATTTCAGACGGCTTTAATATAATCTTGAACTGCTCTGCTTAAGTAGAGAGCAACTTAGGGAGGAAGTTCGAGTTAAAGGTATTTATGGAAAATATCAAGTCTATAGAACTGTTAAACTATACGCACAGCTACAAAATATCCGTTCCTTAGTAATGCTCCATTTATTTCCTGGAGCGACAACGTACAACTCTATCCTGCACCGCTAGGTGGAAGCGGGGTTTCAACTTCCAAACGGTCTCATTTGTCTCCTAACTGTTCCAGAAAGTGAAGACTTGCGTTCTTGTTTTGAGTTAATGTAACACGCGGCGATCGGAACAAAGCTACGCGAGCAAATTTGGCGTTAAACATGTGAAGCCTGTCACCGAAAGGTTTCTATTAAGTCGGTAGACCTTTAGAAATATAGTTTTGGGCATTGGATCAATCGCTAGTCTTTTTGCTTGACGTTCAACCATTTTACGAAACTTTTGTTTCGTCATTTTCAGAGCTTGTGTCATCAATTAAAGGCTCAACTATCGGTGAGAGTTAAATG
>CP092866.1:67459083-67495364 GCA_030710605.1 Cordylochernes scorpioides
CACATTCTTTCCTTCTGCGTGTAGATTGATTGCGATCTCGCTGTATTTCCGATTATAAACAAGAGTATATGTCACGTTGTCTACATTCAAGGCAATGAAAATTACCAAAATTGTCAAATATGTGAACACATGGCGCAGCATCTGAATAGATTTTGTGAGATAAAGAATTTAATTTGACAGATATTTGGATCTATAACCAAATATAATATAGAATAAACCATGATATAGTGCAAACACTTACCACACATAATGATTTAAAAAGGCTTGAAGTACCATAATACAAAAAAATATTTGGAATTTCAATATTAAAAAGTCATTAAAATTGTAAATATCAATAGAAAAATAATTTCTCCACTGATATTATGTATATATACAATATCTCTCTTAACATTTTAAAATGTCACTATAACAGCAATAGATTCTCTTGAGGTAACCCGGATTCCTGGAGCAACAGATATGCAAATATTATTCTTATGTAAATAAGTTTTAATCTAAGAGATATAGATAATGACCTGTTTAAGAACCACTTCCGCGAATACCCACAATCCTTTTCTTTAATTATTATTAAAGAAACTTTTTTTTTTTGCTTATAAGTAATGTTTTTGAATGTGTCCATCTTGGCCCAAATAGACTCCCTCTATATAAATGAAGAAGAGGCGTCTGTTACATCTAGGATTCCCAATTAACACGATATATAGAGGTATACATAGCAATAACGCGCCACCTATATAATACAAATGAAAACACCAAAACGCGAAGGTTTCTTTTCACAAATAACTCAAACTTCTACTGTCCTTCCTGCGATGAATAGAGGTCTTGACGGAGACCCTGTCGTAGTTTCAACCCCAGAAACAATGTAAATAAACCTGATAACATTCCAAGGTCACACAAGCTGACTGCCACGACGTATCTACCCTGGAAAATCTTGTCAAGCCTGTCTCAACGAGCCAAGAAGAGAATTTGATGAAAAAAATCAATATTGAAGTTAAAGTATTTTCCACGATGAACACAATTGTATCCATTCCAACACATTAGAGATTAGTTAAGATATAGTTTGATGTTAGTTGGGAGTTTAGGTATTGGAAGACTAGTTAGAGAGTTGAGGTGTTCTTTTATTATTATTATTATTATCCCTAGTACACGTGATACAGCCATGATAATCATGGTGGGTAGTTAGCGACTGCTTTTACTGTAAGTGCACTACATGTCTATGTGAAAAGCAGTTAGACTTTGCACTTACATATTGGCCAGAGCCTCATTTGGTTGCTTGCACTCGCCGGTGGAGTTGGACTTTTGGAAGAATCGGGGACCATTGGATAATTTTTTTTATTTGAAAAAAAAAAAATAGTGCTCAAAGCGGGATTCGATCCCGGGTCGTAGCGGTCGAAAATCAATGGTTTAGATCACCCTCCACCGACCCCCGAGATGTTCTTAAATGGTAAAGTCTATTAATAATTTTTATAAAGTTGCTATTCCATTCATATAGCTTGTTTAGGGGGGTTAAGTTTTTTAGGGGTTAGAACCTCTCTACATTTTGTTGGGATGGATAAAAATGAAAAGCAAGTTTTGATAGTAGAGCGGTATGACAGGAGAGTTGAAATACAAACCTCTTTAGAAGATATTATTAGCATAACTATATTGTACAATGTGGTATCAAAATGTATACAATTTACTATGAAAGTAGAGACGAGTTGTATAAACCGGCGATTTCTGGCAGTACCGACCCGGGATCAAATCTCGCATTCGGCACTTTTTTTCTGAATAAGAATTGCTTCAATGACCTCGATTCTTACAAAAGTCAACCCCATAAGTGAGTGCAATTAACCAAAAGAGCTCTGACACAATTGCAGGTGCAAAGAGTTTAAATGCTTTCTAAGTGTATTGAAATGTGGTGCACTTACTGTCACTGCCCACCATGATTAACATATCCTGTACCACGTGTAGTAGATAAAATAGAGAAAAAAACTATGAAATTGTGTGAATTATAACAATTTATAATAAAATAAGTATATGTTTTTATAATTAAGAAGTATATAGCCGTACATGATACCTTTCTAGTAACTGTAAGAAATCTACGAAGTAAGAAACATCATTTTGTGTTTTAGGTTGGGAGTTTTGTTAGTTTGTGTGTGTGTTTGTCTCCCGATTCATCATTCAAGCACCATATAAACATAATAAATGAAGTCAATGTGTTCTAGATTATTGTACAATTCTAACCTTATCCTTTATTTAAAATAACTAAATGGGTCTTTAGTTCCTTGAAAAAGTCGAACATGCCACTATACGTTTAAATTGAAATATTTCGTAACACACCTTTTCTTTGGATAAGGTATGTCATGGAAACATCAGCTTATCTGAGCGGTAATGATTAGTGTTAGAGAATCCGCAATAGCTGTGTATCCAGCATAGGGCAAAGAATGGCTTGTGGTATATTGTTCAGTAAACAGTAGCGTATGGACGGACGCCCCAGGGGTGAGTCCGTTGTTTACCGCGATGTCTATCTAGGAGCCAACAGTAAACCACGGCCTCGACAAAAGCCGACACCACCGCCGGCACTTAAGTTACCCGCGGAGTTACAACCGGGTGGTAAAAGTAACGCAGGGACGTTGTAACGTGGCGTATTTATGAGTTACGCCATCGGAGTAAATCTAGTCCGCTAATGCGCCCGTGTAAATAAATCTCTTCCCTCTCTTTAAACTTTACCTTGCATGTCCGTCCGTTCTTTATGTCCGGTCTTTATGTCGCCCGCACCGCCTGTTCTAGCTGTACCTGCATGACTCCCCACTCTCCATACAAGCACCGATAGGGATGAAGATTGGACTATGAAATGTTAGCACTTTTTGACAGTAGCGTCAGTAGCCAGTAAGGCTGATAAGATCCTTGGTTTGGTCGCTGTATGGAGAGTTCACCGAGTTACCTCCCTTAAATTCTGCAGGAATGTTGTTCCGGCAGTGAAGTGCTGGGGTGCTGCAGGGACTGTCGTGTGGTGCGGGACCCCCAGACTTTGAAGTCCAAAGGCTACGGCTTCGTGTCCTTCATCAAGAAAACGGTAAGTTCTTCCATCAAGTTCACTTTATTGAGGTCTGGAGATCTTCCTGTGGCTAAAGATAGGCTTCTGAATTTCCTCAGCCGACAGTAGCTGGTGGTCGAACCGGGTCTGTTGGTCCATTTGTCTCACCATGAAAAAATCAAGTTACACACAACATAAACATTTTTTTCATAGTTTAACTCGATCAATAAATATGCTTATAAAGGATTTGTAAACACAACTTTTTTTTTGCGCCAGTAATGATGCAGATTGATTGGTGGACTCAATAAAATTATATCTAACATTACTTCAAATACACAATTACATAATAACACAACGATATTTTAACTCTAAGGTGGTGGGATAGAGTGAAAATAAACCCTACGCGCCATTGAAATAAGGACAAGACCAACCCGGCGTTCCAGGGATAGGAACAAGTCCATCCAACGTCGCTGACAGAGAGAGAAGATCACTCCCACGTCGCTGGGACAAGACCAAGCCCACGTCGCTGGGACAGGATCATTCCAACGTCGCTGGGACAGGATCACTCCAACGTCGCAGGAACAAGACCAAGCCCACGTCGCTGGGACAGGATCACTCCCACGTCGCTGGGACAGGATCACTCCAACGTCGCTGGGACAAGACCAAGCCCACGTCACTGGGACAAGATCACTCCCACGTCGCTGGGACAGGATCACTCCAACGTCGCTGGGACAAGACCAAGCCCACGTCACTGGGACAAGATCACTCCCACGTCGCTGGGACAGGATCACTCCAACGTCGCTGGGACAAGACCAAGCCCACGTCGCTGGGGCAGGATCACTCCCACGTCGCTGGGACAGGATCGCTCCCACGTCGCTGGGACAAGACCATGCCCACGTCGCTGATACAAGATCACTCCCACGTCGCTGGGACAGGATCAACCCCACGTCACTGGGACAGGATCAACCCCACGTCACTGGGACAGGATCAACCCCACGTCGCTGATACAAGATCACTCCCACGTCGCTGGGACAGGATCAACCCCACGTCGCTGTGACAAGATCAACCCCACGTCGCTGGAACAATATGAACCCACGTCGCTGGGACAGGATCAACCCCACGTCGCGGAGACAAGACCAAGCCCACGTCGCAGGGACAAGACTCAGCCCACGTCGCAGGGACAAGACCCAGCCCACGTCGCTGGGACAAGATCACTCCCACGTCGCTGGGACAGGATCACTCCAACGTCGCTGGGACAAGACCAAGCCCACGTCACTGGGACTAGATTACTCCCACGTCGCTGGGACAGGATCACTCCAACGTCGCTGGGACAAGACCAAGCCCACGTCACTGGGACAAGATCACTCCCACGTCGCTGGGACAGGATCACTCCAACGTCGCTGGGACAAGACCAAGCCCACGTCGCTGGGACAGGATCACTTCCACGTCGCTGGGACAGGATCGCTCCCACGTCGCTGGGACAAGACCATGCCCACGTCGCTGATACAAGATCACTCCCACGTCGCTGGGACAGGATCAACCCCACGTCACTGGGACAGGATCAACCCCACGTCGCTGTGACAAGATCAACCCCACGTCGCTGGAACAATATGAACCCACGTCGCTGGGACAGGATCAACCCCACGTCGCTGGGACAGGATCAACCCCACGTCGCTGGGACAAGACCAAGCCCACGTCGCAGGGACAAGACTCAGCCCACGTCGCAGGGACAAGACCCAGCCCACGTCGCTGGGACAAGATCAACCCCACGTCGCTGGGACAAGATCACCCCACGACGCTGGAACAAGACCCAGCCCACGTCGCAGGGACAAGACCCAGCCCACGTCGCTGGAACAAGATCAACCCCACGTCGCTGGGACAGGATCAACCCCACGTCGCAGGGACAAGACCCAGCCCACGTCGCAGGGACAAGACCAAGCCCACGTCGCAGGGACAAGACCCAGCCCACGTCGCTGGGACAAGACGTGCGGAAAGAGGAAGGATCACGTGGCGACACGATAGCGTGCAGACCTCATTACTCGCCCATTAAGATTCCTCGAGCGGGAATTAATTGAGACTGCGCCGCTTTAATTGTTAATGTGGCGTGCCATCGGCGCCGCGGGGTTTTGATCCCGTGTGGTGGTGCTGGTCAGAATTTACATAAGAAGGAACAACATCCAACCTGGACTTCGAGGTTGGCAAGGGTGAGGCGAATCGATGAAAACAATTTAAAATGCGCGTGCTGGAGGCGACGTTCCCCAGACGGGGGAATTGAGATGCTGCCTCGCAATAGATGCCAACTGGGAGTTCTTCTTGGGCATTAACCTTCAGTATTTGTACAATCGCCCGTAGTTGTGTTGCTGGTCAACGGCAACCTTTAAAGAATGGTCTTAAATAAAATCTTAATAGAATATTACTAGAGAGACACCGATATATCTCAAGAATAATGCAATGGTATCACCCCACAGGGGATCTTCTATATCAGTTTGAGCACGGTCATGGCAAGAATCATCATTAAATAGAAATTCCACAGCCACTATACCGGCTTCGTACATTTAACAGTCCTTCCATTTGTAACTTCAGATTCCTTGCTATCTACTTTGGGAATGTAGATTAAGCCCACGAGGAGCACATGCTTGAGAGCTCTAATTTTTAGATACGTAATAAAAAAATCTGGCCTCAAATATTTTTTCTTTTTATAAATAAATCTCTCCTCATACCACGAAAAGCTAATTGAAAGATCTTGTAGTCTCTACATAATCATCACGTCACCATATCTCTAATTTATATGTCGGCTAATTGGCTCTAATTAAATTATTGTAATGAGAGTAATATGTGGTTGTGATGACGTTGTGTTATTTCTCCCCACGGGTTTTTAGCCGTTTTATTAGCGACTTAATTGGACATCCATATCTACTTATGTCGTCGCTACTGTGGGCGGACCGGGCGAAGTGCTTCATCGTGTTTTTCCAACTCGCCGTTTTTCTCAGATTTCCTGGATGTACTGTAGTACGGTGTGGCACTAGCGGTGGTGGAGTCCACTAAACTTATATATGTAACTATTTATATAACGGCTCTAGGTTTATTTACAATTTTAGAGAATTTAATCCAACAACCTAATGTAACACCTTGCATTATCTATCAACAATTAAATTGTTACGGGAAACACAAATCAAATGTATATTTGAATATTTTTATTCTATCGGATCTCAATCGACTCAAATATGCATATCTTTCCATCGACATTTGGATTTTTATCGTTAAAGTTGCAAGAGCTTCAACTTTAGAAATGCATGTGCTCAACTAGATAATTTATTAGAGTCAGGTGTATGACTGCTCCCGTGCGATGTTCAGGTCGCAGTGGAGATATTTGGGAAGTAGGGTTAGGGAAGGCAGGTGCGTGCGCCATAGAAAAAAAGAAGGAAAAAGTTCAATCAACGTCAAGCTGGCCACCACAAGGTCAACTCAATATTTATACGCAATACTCATCCACTTCATCTCCCTCCGAGATTTTCTACCGAGGTGATGCAGTTTTCATTCTCCCGAGCTACGATGATTTTCATAATCATTTTCTCTCCAGAGCGGCTTCCATTAGTGTGATTCCGGAATGTCGTGACGTTTTCCATCTTCCTCACAGCTGCTGCTTTGGAGAGATGCTACTGGAATCTCAACTGAGGCCCTGTTCCGAAGGTTAATTCCGAGATGCCGCCTCAATCAACACCCGCGGGGAGAAAGGCATTACGCCTGGGTTCTGGCAAGTAAATGTCATTAGAATCACTTCAGGGGAAAAGCATTTTGATGGATGCCTAGTGCTCGGGCTCATAAAAAAAAATCGATTCGCGTCAAATCGATATATTTGTCTGTTTGGTTCGTGACTTTCTGCCAAGTGAGAAGTCCTTCAGAAACCTTTTTCCTGGATTCGAATTTTTCCTCTTAAGGAAAGGGAACTGGATAAGCTAGATTAGTGCTCAGGAAGCCTATAAATGCTCTAAATACGTTTCCTCTAATTTATTGATGGTCATTTTGTTTATATATATAAATTTTTCAAACAATTCATAAAATCACAGAATTAGAAAAAGCGAACGTAGCTGCTGAAAAGGTTAAAATGTAAGAATCACTTGAACAATACAGGAGATGAAAGCCATTCAAGAAATGGCTCAAATATTGACCTCATCTGTAAGTTGTCCTCGTGTTTTTTTATTTATTTATTTTATTTTTTACAGTTTCCACTCCGTCTTTACAAAGATTACCGCGGCGGGTTCTCAATTTAAAATAAAACTAGGAAATTTGGAAGGAAACCAAATCATCTTTGCGGGGCCATCTTGGGCAGCAGTTCAACTTGCGCTGATTCTTCTATTGCCGCGGTCCACATTTCTGGTTTCAAATCAATTTTGATTGAAAGTTTGAATATTTTCTGGATTGTAACAGGCTGTACCACCCTCCAATAGGCGTTTGTTTAACATAGAACTTTTCTCAAATTTATTCTTAATTTAAATAACTAATCGCTTTTTTTTTCTCCCTCCTTAATAATGAAAACATGAACCTTTAAGATGATGTAGGGATGTTTATTCTTCGAAAACCTTTATTAACTATTTTAGAGGCAAATTTTATTCACCTGAATTATGATTATAAAACAGAATACTATGAGAAAACAAGATGAATTCAATGTCAAGATACGTGAGTCAATATGGTAATCACATCTGACATACTTATATACGTACAATTATAGACAAAGTAAGTATACATATTTGCATATTGACAAATTTTGCGGATCCATTGGCCTGATGAAAAGCTGACGCGCTTTAAAGCTAACCGTTTTTAGCCCAAAAAAAGCCTTTTCAAAACTTCCTTCCGTTTATTCTACATTGTTTATTATTTTATCAATATAGATTCATAATTTTATTCATTATATTTGATACTCTCTCCAAACTTTCCCCTTTACCTCTCTAGTATTATTTTTATTTATATTTTTTACATCAAATAATTTTCCCATATTCTGATATGGGTAGTTTAGGGAAAACAAGCTGAAGATTGCTGAGAAAACCTTGAAGTCATGGATGCTGTGAACATGTTCAATGCCAGGATTCCATCGCAGTGTCAAAGTCAAGACTTTCCTCCAAGATCACACGATGTCTCTGCAGACAATATGCCGACAAAACCGTTCTTCACGCCGCAAGAAAAAGGGCGCAAAGGTACTAGGGACAGACGTCCTAAACTCCGAGTGAATACCTGACAGATACAAGTTAGCACCATGTCAGTACCAACAAAATTGTAATTTGTGGGTCACAGCTCCCACAAGGAGGGAGCTATGTATTAGAATTTTGTTTTGCATTAAATAATTTAACCTTTCTGAATTTTGTCTTTCCTAATTTTATATGTTACAATATAGAACAAAGAAAGTTAGAGTTCGGAGAATCGTCGAGATACAACCTGCTGACGAAGGCGTACATTGTACGGCTTTTCTTTATTTAATCAAAAATGGATTTAGCTCAATATATTTGAGAGGTAAAAATAATCAACGTTTGCATTTTAACTTTATTTTGATAAATGGCTATAAGAAAGGTATCTTGTTTGATCACATTTGTTTTTCCTTCAACTTATTTGAGGTGAATAAAAACCACCGATAATTTCGTAATCATTGAAATTGTTTCAAAATCAATAAAAATCATTCGGTATGTTCCCATACTCCAATTTTCTGGTAAAATGCCAAAGTCAAATATTTTTCAAAAAAAGGAATAATAAGCAGCGAAGGAGATCGCATTAAAATACCAAAAGAGACTATTTTTATTTCAAATTATAAACCTGAATTTTAAATGATGAAATTTTTATATTGAATTTATTTTTCATTAAATATCCCAACTCCCTGTAAACCGTAGGGATTATTTGATAGCAGCGTAATCAGATTAGTTCGGCACAAATCTCGACAATATTTGGACAGTTTTATTAAGTTTTCGAGGGCGTAATTCCTGTTTATTCCTGGATCCACACTCTCTCATCTAATCCAAATAAATTACAACGTGCAGGTTAAGTTTATTACTGGGAAAATTTTCTAAGATTTGAGAATAACACCTGATCTCTAAATATGTAAATATAAGGTTGTATAGAGCTTCCATCTGTCTCTTGAACTAGCGCCTAATCATCTCCGAAGAATATTTCTTGTTATCTCAGAACATTGCTGAAAGTGGTCCAACATCGCGCTGTCAGAGACTTATCTAGTGATCTCTGAAAGCCTAATGTCATTATTATCATTTGAGAATCATTACCAGTTGACGGTTACAAGAGAAAGGATAAGTGGTTCATCCAATAAAGAACGAATGAGTGGAGTTCTAATTGTCTGCATGGCCTATCATCCAAGAATGTAAATGGTACATCAACATGAAAATCCTTTCTTTCTAGATGCTTCATTACACTTTGACCTAAATGTTCTTTCATTCAAAAATGAAACGCTTCATTGACCTTATTTGACTATCTAGTAGAACTGCCATATTCCAATATGACCCTAGTCTTCTTTCATCCAAATACGCAAGGGGCCACTGGCCTCTATGCTCTATCAGACAAAATATTCTCTGGCCTGAATCATCGAGAGGTTTAAGCCAGGATGATCTGCTAGAGTGCAGAGCTAAGGTGAGAAAGGTGAAGCGCCTCGAGAAGAAATCAACATATTTCACTGCTGCAATTTCACTTCCCGCCCGCGTTGTAGTTCCGGGGATAAAGTACCGTCCATATTGGCTCCATATTGGCTCCAGACAAATGGCTGCCGATACATTAAGCTCCCCCCTCCCCCTCACGAGATTGGCGCTAGAGGGCGCATTTGTTCCAGCGGCGTGTTGATCCTGTGGCTAATTGCCTCCTTGATTCTCAGCTAATGATTCGTTCGCTTTGTCGGAGTGACCGCCGTTGTCCCGGGAATGAGCCCATTTCTCTCGGTGTCATCTCTTCTTAGCACGCCGTAATCTGTGGTCCATCCACTCTGGTAACTGCCACTCTGATGGACGCAGCTGTAGGTATTTTAGGATAATAGTTGAAATTATTTTTTACTATCTTCCAAATAGAGGAAAACCTTTAGGACTTCACTGGGCTCCGCATAATACCGAAATGGAGAAGAAAGACTTTAAAAATATGTATTGAAATTCAAGTGGCAGGTAATAAATAGCCTCTTGAAGTACGAGGTGCTCGATAGACTCATCACGGTTTCAGCTCTTGTATTTGAGAAAATCTATTTTCAATAAGTTTGTACTAACATTAAAGACATATATGATGGCAGTCTTTGTTGAATTCCTTTCTTGTGTATATACGGAGATTATTTTCCAAGAATTCTGCCAGAATATTCTACCGATATTGAAAGAACATACTCCCGGTTGGAAGCCGGTACGAACCTTTGTTCCAGTTATCTTCCAACGCCTGGTGTTGAAACATCAGTTTGAAGATGCTATTATAGGCAGATCAATATAGGTCCGCTCCACCACAATATGATTAATAATACCGATCTTCATGAAATAGAGAACTTACTTTAAGGCATTTTTCAAAAAATCTCAATCAATGCTTCACAAATTCAGAAAGCCTATGGGAAGCTATTTTCCTGGCTATGATCACATCATATCACAACGACACACTTTCTAGTCGACAAAAGTATCAATTTGGCCTTAACTATAACTCTTATGCCTGTCTAAAGCACCCAGTCATTTAGAAAGAAGAGACAAAATAACTAGAGATAATTCAATTTAACACAAATTTAAGTATGTCTACAAAGGAACCATATACAACAGGTATCATCTTAAGTCGGGGTTTACCCGAGTTGCTTAACTTGGCGTCAGAAATATTAAAAATTGAGCAAGGATGAACGTCTGCTGCCCGCGGTAAAAATCTGAGCCGGGAGGATTACCATGGTAATTGGCTGTTCTGCCGCTAATCCCCGGTGACCTGTGGCGGGGATCTTCTCGCCACGTGTTTTTATACAAATTCTTAACCTTGGTCTTAGGGACCGCCGTTAGCTTAAATAATCTTCCCCGCGTGAACTCCGGCTGCATCAGTATAACACCGTATTTGCATCCATTAGTTTGCAAAGTAAGGTATTATGCATCCTCCTGTTACATGTTGAGCCGAGGAGAAACCAAATTTACAGGAGGTGCGCCGCGGTTGAGACTGTGCGGTCTAATGTTTTGCAGCGTAAGGAAAGTACCTATTGCATTATCAGCGATATTTATTTATTTACAAATAAATAACTACAAACACTCAACCAGAAAACGCTTCAAAAAATGATGTCTCTATTCCCTTCTTTCTCCAAAATTTTAAACTCAACAGACCAGGCCGTAAATAGATAAACTTGAATACAAATACAGCCGAGAAGTAACAATGAAGTTGGACGAGAGAGGCCAGGCCGTAACAATGGATAAAGTTGGCCGAGAGAGGCCAGACCGTAACAATGGATTAAGTTGGACAAGAGAGGCCAGGCTGTAACAATGGATAAAGATGAACAAGAGAGATCAGGCCGTAACAATGGCTAAAGATGGAGTAGAGTGGCCACACAGGCCGTAACAATGGCTAAAGATGGAGTAGAGTGGCCACACAGGCTTTAACAATGGATAAAGATGGAGTAGAGTGGCCACACAGGCTTTAACAATGGATAGAGATGGAGTAGAGTAGCCACACAGGCTTTAACAATGGATAAAGTTGGACGAGAGAGGCCAGGCCGTAACAATGGATAAAGATGGAGTAGAGTGGCCACACAGGCTTTAACAACGGATAAAGTTGGACGAGAGAGGCCAGGCCGTAACAATGGATAAAGTTGGACGAGAGAGGCCAGGCCGTAACAATGGATAAAGTTGGACGAGAGAGGCCAGGCCGTAACAATGGATAAAGATGGACGAGAGGGGCCAGGCCGTAACAATGGATAAAGTTGGACGAGAGAGGCCAGGCCGTAACAATGGATAAAGTTGGACGAGAGAGGCCAGGCCGTAACAATGGATAAAGTTGGACGAGAGAGGCCAGGCCGTAACAATGGATAAAGTTGGACGAGAGAGGCCAGGCCGTAACAATGGATAAAGTTGGACAAGAGAGGCAAGGCCGTAACAATGGATAAAGTTGGACGAGAGGGACCAGGCCGTAACAATGGATAAAGTTGGACGAGAGAGGCAAGGCCGTAACAATGGATAAAGTTGGACGAGAGGGACCAGGCCGTAACAATGGATAAAGTTGGACGAGAGAGGCAAGGCCGTAACAAAGGATAAAGTTGGACGAGAGGGACCAGGCTGTAACAATGAATGAAGTTGAACGAGAGAGGTCAGGTCGCGATGATGAAAACCAGATGTCTGGTCTGCGAAAGAGCCCTGAAGAAAGAGATCAGTCGATGTAGCGTCCAGTAGCTAAGTGGCCGCGGGTCCTGACAGAAGATGAAGCTTATTAATGGGCGGGAAGTCCGAGTGGATTAATCAAAATTTTATAGCGGCCTGGAGTAATGACCCGAGGAATGGAGGGGCCCATGCCAAAACCAACAATTGATCCAGTGCCCCTGCAACTGCTGCGGGTGTCCTGTGGTCTTCCTGCTGTCGGACCGGTGGAACGTGGACTTGACAGCGCGATTATTAATGGCGTCCAGACATCGTTGGCTCTGCTCTGTATCAATATGGTTTGGTAACCCGCTCTCGTGCGGGGAAATTCACTTTTTTTTTCACAAATGAGGTACCACATAGCAATCGATATGAAAAGAAACGTCTAAATTATTTTGACTGAACGCTCATCGCCTAACATATACAGTCCTATTCTTATTGACAAATTCCGTTGTCAAAAATCAACAAGATATGTGAAAACCTAATCTCAATTTTGAAATGTGTCCCGCCCATCATTGTTCCCGATATCTGATTTCTTGTATATTAAAGGAAAGATACGTTGTAGAGAAGCTGCAGCAGCTGACTTCCTCGCCTACTTTTGTTGAGTGGAGGAATACTGTTTGCGTTGCTTTTCAAAAATCTATTTGCGGTTCGGCATTGAGAAAGGCCGAGATTTGTGGTGCGGCAAGCAGTGCTGCGTGACCGCTGCGTAGCGTGACGTCCGTGTCATCCTTGACGGCGGCAGTTGCTGCAAGTAAAGTTTCCCTCCAACTGTCGGCTTGTACACTATGTTAGATACTCTACCTGTGTTTGACTAGCTTGTGATCATTTGAATTTCACAGGATTGGTGGTATAGTAGTTTATCCTATATCGGTTTTCGTTAACCATACCCAGGATCGGATCCCAATTTGATCAGTGTTTTTAGATAGCGAATTTACCCATGCGCGCGCGCGCGCCTCTGATTCTTTCACAATATATACCTTATAAATGAGAAATGTAGTCACATGGTTCCGTTCCATAAGTTTAGAGTTGAACTGCTTTCTAAATGTGTAGACAGTTGGTTACATACAGTGGATAGATGCAGTCGCTATCTATCGACTGGCTTTGCCCGTACCATCTGTTCTTGAGATAGGTAGTGAGTAATTTTAAACAGAAAATTTCCTTTTTGAAAGATAAAGTTTACTAAGCTTCACGATTTCCGATAGTTTGCAAGTTGCTTTCCGGTTTAGACCCATCACCAATAAGGCTTCTCTCTGTATAAAGAAATGAGCTGTCCCCGATACGTGCTTTCATTGCGAACAATATAGCGGTCTAACGTACATAGAGTAATGTAAATTGAAGATTGATGTGTTTGCTTAACTTCCAGGTTTGCATCATTTTAGAGTTCTTGAAGTAGACACAGACTACGACAAATTCTTTCGACAAAATTAGTCGCGAGCACATTTTTGACGAAGCTTTCCTGTCAGTGTTGTATCTAGACTTATGCTGAATTCTTATAGCTGATGAATATTATTATGTATAAATCAAATAAGCCGCGGAATAGATGCAATAAACATTTTGAAAATTTTCCGAAAGTTCATGTTATGAAGACGTAGTTCTGACGCGAGAATAATGTGTGAATTCTTTCAAATATTCCTCCAAAACCTCTCAAGCCTAGTTGCACCCCTGATCACCTGCCATTACCAACATCTTCAATTTTCCAATGATCCAATCCATATAGGAGCCGGACTAGGAATTACTCTAAACCTGGAGGATAGCGATATGTGGGCCAGGACTGAACCTTCCTAGATTATTTCTTCCTTCTTTTCTCACGTTTCTCTGGCTGCAAACTCCGTCTCAGCCTACACTCACTTCCACCAACAACACTTTCTGATTTTGTACATATCTACTTCTCTATGCTTATATTCTATGCAATTAGTTTTACAATGCATAACATCTGGATCAATATTTTATTCTGATTTCACAAAGTGTGGGCGGTACATCGATATTGACTACCTGTCACGATGTCGACTCTAGTCTGAACATGTTCTCCAGCAGCATATCAAATTCTGTCACACTTGCAGCAGTCGTCTCTGTGCACTCCGATTTATCGAGCCATGGGTGAACGATATCTTTAGAACGGGCTTTGTACCACCTCAACATAAGACGTTGAATCAGTACTTCTACATCAGATGTTGAAACAGTACCTCCATCTCAGACCATCCAATGTGGTGTGTACAGGACGCCGAGAACGCCATCACCACCATGAACGGCCAGTGGCTAGGAAGCCGCGCCATCCGCACCAACTGGGCCACACGGAAGCCCTCAACCAACCGCTCCCAGACTGACAGTAAGTGACGCTATACCACGCAGTCTAGGTTTGGTAGCAGAATTCTCACTGCCTATTCTCTCTAGCTGGGAATGCTCTTTACTAGGTTTTAAAATCCTGACTATACATTGGTGTGCTAAGGTAAAGGAACAACCAATATAGAATTTATTTTAATTACAGAACGAATACTAAAGAAGATTTGCGCATATATTATATATCACACTAATAACATGTAAAGACAAAATAATGAAATACAATCATAAATAAGACCCACTAAATGAATATTATGCGAAAATTTGTATAACATATATTTTAACAAATATTTATCAATCACTCTCTCATTCAATAAGGCCATTTTTGTTCCTTAACCTTAGCACATCAGTGTATAGTACAGAGTAGTCGTTCAGTTTGTGGAGCGATATAGTGCAGCTACTGTACACCTCTCTGCAACATTTGTTAATATATTTCGGTGAAAGTAAATGCTAAGATATTGCATCACTGGGGAACGACAAAACGGTCTGTGCTTTACTGGTAGTGGGTTAAGCCAGTCTGTGGACGGGATCTAACACGTGTACGTGTTTCCAGGCAACTGCAAGCCCTTGACGTTCGACGAGGTCTACAATCAATCCAGTCCAAACAACTGCACAGTGTACTGCGGCGGACTGGCTCAGGGCCTCTCAGGTCAGTACATCCACTTACATCTTAACTTCTAGCCCCATAGCTGCGGCACATAAGCTTTAAGTCGAACTGTCTTCTAAATGTGTAGACAGGTGGTTACATAATGTAAATACAGTCGCTATCTATAGACTAGCTTTATCCGTACCATCTGTTCTTGAGATAGGTGGTAAGTATTTTTAAACATAAGCTCTCTCTTGTCTTTATGGAAGAGTTGACCAAGCTTCACGACACTCTAGCAACATGTTTCTATTACTAACATTTGGGCTAGCTTTCAAACCACAAGCTCTTCCACAGACTCTTACCTTCCTCCTGAACATATTTAAAATATATTCTAGAAAATTTGCATAGAATCTAATTTATTTGAATAAAATATATTTTATACTTTAAATATTTTTCAAATATACACAATTTGTAAAAATATATAATAATTTCTTTTGTATTTATTATTTCTTTTGTAAAATTAGACCGTCGAATTTAGTAAGATGAATCAACATTACCGTACCTCTTTTATAGGGTAGGTTTTATGATGCGAATCGATGGCAAACTTTCCTTTTGTTTGTTAGACCCACCAACCTATTAACCTTATTGCTGATATAATGTAGGCACTTCTATTCAACTGACTTTAATTTCAGTATTTATCAGATCCCAATAAGGCTTTTCATTTTCATTTAAACAACTACAATTCAAACCGATTTTAATTTGATTGGAAATGCTGATCTCTTGGGGTGTTGATTTAAAGAGGTTAAACACATTTAGCTTGACAATATCTAACGATTGCTAACTCGAGTGATTATCCTCCACTTTATGAATTGTACATGTAGGGAAGAAATCTGTTGTTGTCGCTGCTGCTTATTCCTCAAGTCTTTTAAACGATCTCCATTAGGTCCCATTGTCTCAGCTTTTCTATGGGGAGAAATATACACTCATATACAAAACTTAAGGAAGAGGTACCTTTTAGCATGTATATCGGGAGTCAGGCAATAAATATGAAAGATATTTGATGCACAGTGACCTTTATTGAAGACACACGAGATAACCAAGTGTTAACAAAATTGCCTCTGTCTCCTTAAAAATAAAAAACAGATATGCGACATCAAAGATTTTAAACTTAAGTTTTGTCTATGAGTGTATTTTTCTCCAATTATTTATATTTTTATTCCAAAACTAGCGGACGTACCCGGCTTCGCCCGGGTTTTACCCGAGTAAAGGTTTGTCTAACGAATCTTTCGATAAAGTGAACATTTTTTCCCGGTCCCTTGAAAAATACTCGATAAGTTGAATAAAATCAATATTAATTGGTTCCCTCGGTAATTGGAAGTTAAAGGAATAGTATCTTGCCTTGGAATTGTATCATTATTCTTGTCTCAAATAAATTGCCGTGTCATCCTGAATTTTGTCTTTCCTAATTTTCTACATTACAAAATCATCGTATCATCATGATAATATTTAGAGCAGATTGTTGAATTATAACAGATAAATTAGAATATTTATCTTGATTATTTTAAAGCGAAAAGTTATTTCAAAAATTTTATTTGCTAGAAACCTTCCCAGTACTATACTAAATAACTTCCCAAAGTTTCATGGCGTTCCAATGAGTGGTTTGGTCAGGCATAAAGGACAAACAGACACACACACACACATACATTCATTTTTATATATATAGTTTATTCTTAATAGACACTTTTTATTTGAAAAAAAAAAAAAAGATTCTCAAGAATATTCTAAGCTGGACATTTTGGCATCCAGGATATTTATAGAAGTAATTATTATAATGAAGTTGTGTGTTACATAGTCTCAATGCTAAATAATAATTTTTAGAAAAATTGTATTAATTAAAGAAGACACGTCATAAATAAGGTAAAAATTATTTTAAAGAAATTTATTAAGTATAAAAACATCATTTGGCTGTTTTAAATCGGGATTTAACGTCACCTCTCGATATAACCAATACCCAGTATGTAAACTTCAGGAAAAAAACACATTTTTGCAAAATCACAAATATTTAAAAACACATATCACAACGGTTTATTCAAATTCGGTATCAAATTACGTTTGGGAGAGGCTGAAAACGATTTTTTAAAAATAGTTTCTAATTTGGAATCTAGATGGCGCCATAGTCCTTTCTATCGACGGCGATTGGCTCGTATAGCGGGCTGCCAGCAAAGTTGACACTGTGGACACGTGTCGTGGCGACGTAAGGTGATCAGTACAGGCTCTGGGAGGGAAAGCTACGCAGCCCAACTGTACAATACGTCTCCTGGCTTAGCACATAAGTGCTGAGTCTTCTTCTTTCTTATCTCCACTCAATCGTATTAGGGTATCAAGTCCGTAGAGAGTTGACATTCATAATGATTCAGTGAAGTAGAATGCTTCTGCTTTTGTCATTAAGATCGGGATCACTATTCTGCAGCAGGCCGACTTGGCTCCAATATGAAATGGTCACCTCTGACATGAGGAACAGACGCCACGTGCAGCCGCTCCTAACATGGAGTACAGACGCTGCTCATCCTATATCCCTGGATCAGGAATCCTTAAAGGGTACTATCAGCCGGGCCAGTCGAGCCCAAGTTTTTTTATTTAGCTTTTAACTGCTTCCCTCCCTCCTTTTTATCCAGGCTTTTGACCGACAAAAGCGGAGTTAGTGCTGAGGGATACGTGGAAACAAACTCTTCACCTTGGCCAGACATGGAGGATACTTACAACACTTGTGGTATGGACCACATACGTTATGTAAATATAATCTGATTACAAGAGAAGGATTCAAATCTAACGGCGACGAGTTTCTTTATTTTTGCTGTATAATCTTGGCGAGCTTTCGGACTATGACGTCCTTCAACAGGCTTCAATCTGAATTACTGCTAAAATTACTTCACTTTCAATTTACCACTAACTTCATAACTAAGAGAAAATAAATACAGAGATAAAGAGTTCAGCTACCCTCTATAGCATCCTCGGACCTCTCTTCTTAAAGGTGACAGAGAGCTATCACACCGTTGGGTGAAATAAAAGAATAAAAATTGTAATGCAGCATTTTTCTCTCTATATGCAAATTTCCATCAGATCTCACACACATTGGTATTATCTATTAAAAAGGATATCTCTAGAAATCCTAAAAATCGCTGTTTTCAATTTTATTTACAAGGATAGAGATCTGTGGTACTTTATATCAGTAGTTTAATTTTCAGTAATATATATTGTTGAACTTGACCGGTTTGGGAGGCACGAGAATCTGCAGGACATCTTGCACCTGCAAAGATTTGTTCATCTAGACTGAGTTCTGGTTACAGAATCATGGCGCCATCTATCGACAAAAATAAATTTATATACGCTGCTTATTTATAAAATATTTTAAAATGTTCTCGTATGATGGTTAAATAACGCCTGGGAGAACCTAGCTCATCAGTGGTGAACCTTTACATGATTTCGTCAGTTTGATATTTCAGACGGCTTTAATATAATCTTGAACTGCTCTGCTTAAGTAGAGAGCAACTTAGGGAGGAAGTTCGGGTTAAAGGTATTTATGGAAAATATGAAGCCTAGAGAACTGTTAAACTATACACACAGCTACAAAATATCCGTTCCTTAGTAATGCTCCATTTATTTCCTGGACCTCTATCCTGCACCGCTAGGTGAAGTGGGGGTGTCAACTTCCAAACGGTCTCATTGGTCTCCTAACTGTTCCGGAAAGTGAAGACTTGCGTTCTTGTTTTGAGTTAATGTAACACGCGGCGATCGGAATAAAGCTATGCGAGCAAATTTGGCGTTAACTTGTGAAGCCTGTCACCGAAAGGTTTCTATTAAGTCAGTAGACCTTTAGGAATATAGTTTTGGGTATTGAATCACTCGCTAGTCTTTTTGCTTGACGTTCAACCATTTTACAAAACTTTTGTTTGGTCATTTTCAGAGCTTGTGTCATCAACTATCGGTGAGAGTTAATTGGATCTCGCATAACGGTCATATGTTTGTCGATTGGGGAGGTTGATGGACGTCTGCTGTGAGGTCGGACGATAATATCTACTCCTTGAACCACTTCTGTCATCGGAACACTCACAATACCCTTAGTTTCTATAACACCTTCACCGTGGTTTCTCGTAAATTTCTCGGCGTATAGATGGATCGATTAGTCCGCTACAACCGCAATAGTGGTCTGGTAGAATCCCACTGTCAAAACTGCTGGTAAAGGGTTCACTGCTGGTGAGCTAGGCCATCTCCATCGTAGTAAAAACTGTTTAAAATGTCTGTTTTTTAATAAGTGGTGTAAAGGGTTTTCTTTTTTATCACCTCCCTATGTGAATGAATCTGTGAAGCACCGAATATTCTATTAAAGTAGAGTTATTAGAAGTTATATTTCGCAATCTACCATATATTTAAAAAGGTATTTAGGAAGAAATGTATAATTGATTTTCACACAACTTGCTCCACCTGTGGAAATAAGATTTGTTATCAAACCCCCCTCCTCCCTGTTGATGCTCCAAATAAATAGTTGTTTTTGGTGGAAGAGAAATAACTCTCGCACCAACTAATACAGAAGGAGAGAAAAAGTGTTTCCCTGCCTGCCCAACTAACTCTCCCACAAACCCATTATAGGAACTGCGGTCTGGAGGAAGAATAAAAAGTGGTGGAGGGAAGACGGGATCAGGAATGCTGTTAAATTTTATTATGCCGATTGGGAAGAAGGAGGAACACCCGAAGAATTAGGCTAATTTGGTGGGGGGGGGGGGGGGGGGGGCGATCAATGGTGGTGGGAACTGAGGCACGTGCTGTGGTGATTAACGGACCATCGCCACATCCCGCCGCCGCAGTGATTCATGCCCTGGCTTCTCCCTGATTTGTTCTTCCGCGGCG
Source organism: Cordylochernes scorpioides (assembly GCA_030710605.1). Lineage (NCBI taxonomy): Eukaryota > Metazoa > Arthropoda > Arachnida > Pseudoscorpiones > Chernetidae > Cordylochernes > Cordylochernes scorpioides. The sequence continues at coordinate 67,479,251 of CP092866.1, forward strand.
GCACAAGTCTCGCCGCCACATCCATCCAGGTCGTCAGGTCCATCTCCTCATTGCCACATCTATCCAAGTCGTCAGGTCCATAGCTTCCATCTTTTGGCTGCCACTACACATCCAGGGGTCTTCAGATCTATCTTCTAACCGCCACATCCATCCAGGTCCCTCGCGTACATCTTCTTACCTCTACATCATCCAAGACGACAGATCCATCTTCCCTCCATACAGAATGACAAACCCATCTCTCCTTCGCATCCATTCACTTCGTCAGGTCCATCTCCTCACCATCACATCTATCCAGGTCGTCAGGTCCCTCGCTTCCATCTTTTGACCGCCCTGCGTCTAACTGCTACATCCATCTAAGTCAGAAGATCCATCTTCCTGCCTCTACATCATTCAGAACGTCAGGTTTATCTTCTCTCCACCACAACCATCCAGGACGACAAACCTATCTCTCGTCCACATCCATTCGCATCGTCAGGTCCATCTCCTCTCCACCCATCCATCCTGGTCTTCAGGTTCATCTTCCCGTCGCCACATCCATCCAGATCGTAGGACAGTCTCCTCATCACCTCATCCATTCCAATCGGCACTTCCTTCTGACACGTCCATTATTGATTCGGCGTAGCCATCACCCACTTCATCATATCATTCGCGTTTTCCTTCTTGTATTTCTGTTTATTTTATAGAAGTCCCTGTAACTCTCTAGATGGGCACCTAAAATGACCTGTATGATCACTTTAAGAAGCAGGCTTCAAACTTTCTCGATCACAACAGCGAATCTTTGAAATTTATCAAAATCTCTAAAGTCCATCACTCATCTCTTCCTTGTTTACTCCTCCGTTTCAAATATTACATATGTGTAGTGGATAGAGTGTTCATCTCAGTTCATTCTCCAAGTCTTCAGGTCGATTACGCATTATATCGATCACCTTATTTCCATATACCTCTCGAGATAGTTTATTTCAACGGAAACCAACATCGTCAATTCATTCTCTCTTTAAACAGAATATAAATAACATTCAAATGGTGATATACATTTTTCATTCGATTTTTGTTTGTCCCGTGAAATTGTGTTGAGGAGCACAACCAGATCTAGTAGATAGATCGTAGGATAGATATAGAATCCCTCTTCTATCCATTGATCTAATATTTTACCAGCTTCCCTCAACCCTATATACACACACTCCTTTTCAATTGAATAATTTCCTGGTAGCGCATTATTTCCATATTGTATAAATAAATACTTGTGTTTTTTTCTTTTGTTCTTTTATGAAAATATTGAGTCTATTCAATATTTATTTAAAAGAAATAACCTCGATTTTTTAAGCGGCAAGTTACAAAAATAAAAATAAAAAATATGTTAAAATTTATTTTAACAAATTTATAAGCATCTAGATGATTTATGATGTGTGATGCAAGTAGAGTTGGCACATGTAAAGTTTTACTCAGTGATATTGTAAAAAATTGTTTTACCGTTATACAATATATAGATATTATGATGCATTAGCGCGCCATCTGTTATCAAAATTCGAAACTATTATAGACGCGAATGATTCTTTTTAAAAAAGTAGAAATTGTTTTATTTTAAAAGGAATCATACGCGTCTATAATAGTTTCGAATTTTAATATATAGATATAAATAACATCTTGGAAAATTCTATAGAAATCCAAAAATGTAAGTAAAGTTTGTTCTTTGTGTATTTTGGAAATTTTAGAGCTCCAGTCACTATTCAGGAATATACGTTCATTGTTTAAAACATTCTGTGAAATTTATCATACGTACTACATATAATGTAAATGGTTTTCAGATACTCGACTTTTTGGATAGTTACTTGATGCTGAGAGAGATAATAAGAGCCGACTTCATAAACCCCGGCTCTATGTGTTTCGATGTTAGAATTCATTATTTGAGCCACATGTGTTTGTACTCATGCCATTGTTGCTGTAGATAGTGTCTAGAGAGAATGAACAGAAGTTGATACATGTGCTAACCTCTGTGTTGAACATGAGAATGACTATAGGTCCACATTAAAACAGTTACATAACATACTCTGATAACCAGTGATTGTTTCACACACAAGTCAAAGTGAAGTTCAAATAACCAAACAGGACGCTTAATGTATTGGCAGTCACATTCTACCATAGTTGTTATAACGATTTGACTACGTTTACTTGTAATTTATAATACCTATTTCAATAATAATCATCCCTTGATGGATACTAAAGTGAAACACCAGGCTTCCAGGGATACGTTTCTTCAACAAAATTAATTCGGATATCTAGAGATTTCGGGCATTTATGAGCTTTCATGTGTTCTGAAGCTATAGATCTGAATTAATAAAAAAAAGAAACATATCCCTGGTAGTCTGGTGTTTTCACTTTAGTATCGATACAAGGAATTTATGGGTTTCGTGCTCTAAAGCTAGAGATCTTAATTAATTTTTAAAAAAGAAACATATCCTTGGTAGCCTGGTGTTTTCATTTTAGTATCGATACAAGGAATTTATGGGTTTCGTGCTCTAAAGCTAGAGATCTTAATTCATTTCATTAAAAACAAACTTATCCTGGAAGCCAAATGTTTTCACTTTAATAAATACCTATATTTTGTAACGTCCAGGTAGAAGGAAGGAGTATACACAGTCCAGATACAGTAGAAGGTGTCTAAACTTGTCTAACATGGACCTCGATGTGTGTACAGAGGAGCTGATGCAGAAAACCTTCACCCAGTTCGGTATCATACAAGAGATCAGAGTTTTTAAAGATAAAGGCTACGCTTTTGTAAGGTAAGTTTCCATACGGTTCTTACAACAATGTACTCACTCATGGACAAAACTTTTAAAAAATAGAAAGTCTTTAATGTCGCCGGTTGTCTGTTTTATTTTAAGAAGACAGAGGCAATTTTATTCACACTTGGTTATCTCATGTATCTTCAATAAAAGTCACTGTGTAGAAAATATCTTTCAAAGTTATTGTCTGAATTATAATACGAATAGAATCAAAAAGGATAAGTTTCTTTATTTAGAAATATAGAGAATAATAAAGAAACTTATCCTTTTTGATTCTATTCGTATTATAATACATTGAAAGGATTACTCGTCTTAAATCTTAAAAAAGTTATTGTCTAAATACCGATATACATTCTAAAAGGTACAACTTCCTTAAGGTTTGTCCATTAATATAGATAGGTTTTTAATAACAAAAAATATCTTGACGTACACTTCTAAACACACGTTGGTGACATAGTCAAACCTTTACAAAAAAAAAGGCCTAAGACGTCGTAACTATTTTTATTTCATTTTTTATTTTTAGAAAAAGAGTTGCGGCGTTTTATGCCTTTTTTTTTGTAATTTTTCGAAATCCGAAAACTTGTGCTAATGAATAGTCAAACCTGTCATTACTAGGGAGCCGATGGTGAGAGAACCAGTGTTTTCCTATCAAATCTGTCTTACTGTCTCAAACACATATCTCTGCTTGAAATATGGAAAGTCTCAGGAAAAATGAATGAACTTTCCTTGGGAGTTCTGCCTTAGTTATCATTGTACAGCTCTCAGTGAACTCTAGCCAATGGGGTATAGAAATGCTCAAATATATTTTACCCCATAAAATTATAAACTTTTGTCAACTTTTCTATCAATAAACTCTATGGTATGTAAAAATGCTCAAATGTAGAAAATGAAAGCGCCCGAGTCACATATGCGACAATATTTCTGGAGACAATTAATCAGAGTTAAATTCACTGAATATAGTCAAAATTTTGGAAATGCATCTCTGAACAGACTTTTCAAACTTGGAGGTTGATTCGGTCCCCCGAGCAGCAACCAGGAAAAGTTCCTCAACTTGACAAAGCCTTTCTCCAAATGTTGGGTCTCCAGGGACAATGATGATTGTCGCCAAGCCACAATGGTCGCCAAAGATTTATCAGCAACTTCCTGGGACAGCGAACAAAAAAACAGCAAGACACTTCAGTGGGAATAACTTGTGGTCTGTAGGGGCTGTTGCAGCCGCCCTGAATTAGAGAATAAAAAAAGAGGAAGGAGAAGAATGAATTCAGGCCTCACGACCCAATAATGAAAAAATCATCCATTACAAAAATATTTTTTATAATCAAAAAACATTTATTGAGGAGGAAAGCTAAATTATTCAGATGTACGGAATGGTATAACAACAGCTTGGACCAAACCCAGGACCATTTTGGCAAGGGGCCATTCATCGAACAAGCAAAGCCCAGATATTCTTCCCATTGAAAGAAAACTTTTAAGAACATTTAAATTGGCGTGGCCCCTTCATTAGCCTGGGACCTCTAAAAGCCACTTAGGGTCTTGTTCCTCACTAAATGGAAGATCTACCAGACCTTTTACCGCCGATCTTGTCATTTTACGCTTTTTGAAAATCACTTTAGCAACTTAGCAGCAGACAGAGTAAATAGGGTGCGTCCCCCCATCCTCCTTAGTGAATTACCAGGGATTGTTGTTCTTGATTCTGTTCATACGACCGCCATCTTGTTCATTTAACCTGCATCATTTCAATTTGTTCATATGCATACTAGGAATGCCACCTGTGAATAGCCTTTTAATTTACCTAAAATTTGTTTTTAAATGTGAGGCTTATTATTTGGAGGGAAAATGTAACGTACAAATGTTGGCATTATACGATATCAAACTAGCAATATAGCATTTTGAAATATGCTACGTGAAGATTTATAGGTCCTTTTTCATATAAAATAATAAGATGGAGAGTGTATAGAGTTCAGATGTACGTAAAGAAAGTCCATCTCGATTGTTGAATCGGAAAATTCCATGCAAATCCAGAAATATTTGTTGTGTGGCTTTTTTTTTTTTTAATATGGGAAAATATCCATATTTATTCAAAATGCAAACTTTAAACAAAGTGCATAGTAAATATAATTTTAAACAGTTTTGAATCAGTTTGAAATACACCCAGGATGGCAGGGACAATATTCTGTTGTAAGGTCTCTTCGTATTTTCTGCAGGGGTCTTGTGTTAGGCTTGGCTAATAGTACAAATATTTAACAGTGCAGATATTCAACATTGCAAATACTGAACAGCACAGACATTGAACAGTGCAGACATTCAACAGTGCAGACACCGAACAATGCATACATTCAACAGTACAGCGACTGAATAGTGTAAATATTCAACAGTGCAGACATTGAACAGTGCAGACACTGAATAGTGCAGACATTCAACAGTGCTGACGTTGATAATTTCAAATACTGAACAGCGCAGACATTGAACAGTGTAGACATTCAACAGTGCAGACACCGAACAGGGAAGACAGTACAGCGACTGAATATTGCAAATATTCAACAGTCAAGACTTTCAACAGTGCAGAAACTGAACAGCGCAGACATTCAACAGTGCAGAATTTCAACAGTTTAGGCATCCTATAAAATCAATAAAGAATTCAAGGCTAAGTTTCTTGCACAATTTCATTTCTCTAGCATTCGGACTAACATGCCCTTCAACAGGACCAACTAGGTAATATACACGCCTAAATATTTTTCATCTGTTCAATAACACCATCGTGTTATACGTTCTGTTCCACGAAATGGTGTTCATTATCACTACGGTTTTGTGTTCCAACATTCTCAATCGATGTCCATTTTCCCGACCGTCGGCTTCTGATTTATCTATATTTAACACGCGGAACTAGCTTGCTCTTTCATAAATGTCTCGATTAATAATTTTGGCTATCAACCTTTTATTAAGAATGTCGTTATTTTTAGGGAGAACACACATCCCGTGGTAGAAAATCCACGAAGCATTGAGCACCAGTGTCTTAGTACGTTGCTACCAAACTAGAGGATGTAACGGATAGAGCCCAACCCCAGTTGAAGTGAGTGGAAGTAACCGAACACAGGTGTGATTTGAACTGCTCTACATTTATGGGCAAATGGTGTATTTACAGTATAGTATAAAAGGAGCCAAAGAATAATTGAAAACTGGACATTCCCAGGATATTTTCCTTTGTTTGTGAGGTAGTTGATCCATTGTACAGTGATCTGTACCATCAGACCATCCAGAGAGAGGGAAATCAATGACCGCATGTGTACGACAGGTTCGCCACGAAGGAAGCCGCCACCCACGCCATCGTGGCCACCCACAACCACGAGATCAACGGCCAGCTGGTGAAGTGCTCGTGGGGCAAGGAGGCCAGCGATCCAAACAATCAGCAGCAGCAGGTGGGTGTTCCGGCAGTTATAGAACACTGAAGTACCATTCGGCAATAAACAAAATCTGATGTGCTGCGCGATATGCTGCAGAGCCTGGCTGCCCAGTACACCTACCCCTACCAACAGCTAGGGTACTGGTACCCTCAGGGCTACCCGCAGCTCCAGGGGCAGTTCATGCAGTACCCCTACGGCCTCCCCTATGGCAGCCAGGGGTTTGGGTAAGTTTCTTTGTCTCTCGCTTCCACAGAAGGAAACTGAAGATTTTATACATATATGTTCATAAAGTATTCCTAGACTGCCTTTTAAATAGATGTGAAAACTGAGCCACGTCTATCACACGCCAATGTACGAATTGTCGCGAATCTAAAAAAGTTTTCAAACTTTTTCTGAAACATTGTCTACATCATAGGTTTGGGATCCTCTTGAATTGACTCGCTGCACACCTATATCAAAGGTTGGCGTTGGCTCTGCTCATGAAAGTGATATGAGACAGGCGTTTATAGAAGGTTGAAGCTAATAGTTAATTAAGAGTGACACTTGAGTTGTTGAAAACCTCCTGGTTAACTACGTAATTATCACCTTGTTTAATGTAATTAGAACTAACGTGCCGAGACATATTCTAGCAGTCTCGATTATAGGACTCTACAGCGGGGAATGTGGGTTGAAGTCGGTTTAAACATGTTGGAGAATTGAGGTATAGTAGGACAGTTCTAATTGAGCTTGCATTTAATATACAGAACACTTTAAATTTGTTATAAATAGTGAAGGAGTTCACAGAATTTGATCAAATAAACGACGGGACGTGGCTAGAGTAAAAAAAAAAAAAAAGACGCGGCTTTAATAATAAAAATGGAGTGGCTAAAGAAAACAAAGGGGCGTGGCTATAATAAACAAAGAGGCGTAATTCAAGTAAACAATGGTTTTGTGGCTAAAATAGACAAGGGGCGTGTCTATAGTAAACAAAGGGGCGGGGCTAAACATAATCAAGATACTTCGCTAAAGTAAACCACGGTGTGTGGCTAAAGTAAGCAAAGGGTTAGGCTAAGTTAAAAAGGGACGTGTCTATAGTATAAAAAAGAGGCGTGGCTATAAAACAATCAAAGAGGCGGTCTAAAGTAAACAAGGGTGTGAGAGTTAACAACGGTGGGCGTGTCCAGCGTGGGAGGGGGCGGGATGGCCCCGGCCTGGCCCCCCGGACAGCCCCAGCTGGCGGCAGCGGCAGCGGCTGCAGCAGCGGCGGCAGCAGCGGCCCAGAGCCCCCTAAGCTCGGCCGCCCCCGCGGGCATGCTCGGCGCCGCCTACCCGGTGCAGCAGTACCAGGCCCAATAGCGACCGTCCGTCCTCACCTGCCGCTCCTCCCACGTCCCTCCCCTTTGTTCACCCTTTTGATAAGACCGGTGCGATGATCTTTCTATCATCCGCCGCCATCTTGGTTGTTTCTCTCCTCCCTCCCCTGTTCTGTTCGGCGGTGACCTCCTCTCTCTCTTTCCCTCTACATGGACGGAAGTACAGCCATTGTAGGACGTCTACACGACCTGTAGAGCGACTAGAGAGTGTAACTGTACCTTAGCTATGGATGTGCATATATGTTGTCATTGTTATGTAACTCAGCCTCCCTGCTGGAGGTGTTTCGGCATATAGAAGTCGTATATATATATACATATATAACACTAGGGCTGCCCGTCTCCGTTTGAGAGGAGCTGCGTATAAGGACGTCGGAAAAATTTGTTATATATATAAGCTAATATTATATTGATATATAAATATATATATAAATGCCACGGTTTAGCTACCAATGATATTTTGGGTAAGACCTGATATATAAAGATTTGCCCAATATTTTCATACTCGGATTTAGGAGTCCATCACTTCGTCGCCAACATTGAGCTAACTCCAGGAATACAAACAATTACACACTCGAGATTTTTGTGGAGTTCTATTTGGGAAATATGAGAAAAAAATGTTATCGTTTTTGGTTATATAGAACCTATTATATATATATATTATATATACATATATACATATACAACCACAACACACATAACATTTATATATATGATATACATATATTATTATTATTGCATATATATTACTTATTGAAGGAAAGATAATATATTTGAAGAGAGAGAAGAATTAACAAAGAAGCTGTACCCCACATACACACCTATCGCCGATATGTACAAAACAAACCAAAAAAAAAAGAAGAAAAAAGCTAGAGCGTGAGCACGTTGTACAGTACAGATGCTTGTAGAGGTGCAGGCTATCGACGTAGACACCTTCTAGATCTTTCCATGGTAGACTCAATAGGTTCTTGTAGCGCGCATCACAAACAAGGAAACAACAATTCAACAGGTTAGTTCAGTTTGGTTAAGCGTGGAGTCGAATCTCCCGCCGTTGGTTGATTTCTCTTATTTCACATACACCCGATGAATAAATAAAGCCAAAACCAAAGTTTTTTGATAAGATAGAAGAAGAATAAAAAATGAACTGTTGAGGTATATATATATATTATATATATTTATTAAAACATAGCATTATATTAGGGGGAAAGTCAAATAAATGGCTGACGTTTTTAGATACTGTGTTGTCGCTTCATTTCCTCTCACACACTCCTTGATGGGATGTATGTACCTACAGTACTGAAGGTAAGTCTGGTGGAGATTGCTGGGGAACACAAGGACTGGAAACTTACAGCTTTGGAAACACGCAGCACAGACTTTAAGAATGCTCCATCTATATTAACCGATTGACTGAAGTACTGATGTACTGATATACTGAGGTGCTGATGTACTGGAGTACCGATGCGCTGAAGCTCTGGTGTATTGGAGTAGCCATTCACTGAGGTTCAGATGTACTGGAAGACCGATGCACTGAAGTGCTGATGTACTTAAGTACCGATGCACCGAGGTTCAGATGTACTGGAGTACTTATGCACTGAGGTGCTGATGTACTTAAGTGCCGATGCGCTGAAGTGCTGGTATATTGGAATAGCCATTCACAGAGGTTCAAATGTACTAGAGTACCGATGCACTGAGGTGCTGATGTACTCAAGTACCGATGCACTGAGGTTCAGATGTACTAGTGTACCGATGCACTGAGGTTCAGATGTACTGGAGTACCAATATACTGAGGTGCTGATGTAATTAAGTACAGATTCACTGAGGTACTGATGTACTGGAGTACCGATGCACTGAAGTGCTGGTGTATTTGGGTACTGATGCACTGAAGTGATGGTGTATTGGAGTAGCCATTCATTGAGGTGCTGATGTACTGGAGTACCGATGCACTGAAGTGCTAGTGTATTGAAGTAGCCATTCATTGAGGTGCTGATGTACTTATGTACCGATGCACTGAGGTACTGATGTACTGGAGTACCGATGCACTGAAGTGCTGGTGTATTGGAGTAGCCATTCATTGAGGTGCTGATGTATTGGAGTACCGATGCACTGAAGTGCTGGTGTATTGGAGTAGCCATTCATTGAGGTGCTGATGTACTGGAGTACCGATGCACCGAAGTGCTGGTGTATTGGAGTAGCCATTGATTGAGGTGCTGATGTACTGGAGTACCGATGCACTGAAGTGCTGGTGTGTTGGAGTAGCCATTCACTGAGGTGCTGATGTACTGGAGTACCGATGCACTGAAGTGCTGGTGTATTCGAGTAGCCATTCACTGAGGTGCTGATGTACTGGAGTACCGATGCACTGAAGTGCTGGTGTATTGGAGTAGCCATTCATTGAGGTGCTGATGTACTGGAGTACCGATGCACTGAAGTGCTGGTGTATTGGAGTAGCCATTCACTGAGGTGCTGATGTACTGGAATACCGATACACTGAAGTGCTGGTGTATTGGAGTAGCCATTCACTGAGGTGCTGATGTACTGGAGTACCGATGCACTGATGTACTGGAGTGCCTATGCACTGAAGTGCTGGTGTATTAGAGTAGCCATTCACTGAGGTGCTGATGTACTGGAGTACCGATGCACTGAAGTGCTGGTGTATTGGAGTAGCCATTCACTGAGGTGCTGATGTACTGGAGTACCTATGCACTGAGGTACTGATGTACTGGAGTGCCTATGCACTGAAGTGCTGGTGTATTGGAGTAGCCATTCATTGAGGTGCTGATGTACTGGAGTACCGATGCACTGAAGTGCTGGTGTATTGGAGTAGCCATTCATTGAGGTGCTGATGTACTGGAGTACCTATGCACTGAAATGCTGGTGTATTGGAGTAGCCATTCACTGAGGTGCTGATGTACTGGAGTACCGATGCACTGAGGTACTGATGTACTGGAGTACCTATGCACTGAAGTGCTGGTGTATTGGAGTAGCCATTCACTGAGGTGCTGATGTACTGGAGTACCGATGCACTGAGGTGCTGGTGTACTAAAGTACCGATGCACTGAGGTGCTGATGTACTAAAGTACCGATGCACTGAGGTGCTGGTGTACTAAAGTACCGATGCACTGAGGTGCTGATGTACTAAAGTACCGATGCACTGAGGTGCTGATGTACTAAAGTACCGATGCACTGAGGTGCTGATGTACTAAAGTACCGATGCACTGAGGTGCTGGTGTACTAAAGTACCGATGCACTGAGGTGCTGATGTACTAAAGTACCGATGCACTGAGGTGCTGATGTACTAAAGTACCGATGCACTGAGGTGCTGATGTACTAAAGTACCGATGCACTGAGGTGCTGATGTACTAAAGTACCGATGCACTGAGGTGCTGATGTACTAAAGTACCGATGCACTGAGGTGCTGATGTACTAAAGTACCGATGCACTGAGGTGCTGATGTACCGATGCACTGAGGTGCTGATGTACTAAAGTACCGATGCACTGAGGTGCTGATGTACTAGAGTACCGATACACTGAAGTGCTGGTGTATTGGAGTAGCCATTCATTGAGGTGCTGATGTACTGGAGTACCGATGCACTGAAGTGCTGATGTATTGGAGTAGCCATTCATTGAGGTGCTGATGTACTGGAGTACCGATGCACTGAAGTGCTGGTGTATTGGAGTAGCCATTCACTGAGGTGCTGATGTACTGGAATACCGATGCACTGAGGTGCTGATGTACTAAAGTACCGATGCACTGAGGTGCTGATGTACTAAAGTATCGATGCACCGATGTACTGGAGTACCAATGCCCTGAGTGAATTTTGTACTGTAGTAGCGATTCACTAAGGTACTGATGTTTCTAATCACAGTGCTCTACAATTTACTGTAATACTGATAAGGAAGTCACCCTATCATAGCCGTGCCCAATAGTTTCAACTTTGAACAATCCAGATTTTTCTTATAAAAATCATCAAAGATACAAGTGATGTTCACCTGAGTATTTAGAATAGAACTCAGCTTTGAATTGTTGAATGCTCTTCGTTTGCTTGAAACCTTTGGAGCTTTCAAATTTGAAACTTTTGGGCACGTTTTCCTGGAGGTTTACACGAGATGGATTATCTAGCACACCTTGTATAGCTTTCCACTCAGTACACCATAGTCCATTGATATTTTTGATCTAGTTATTAATATATATATATGATAAGACCCAACGGTAGGAAAAATAAAATCATCCAAAAGCTGTTTTAATTGTAAAAGTGCGGGAGAATGATATTCAAATTAAAAAAAGTGGCGCCTCTCTCTTTGGATAGAATCATTAAAATAATGCATCGATAAAATCCATGTAAATAGTATTTCTTTTATCTTATTTGCACAGAAGGCCTATTTCAGATCAATACAATTGGTGTTGTGACATTGAATCAATGATCTGCATATACTCTTTCTCTTCTTCTCTACAGATAATATTAACGAAATACGATATTTTAATGTTTTTGTTCAAAGGAGAGGTTTCCTTTTTGATGATGTTTTCTATGGTGATGTTTAACGCACCATTTATATATACCAATGTATTTCTCAATTGAAAGATGACATTAATAGTTGATAAAGAATCAACTTTCATTTTATAAAATTGTAAAAACTGTTTTTCTTGTTGATATTTTTGCATAATAATATCATTTTTCGCACACAGAAGGCTGTTGTATTCAATATTTACCAGGAATTGTTCTCGCTCAAAGGAGACCTCTTGTTAGAATCTGTCAAGCTACAACAATCCCTCACCTATTTTGAAGAATGGAGATTTTAGGTGGATTACACAGGAGTATATTTTAAATTTAAATTTAATTTTCAACTTTAAAAAATCATACGTTTCAATTAGCTGAAGAAGAGTTTTCCCGAAAGCTTCCTTTAATCAAGTAAATAAAAAGTTGCAGCGTGTTTTATGATTTTTTTTTTTTTGCAGATTTTCGATTGTTTAAACCCCACCCTCTTTTTTAAAGACTATTTTCATTCAAAATTTGATTGAGAGAATCTTAAAAATAAAAAAATATATATTTTTGTGTTCGTGTAATTTTAATCATAACTTATAAAGAGAGAATTGTTTGCTGAAAAGTTTTGTTCTACTGGATATACCGAAATTGGTATCTATAACAAATATATTTTTAATATTTTGTTGTTTTTTTAAATAGCATAAAAATGAAGTGTACGTGATTTTGTAGAAATAAAAAGGAAAGTTTCAAAAATACGTCTGTTTTCTCATTTTTATATTCAATAGATATTGACAATTTATATTAAATTTTATATATACTTTTGACACAAAGTTTTTTAATGGGAGATATGCAAATTTAGCTATCACATGCAAAATTTGCATAATTTCTAAGCAAACGAGAATAATTAATTAAAAAATGTGCAGTCCTCAATATCCCAAGGTTGCTTCAGTCAAAATACTCACATACCTATAGAAACATTTATTTACAGATATCTAAAGTTGGGAACAAATTTGTCATGTTAACAATGAACACGAATTTACATATTGGATAAACGTGCAACTTGGCAGCTGAGCGACACCTGTTATAGTGTAAGTACGTGTAGTTAAGTACTAGTTAATTCCTATTAGCCTAACCTTGACGATAAATAGTTAGATCAACACAATCAACCTTTACGAATACCATGGTACTATGGCTGACCTAGTCTTCACTAAATGTATTTATGTTTTAAAAGATCTTATAAAAGTAGGGAAGAAGAAAAGACTAAGGGTGTGATATAATGAAAGGCCACTTCCTGATCATGCAACGCCCTACACGTGAAAGTGGTTGAGATTTCTTGATATTTCGAGAAAAGAGTAAAAGCCGACTCTGAAAAAAATGCAAAAAATTCTAAATCTAGTCGCTATACACTCATGAACAAAATTTAAGGAAGTGAAAAGTCTTAAAGTCTCCGGTTCTCTAATTATTTATTATTATTATTATTTTTTTTTTTTTTTTGAAGGAGATAGAAGGCATTTTTGTTCACACTTTAGTTTTCTCGTGTGTCTTCAATAAAGGTCAGTGTATCAAATATCTTTCAGAGTTATTGTTTGAATCTCTATAAACATGCTAAATTTACTTCATTTTTGTCTCTCAATGAATATTACTTTATAGATGGCATAAAGCCATCAACAACATTGTTTTACGATCAGGAGGTGGCCCTTTCACCATATTCTACCAAATGTATTTAGTTTTTCCAATCCGTTTCTACAGATAACAAAACATTCCGAAATGTTTAGGTGATTTTTCTCCGGTAGAGCTGATTCTTATTAAGTTGTTGTTGTTGTTTCTTATTCCTCAAGTCGTTTAAGCGATCTCCATTAGGTTCCATTGTCTCAGCTTTTCTATTATAGTCTGGGGTTTCCCAGAGGTCTTTTTTGGAGGATTTGATACAATTCAATAGATATTCAGGACTGGCAGGCTGGGAATCGTATTTGGGGCATTTCGGGAATGTTTTGATTTTTCCATTAAATTTGAGCCTTCTAAGATGTCCTGTTCTTAATCTTCAAATCGCCGTTTCTTCTTTCCTATTAAGGGTGTGGAAAGAAGATTCGTTAGGAATGGAGGTGTACCAGGGGTGGTTTAAGGTGGATTTCCAGGGAGAGGTTATTCTTTGTTTGTGGATGGAAGAAATTTCTGAATAAGTGAGTTGGGAGTTTTCAGGGTGGCTCTTAAAGCCTTCTTTAGCCAACTGGTCAGCCATCTCGTTGCCGTCTATCTTAACGTAAGAGGGATCCATTGAAACGTGATTTGGTTTTCCTGTGAGATTCTTATTAAGTATATGCTTATTTACAAGCCGATACATAGATGGTCTACCTGATACCTAGCTCTTGTTAAGTCATCTTTGCCATAAAGTAGACCAGGCACGAGAAAGGCGTTTAATACTTTGTAGAGGGGTTTACGTCTTTCTAGAATGGTGAGCTCTGATTAGCCCCAGGTGGAACAACGCCTTGTCTCATTCTTTGTATGGCTACAGTGGTTCTTTGTAGAGTCGTGATGTCAACGCCAGTCTAAGGAGACAGGTTGATGACTTTAGCGCCAGAAGGCCATTTGGAAAACCCCTTGTGATATTCCTGGCTACCTATAGTTAACAAGTGTTCAAAGCTATACCTACAATCAAATACAATTCAAAAGGTTATTTGAGTTTATTTTATTCTAAATAAAGAAAAGTATAGCTTTATGTAGGATTTAATTTATGATATCACAGTCTAACTTGGATAATTTGAAGCCCAAGAGACCAAAAAAAGAAAAAAAAATTCGAATAATTCAAAAATTTGAATTAAAAAGGTTTTGAATAAAATAAACCAAATTCTAGGGACCAAGATAAATATTCGAATTAAAGAAGTTAGAATTATACAAGTTTTACTGTATTTTCTTTGACAACTTGATAAACTGGAATTGCGATTTATTTTGGATATTTTGTTGAGAGACAATATCACCCAAGTTCTTTTATTTCACCCAACGTGTCAATGGTTCTTTGTCACCTTTATCAAGGGAATTACCTGATAAAAGAGTAGGACTTGGTTGTTGTTGTTGTCGCGTCCAAAGAAGAGTCTCAGGTGTCTCCATGCATCTCCATCACAGCAGCAGCAATGTCCACTATCTTTGCTCCTCATTGGAAAATGGGTGCCATTGCCACGTTAGTCACCTTGGAAACGAACCAGAATTTGGTCGAATATTCCAAGGGTCCAGGGGGGACCGCAGGGAGGTGTGGTCGGACTTCTCCCCCCCCCCCTCCCCCCCCCGTAGGACTTGGTGTGTTGCAACATACATTCTCCAACAATTTACCTCACCAACCAACAACTAAGTTTCAACTATGTGATGGCAAAGTACTTCAACCACAGACAACACGGGAAAACCGTCAATATTGATGTGTTGATCACATATTTCAACGTGGCATATGCTCCTGAGATGGCTAGCCTGTACAACCACTATATCAAGACAATATGTACATACAGTAAACTCTCCTATAACGCGATTAATGTGTTTCGTGTTGTATGAAATCGCGTTATAGGAATTCGCGTTGTACGAAATAAAACTTGTATAACGCGAATGTTGTTAGGGTAAATTGTTTTATTTTATAACGCGTTATACGAAAAAGCGCGTTGTATAAATAAATTTGTCGCAATTTTGTTATCGCGTTGTAAAAACTCGCGTTATAGAGTCTACTGTATATGCATATAAAATATATGTCGCTATAACCAGACTGGTTAAATCTTTGAGCCACGCGACAACTAGACGAAATAATAACTCTTGAATATACTTATACATAACAAAGAGTCAGGAGAATAGTATTCATATACAAAAATATGCACCTTTCCATTTATATAGACATTAAGACATTTGTTAATCATTCAAGTACAGAACGTAAAGGGATGATAAAGAATGAGCCGCAACACCAGTTTCGATACAAGAATATCATTCTCCAACAACTTTATCTTATATTCTAATCTGTATACCGGCCCCCCTACTTCACCAGGTTAAACACTTTTGCTTAATTCAACCGATTTCATAACTTCTATCGTATGCGGCTATGAAATAGAAACCACCTCTGTACTGATAAG
>CP092866.1:67495464-67513300 GCA_030710605.1 Cordylochernes scorpioides
GATCTCGCATAACGGTCATATGTTTGTCGATTGGGGAGGTTGATGGACGTCTGTTGTGAGGTCGGCCGATAATATCCACTCCTTGAACCACTTCTGCCATCGGAACACTCACACTACCCTTAGTTTCTATAACACCTTCACCGTGGTTTCTCGTAAATTTCTCGGTGTATAGATAGATCGATTAGTCCGCTACAACCGCAATGGTGGTCTGGTAGAATCACACTGTCGAAACTGCTGGTAAAGGGTTCACTGCTGATGAGCTAAGCCATCTCCATCGTAGTAAAAACTGTTTAAAATGTCTGTTTTTTAATAAGTGGTGTGAAGGGTTTTCTCTTTTATCACCTCACTATGTGAGTGAATCTGTGAAGCACCTAATATTCTATTGAAAAGTAGAGTTTTTATATTTCACAATGTACCATATATTTAAAATGGTATTTAGGAAGAAATGTATAATTGATTTTCACACAACTTGCTCCACCTGTGGAAATAAGATTTGTTATCAAACCCCCCCTCCTCCCTGTTGATGCTCCAAATAAATAGTTGTTTTTGGTGGAAGAGAAATAACTCTCGCACCAACTAATACAGAAGGAGAGAAAAAGTGTTTCCCTGCCTGCCCAACTAACTCTCCCACAAACCCATTATAGGAACTGCGGTCTGGAGGAAGAATAAAAAGTGGTGGAGGGAAGACGGGATCAGGAATGCTGTTAAATTTTATCATGCCGATTGGGAAGAAGGAGGAACACCCGAAGAATTAGGCTAATTTGGTGGTGGGGGGGGGGGGGCGATCAATGGTGGTGGGAACTGAGGCACGTGCTGTGGTGATTAACGGACCATCGCCACATCCCGCCGCCGCAGTGATTCATGCCCTGGCTTCTCCCTGATTTGTTCTTCCGCGGCGGCACCAAGTCTCGCCGCCACATCCATCCAGGTCGTCAGGTCCATCTCTTCATTGCCACATCTATCCAAGTCGTCAGGTCCATAGCTTCCATCTTTTGGCTGCCACTACATCCAGGGGTCTTCAGATCTATCTTCTAACCGCCACATCCATCCAGGTCCCTCATGTCCATCTTCTTACCTCTACATCATCCAGGACGACAGATCCATCTTCCCTCCATCCAGAATGACAAACCCATCTCTCCTCCGCATCCATTCACTTCGTCAGGCCCATCTCCTCACCATCACATCTATCCAGGTCGTCAGGTCCCTCGCTTCCATCTTTTGACCGCCCTGCGTCTAACTGATACATCCATCTAAGTCAAAAGATCCATCTTCTTGCCTTTACATCATCTAGAACGTCAGGTTTATCTTCTCTCAACCGCAACCATCCAGGACGACAAACCTATCTCTCGTCCACATCCATTCACATCGTCAGGTCCATCTCCTCTCCACCCATCCATCCTGGTCTTCAGGCCCATCTTCCCGTCGCCACATCCATCCAGATCGTAGGACAGTCTCCTCATCACCTCATCCATTCCAATCGGCACTTCCTTCTGACACGTCCATCATTGATTCGGCGTAGCCATCACCCACTTCATCATATCATTCGCGTTTTCCTTCTTGTATTTCTGTTTATTTTATAGAAGTCCCTGTAACTCTCTAGATGGGCACCTAAAATGACATGTATGATCACTTTAAGAAGCAGGCTTCAACCTTTCTCGATCACAACAGCGAATCTTTGAAATTTATCAAAATCTCTAAAGTCCATCACTCATCTCTTCCTTGTTTACTCCTCCGTTTCAAACATTACATATGTGTAGTGGATAGAGCTTCCAATCTCCAGCGTTCATCTCAGTTCATTCTCCAATCTTCAGGTCGATTACGCATTATATCGATCACCGTATTTCCATATACCTCGCGAGATAGTTTATTTCAACGGAAACTAACATCGTCAATTCATTCTTTAAACAGAATATAAATAACATTCAAATGGTGATATACATTTTTCATTTCGATTTTTGTTTGTCCCGTGAAATTGTGTTGGATTGGGTTGAGGAGCACAACCAGCTCTAGTAGATAGAACGTAGGATAGATCTAGAATTCTTCCATCCATTGATCTAATATTTTACCAGCTTCCCTCAACCCTATATACACACACTCCTTTTCAATTGAATAATTTCCTGGTAGCGCATTATTTCCATATTGTATAAATAAATACTTGTGTTTTTTTATTTTGTTCTTTTATAAAATATTGAGTCTATTCAATATTTATTTAAAAAGAAATAACCTCGATTTTTTAAGCGGCAAGTTACAAAAATAAAAATAAAAAGAAACACAAAAAAAAAATATGTTAAAATTTATTTTAACAAATTTATAAGCATCTAGATGATTTATGATGTGTGATGCAAGTAGAGTTGGCACATGTAAAGTTTTACTCAGTGATATTGTAAAAAATTGTTTTACCGTTATACAATATATAGATATTATGATGCATTAGCGCGCCATCTGTTATCAAAATTCGAAACTATTATAGACGCGTATGATTCTTTAAAAAAAAAGTAGAAATTGTTTTATGTTAAAAGGAATCATACGCGTCTATAATAGTTTCGAATTTTAATATATAGATATAAATACCATCTTGGAAAATTCTATAGAAATCCAAAAATAGTAAGTAAAGTTTGTTCTTTGTGTATTTTGGAAATTTTAGAGCTCCAGTCGCTATTCAGGAATATACGTTCATTGTTTAAAACATTCTGTGAAATTTATCATACGTACTACATATAATGTAAATGGTTTTCAGATACTGGCTTTTTGGATAGTTACTTGATGCTGAGAGAGATAATAACTTCATAAACCCCGGCTCTATGTGTTTCGATGTTAGAATTCATTATTTGAGCCACATGTGTTTGTACTCATGCCTTTGTTGCTGTAGATAGTGTCTAGAGGGAATGCACAGAAGTTGAAACATATGCTAACCTCTGTGTTGAACATGAGAATGACTATAGGTCCACATTAAAACAGTTACTTAACATGCTCTGATAACCATTGATTGTTTCACACACAAGTCAAAGTGAAGTTCAAATAACCAAACAGGACGCTTAATGTATTGGCAGTCACATTCTACCATGGCTGTTATCACGATTTGACTACTTGTAATTTATAATACCTATTTCAATAATAATCATCCCTTGTATGGATACTAAAGTGAAACACCAGGCTTCCAGGGATACGTTTGTTCAAGAAAATTAATTCGGATATCTAGAAATTTCGGGCATTTATGAGCTTTCATGTTCTGAGGCTATAGATCTGAATTAATTAAAAAAAAAAGAAACATATCCCTGGTAGCCTGGTGTTTTCACTTTAGTATCGATACAAGGAATTTATGGGTTTCGTGCTCTAAAGCTAGAGATCTTAATTCATTTTATTAAAAACAAACTTATCCTGGAAGCCAAATGTTTTCACTTTAATAAATACCTATATTTTGTAACGTCCACGTAGAAGGAAGGAGTATACACAGTCCAGATACAGTAGTAAACTTGTCTAACATGGACCTCGATGTGTGTACAGAGGAGCTGATGCAGAAAACCTTCACCCAGTTCGGTATCATACAAGAGATCAGAGTTTTTAAAGATAAAGGCTACGCTTTTGTAAGGTAAGTTTCCATACGGTTCTTACAACAATGTACTCACTCATGGACAAAACTTTAAAAAGTAGAAAGTCTTTAATGTCGCCGGTTGTCTGTTTTATTTTAAGAAGACAGAGGCAATTTTATTCACACTTAGTTATCTCATGTATCTTCAATAAAAGTCACTGCGTATTAAATATCTTTCAAAATTATTGTCTGAATACCGATATACATTCTAAAAGGTACAACTTCCTTAAGGTTTGTCCATTAATATAGATAGGTTTTTTAATAACAAAAAATCTCTTGACGTACACCTCTAAACACACGTTGGTGGCATAGTCAAACCTTTACAAAAAAAAAAAAAAGGCCTAAGACGTCGTAACTATTTTTATTTCATTTTTATTTTTAGAAAAAGAGTTGCGTCATTTTATGCCTTTTTTTTTTTCAATTTTTCGAAATCCGAAAACTTGTGCTAATGAATAGTCAAACCTGTCATTACTAGGGAGCCGATGGTGAGAGAACCAGTGTTTTCCTATCAAATCTGTCTTACTGTCTCAAACGCATCTCTCTGCTTGAAATATGGAATTCTCAGGAAAAATGAATGAACTTTCCTTGGGAGTTCTGTCTTAGTTATCATTGTACAGCTTAATATCTCAGTGAACTCTAGCCAATGGGGTATAGAAATGCTCAAATATATTTTACACCATAAAATTATAAACCATTGTCAACTTTTCTATCAATAAACTCTATGGTATGTAAAAATGCTCAAATGTAGAAAATGAAAGCGCCCGAGTCACATATGCGACAATATTTCTGGAGACAATTAATCAGAGTTAAATTCACTGAATATAGTCAAAATTTTGGAAATGCATCTCTGAACAGACTTTTCAAACTTGGTGGTTGACTCGGTCCCCCGAGCAGCAACCAGGAAAAGTTCCTCAACTTGACAAAGCCTTTCTCCAAATGTTGGGTCTCCAGGGACAATGATGATTGTCGCCAAGCCACAATGGACGCCAAAGATTTATCAGCAACTTCCTGGGACAGCGAACAAAAAAAAAGCAAGACACTTCAGTGGGAATAACTTGTGGTCTGTAGGGGCTGTTGCAGCCGCCCTGAATTAGAGAATAAAAAAGAGGAAGGAGAAGAATGAATCCAGGCCTCACGACCCAATAATGAAAAAATCATCCATTACAAAAATATTTTTTATAATCAAAAAACATTTATTGAGGAGGAAAGCTAAATTATTCAGATGTACGGAATGGTATAACAACAGCTTGGACCAAACCCAGGACCATTTTGGCAAGGGGCCATTCATCGAACAAGCAAAGCCCAGATATTCTTCCCATTGAAAGAAAACTTTTAAGAACATTTAAATTGGCGTGGCCCCTTCATTAGCCTGGGACCTCTAAAAGCCACTTAGGGTCTTGTTCCTCACTAAATGGAAGATCTACCAGACCTTTTACCGCCGATCTTGTCATTTTACGCTTTTTGAAAATCACTTTAGCAACTTAGCAGCAGACAGAGTAAATAGGGTGCGTCCCCCCATCCTCCTTAGTGAATTACCAGGGATTGTTGTTCTTGATTCTGTTTATACGTACCGCCATCTTGTTCATTTAACCTGTATCATTTCAATTTGTTCATATCTATACTAGGAATGCCACCTGTGAATAGCCTTTTAATTTACCTAAAATTTGTTTTTAAATGTGAGGCTTATTATTTGGAGGGAAAATGTAACGTACAAATGTTGGCATTATACGATATCAAACTAGCATATAGCATTTTGAAATATGCTACGTGAGGATTTATAGGTCCTTTTTCATATAAAATAATAAGATGGAGAGTGTATAGAGCTCAGATGTACGTAAATAAAGTCCATCTCGATTGTTGAATCGGAAAATTCCATGCAAATCCAAAAATATTTGTTGTGTGGCTTTTTTTTTAATATGGGAAAATATCCATATTTATTCAAAATGCAAACTTTAAACAAAGTGCATAGTAAATATAATTTTAAACAGTTTTGAATCAGTTTGAAATACACCCAGGATGGCAGGGACAATATTCTGTTGTAAGGTCTCTTCGGGGGGGTCTTGTGTTAGGCTTGGCTAATAGTACAAATATTTAACAGTGCAGATATTCAACATTGCAAATACTGAACAGCACAGACATTGAACAGTGCAGACATTCAACAGTGCAGACACCGAACAATGCATACATTCAACAGTACAGCGACTGAAAAGTGTAAATATTCAACAGTGCAGACACTGAATAGTGCAGACATTGAGAATTTCAAATACTGAACATTGCAGACATTGAACAGTGTAGACATTCAACAGTAAGGACATTCAACAGTGCAGACACCGAACAATGCATACATTCAACAGTACAGCGACTGAATAGTGTAAATATTCAACAGTGCAGACATTGAACAGTGCAGACACTGAATAGTGCAGACATTCAACAGTGCTGACGTTGAGAATTTCAAATACTGAACAGCGCAGACATTGAACAGTGTAGACATTCAACAGTAAGGACATTCAACAGTGCAGACACCGAACAGGGAAGACAGTACAGCGACTAAATATTACAAATATTCAACAGTGAAGACTTTCAACAGTGCAGAAACTGAACAGCGCAGACATTCAACAGTGCAGAATTTCAACAGTATAGGCATCCTATGAAATCAATAAAGAATTCAAGGCTAAGTTTCTTGCACAATTTTATTTCTCTAGCATTCGGACTAACATGACCTTCAACAGGACCAACTAGGTAATATACACGCCTAAATATTTTTTCATCTGTTTAATAACACCATCGTGTTATACGTTCTGTTCAACGAAATGGTGTTTCTGTCACTACGGTTTTGTGTTCCAACATTCTCAAACGATGTCCATTTTCCCGACCGTCGGCTTCTGATTTATTTATATTTAACACGCGGCCCTAGCTTGCTCTTTCATAAATGTCTCGATTAATAATTTTGGCTATCAACCTTTTATTAAGAATGTCGTTATTTTTAGGGAGAACACACATCCCGTGATAGAAAATCCACGAAGCATTGAGCACCAGTGTCTTAGTACGTTGCTACCAAACTAGAGGATGTAACGGATAGAGCCCAACCCTAGTTGAAGTGAGTGGAAGTAACCGAACACAGGTGTGATTTGAACTGCTCCTACATGTATGGGCAAATGGTGTATTTACAGTGTTAGCACGTTTTCTATGATGTTTCTTCTAGAAAGAACGAGCTGACTCAATTCGATTCAATTCGATTTATTTCACACAACAAAAAATAATTACACTACGATTTAATGCGATTTAGTTGTATGTAACACAAAAAAAAACAAAAGAAAAAAAAATAATAATGATGATAAGTGACAATAAAATTCTATGAATATGAATTATAATTAATTAATAAAATACAATAATAATAATAAAAAATAAAACCTAACATATGGATTACTATAATAATGATAATAAAAAAACCTAACATACAGTATAGTATAAAAGGAGCCAAAGAATAATTGACAACTGGACATTCCCAGGATATTTTTCCTTTGTTTGTGAGGTAGTTGATCCATTGTACAGTGATCTGTACCATCCAGAGAGAGGGAAATCAATGACCGCATGTGTACGACAGGTTCGCCACGAAGGAGGCCGCAACCCACGCCATCGTGGCCACCCACAACCACGAGATCAACGGCCAGCTGGTGAAGTGCTCGTGGGGCAAGGAGGCCAGCGATCCAAACAATCAGCAGCAGCAGGTGGGTGTCCCGGCAGTTATAGAACACTGAAGTACCATTCGGCAAAAAACAAAATCTGATGTGCTGCGCGATATGCCGCAGAGCCTGGCTGCCCAGTACACCTACCCCTACCAACAGCTAGGGTACTGGTACCCTCAGGGTTACCCGCAGCTCCAGGGGCAGTTCATGCAGTACCCCTACGGCCTCCCCTATGGCAGCCAGGGGTTTGGGTAAGTTTCTTTGTCTCTCGCTTCCACAGAAGGAAACTGAAGATTTTATACATATATGTTCATAAAGTATTCCTAGACTGCCTTTTAAATAGGTGTGAAAACTGAGCCACGTCTATCACACGCCAATGTACGAATTGTCGCGAATCTAAAAAAGTCTTCAAACTTTTTCTGAAACATTGTCCACAGCGGTCATATCATAGGTTTGGGATCCTCTTGAATTGACTCGCTGCACACCTATATCAAAGGTTGGCGTTGGCTCTGCTCATGAAAGTGATATGAGACAGGCGTTTATAGAAGGTTGAAGCTAAAAGTTAATTAAGAGTGACACTTGAGTTTTTTAAAACCTCCTGGTTAACTACGTAATTCTCACCTTGTTTAATGTAATTAGAACTAACGTGCCGAGACATATTCTAGCAGTCTCGATTATAGGACTCTACAGCGGGGAATGTGGGTTGAAGTCGGTTTAAACATGTTGGAGAATTGAGGTATAGTAGGACAGTTCTAATTGAGCTTGCATTTAATATACAGAAAACTTTAAATTTGTTATAAATAGTGAAGGAGTTCACATAATTTGATCAAATAAACGACGGGACGTGGTTAAAGTAAAAAAAAAAAAGACGCGGCTTTAATAATAAAAATGGAGTGGCTAAAGAAAACAAAGGGGCGTGGCTATAGTAAACAAAGAGGCGTAATTCATGTAAACAATGGGTTGTGGCTAAAATAGACAAGGGGCGTGTCTATAGTAAACAAAGGGGCGGGGCTAAACATAATCAAGATACTTCGCTAAAGTAAACCACGGTGTGTGGCTAAAGTAAGCAAAGGGTTAGGCTAAGTTAAAAAGGGGCGTGTCTATAGTATAAAAAAGAGGCGTGGCTATAAAACAATCAAAGAGGCGGTCTAAAGTAAACAAGGGTGTGAGAGTTAACAACGGTGGGCGTGTCCAGCGTGGGAGGGGGCGGGATGGCCCCGGCCTGGCCCCCCGGACAGCCCCAGCTGGCGGCAGCGGCAGCGGCTGCAGCAGCGGCGGCAGCAGCGGCCCAGAGCCCCCTAAGCTCGGCCGCCCCCGCGGGCATGCTCGGCGCCGCCTACCCGGTGCAGCAGTACCAGGCCCAATAGCGACCGTCCGTCCTCACCTGCCGCTCCTCCCACGTCCCTCCCCTTTGTTCACCCTTTTGATAAGACCGGTGCGATGATCTTTCTATCATCCGCCGCCATCTTGGTTGTTTCTCTCCTCCCTCCCCTGTTCTGTTCGGCGGTGACCTCCTCTCTCTCTTTCCCTCTACATGGACGGAAGTACAGCCATTGTAGGACGTCTACACGACCTGTAGAGCGACTAGAGAGTGTAACTGTACCTTAGCTATGGATGTGCATATATGTTGTCATTGTTATGTAACTCAGCCTCCCTGCTGGAGGTGTTTCGGCATATAGAAGTCGTATATATATATACATATATAACACTAGGGCTGCCCGTCTCCGTTTGAGAGGAGCTGCGTATAAGGACGTCGGAAAAATTTGTTATATATATAAGCTAATATTATATTGATATATAAATATATATATAAATGCCACGGTTTAGCTACCAATGATATTTTGGGTAAGACCTGATATATAAAGATTTGCCCAATATTTTCATACTCGGATTTAGGAGTCCATCACTTCGTCGCCAACATTGAGCTAACTCCAGGAATACAAACAATTACACACTCGAGATTTTTGTGGAGTTCTATTTGGGAAATATGAGAAAAAAATGTTATCGTTTTTGGTTATATAGAACCTATTATATATATATATATTATATATACATATATACATATACAACCACAACACACATAACATTTATATATATGATATACATATATTATTATTATTGCATATATATTACTTATTGAAGGAAAGATAATATATTTGAAGAGAGAGAAGAATTAACAAAGAAGCTGTACCCCACATACACACCTATCGCCGATATGTACAAAACAAACAAAAAAAAAGAAGAAAAAAGCTAGAGCGTGAGCACGTTGTACAGTACAGATGCTTGTAGAGGTGCAGGCTATCGACGTAGACACCTTCTAGATCTTTCCATGGTAGACTCAATAGGTTCTTGTAGCGCGCATCACAAACAAGGAAACAACAAATCAACAGGTTAGTTCAGTTTGGTTAAGCGTGGAGTCGAATCTCCCGCCGTTGGTTGATTTCTCTTATTTCACATACACCCGATGAATAAATAAAGCCAAAACCAAAGTTTTTTGATAAGATAGAAGAAGAATAAAAAATGAACTGTTGAGGTATATATATATATTATATATATTTATTAAAACATAGCATTATATTAGGGGGAAAGTCAAATAAATGGCTGACGTTTTTAGATACTGTGTTGTCGCTTCATTTCCTCTCACACACTCCTTGATGGGATGTATGTACCTACAGTACTGAAGGTAAGTCTGGTGGAGATTGCTGGGTAACACGAGGACTGGAAACTTACAGCTTTGGAAACACGCAGCACAGACTTTAAGAATGTTCCATCTATATTAACCAATTGACTGAAGTACTGATATACTGAGGTGCTGATGTACTGGAGTACCGATGCGCTGAAGTTCTGGTGTATTGGAGTAGCCATTCACTGAGGTGCTGATGTACTGGAGTACCGATGCACTGAAGTGCTGGTGTATTGGAGAAGCCATTCATTGAGGTGCTGATGTACTGGAGTACCGATGCACCGAAGTGCTGGTGTATTGGAGTAGCCATTCATTGAGGTGCTTATGTACTGGAGTACCGATGCACCGAAGTGCTGGTGTATTGGAGTAGCCATTCACTGAGGTGCTGATGTACTGGAGTACCGATGCACTGAAGTGCTGGTGTATTGGAGTAGTTATTCATTGAGGTGCTGATGTACTGGAGTACCGTTGCACTGAAGTGCTGGTGTATTGGAGTAGCCATTCACTGAGGTGCTGATGTACTGGAGTACCGATGCGCTGAAGTTCTGGTGTTTTGGAGTAGCCATTCACTGAGGTTCAGATGTACTGGAAGACCGATGCACTGAAGTGCTGATGTACTTAAGTACCGATGCACTGAGGTTCAGATGTACTGGAGTACCTATGCACTGAGGTGCTGATGTACTTAAGTGCCGATGCGCTGAAGTGCTGGTATATTGGAATAGCCATTCACAGAGGTTCAAATGTACTAGAGTAGCGATGCACTGAAGTGCTGATGTACTTAAGTACCGATGCACTGAGGTTCAGATGTACTAGAGTACCAATATACTGAGGTGCTGATGTAATTAAGTACAGATTCATTGCGGTACTGATGTAATGGAGTACCGATGCATTGAAGTGCTGGTGTATTTGGGTACCGATGCACTGAAGTGCTGGTGTATTAGAGTAGCCATTCATTGAGGTGCTGATGTACTTATGTACCGATGCACTGAGGTACTGATGTACTGGAGTACCGATGCACTGAAGTGCTGGTGTATTGGAGTAGCCATTCATTGAGGTGCTGATGTACTGGAGTACCGATGCACCGAAGTGCTGGTGTATTGGAGTAGCCATTCACTGAGGTGCTGATGTACTGGAGTACCGATGCACTGAAGTGCTGGTGTATTGGAGTAGTTATTCATTGAGGTGCTGATGTACTGGAGTACCGATGCACCGAAGTGCTGGTGTATTGGAGTAGCCATTCACTGAGGTGCTGATGTACTGGAGTACCGATGCACTGAAGTGCTGGTGTATTGGAGTAGTTATTCATTGAGGTGCTGATGTACTGGAGTACCGATGCACTAAAGTGCTGGTGTATTGGAGTAGCCATTCACTGAGGTGCTGATGTACTGGAGTACCGATGCACTGAAGTGCTGGTGTATTGGAGTAGCCATTCACTGAGGTGCTGATGTACTGGAGTACCTATGCACTGAAATGCTGGTGTATTGGAGTAGCCATTCACTGAGGTGCTGATGTACTGGAATACCGATACACTGAGGTGCTAATGTACTAAAGTACCGATGCACTGAGGTGCTGATGTACTAAAGTATCGATGCACCGATGTACTGGAGTACCAATGCACTGAGTGAAATATGTACTGGAGTAGCGATTCACTAAGGTACTGATGTTTCTAATCACAGTGCTCTACAATTTACTGTAATACTGATAAGGAAGTCACTCTATCATAGCCGTGCCCAATAGTTTCAACTTTGAACAATCCAGATTTTTCTGATAGAAATCATCAAAGATACAAGTGATGTTCACCTGAGTACTTAAAATAGAAGTCAGCTTTGAATTGTTGATTGCTCTTCGTTTGCTTGAAGCCTTTGGAGCTTTCAAATTTGAAACTTTTGGGCACGTTTTCCTGCACATTATCAATATGCGTTATCAAGCACACATTGTATAGCTTTCCACTCAGTACACCATAGTCCATTGATATATTTGATCAAGTTATTAATATATATATATATATATGATAAGACCCAACGGTAGGAAAAATAAAATCATCCAAAAGCTGTTTTAATTGTAAAAGTGCGGGAGAATGATATTCAAATTAAAAAAAGTGGCGCCTCTCTCTTTGGATAGAATCATTAAAATAATGCATCGATAAAATCCATGTAAATAGTATTTCTTTCATCTTATTTGCACAGAAGGCCTATTTCAGATCAATAAAACTGGTGTTTTGGCATTGAATCAATGATCTGCATATACTCTTTCTCTTCTTCTCTACAGATAATATTAACGAAATACGATATTTTAATGTTTTTGTTCAAAGGAGAGGTTTCCTTTTTGATGATGTTTTCTATGGTGATGTTTAACGCACCATTTATATATACCAATGTATTTCTCAATTGAAAGATGAGATTAATAGTTGATAAAGAATCAACTTTCATTTTATAAAATTGTAAAAAAAATGTTTTTCTCGTTGATATTTTTGCATAATAATATCATTTTTCGCACACAGAAGGCTGTTGTATTTCATATTTACCAGAAATTGTTCTAGCTCAAAGGAGACCTCTTGTTAGAATCTGTCAAGCTACAACAATCCCTCACCTATTTTGAAGAATGGAGATTTTAGGTGGATTACACAGGAGTATATTTTGAATTTCCTTTTCAACTTTAAAAAATCATACGTTTCAATTAGCTGAAGAAGAGTTTTCCCGAAAGCTTCCTTTAATCAAGTAAATAAAGAGTTGCAGCATTTTTTTTGATTTTTTTTTTGCAGATTTTCGATTGTTTAAACCCCACCCTCTTTTTTAAAGACTATTTTCATTTAAAATTTGATTGGGAGAATCTTAAAAATAAAAAATATATATTTTTGTGTTCGTGTATTTTTAATCATAACTTATAAAGAAAGAATTGTTTGCTGAAAAGTTTTGTTCTACTGGATATACCGAAATTGGTATCTATAACAAATATATTTTTAATATTTTGTTGTTTTTTAAATAGCATAAAAATAAAGTGTACGTGATTTTGTAGAAATAAAAAGGAAAGTTTCAAAAATACGTCTGTTTTCTCATTTTTATATTCAATAGATATTGACAATTTATATTAAATTTTATATATACTTTTGACACAAAGTTTTTTAATGGGGGATATGCAAATTATGTACGTAATAGAAAAATTTGCATAATTTCTAAGCAAACGAGAATAATTAATTAAAAAAATGTGTAGTCCTCAATATCCCAAGGTTGCTTCAGTCAAAATACTCACATACCTATAGAAACATTAATTTACAAATATCTAAAGTTGGAAACAAATTTGTCATGTTAACAATGAACACGAATTTACATATTGAATAAACGTGCAACTTGGCAGCTGAGCGACACCTGTTATAGTGTAAGTACGTGTAGTTAAGTACTAGTTAATTCCTATTAGCCTAACCTTGACGATAAATAGTTAGATCAACACAATCAACCTTTACGAATACCATGGTACTATGGCTGACCTAGTCTTCACCAAATGTATTTATGTTTTAAAAGATCTTATAAAAATAGGGAAGAAAAAACTCAGGATGTGATATAATGAAAGGCCACTTCCTGGTCATGCAACGCCCTAGAAAGTGGTTGGGATTTCTTGATATTTCGAGAAAAGAGTAAAAGCCGACTTAGAAAAATGTGAAAAATTCTAAATCTAGTCGATATACACTCATGGACAAAATTAAAGGAAATGGAAAGTCTGATGCTCCGGTTCTCTATTTATTTATTATTATTATTATTATTTTGAAGGAGGTAGAGGCAATTTTGTTCACACTTAGTTATCTCGTGTGTCTTCAATAAAGGTCACTGTGTATCAAATATATTTCAGAGTTATTGTCTGAATCTCGATAAACATGTTAAAAGGTAAACCTTCCTCAAGTTTTGTCCATGAGTGTTATTTTATAGATGGCATAAAGCCATCAACATCATCATTGTTGTTGTCATATTCTAACGCATGTATTTAGTTGTACCAATCCTTTCTACAGATAACAAAACATTCCGAAATGTATTGGTGATCTTAGGTAGAGCTATAGGTAGGATATATAGAATATAAGTAGATGCTTATTTACACGCCGATACATAGATGGCCACTTGGTATCTAGCTCTTGTTAAGTCATTTTTGCCATAAAGTAGACCAGGCACAAGAAAGGTGTTTAATACTTTGTAGAGGGGTTTACGTCTTTCTAGAATGGTGAGCTCTGACTAGCCCCAGGTGGGACAACGCCTTGTGTCATTATTTGTATGGCTCAGTGGTTCTTTGTAGAGTCGTGATTTCAACGCCAGTCTACGAAGACAGGCTGGTGACTTTAGCGCCAGATAGCACTTTGGAAAACTCCTTGTGATATTCCTACATATAATTTACAAGTGGTCAAAGACGAAGCTTTCATTAATAAAACACCTTTCAAAAGATTATATAAAAGGGCGTACCTGGATCTGTAAAGAAAAAAAACCTTTTTTTTCTTAAAATATTTCGAGAGATTGCTCCCTCTTTATCAATTTTTATATATCAATATTAATTAATGGATCGCCTTTTGACTCAAACTATTCAAAAGGTTTAGAAATTATTATAATATAAATAAAGAAACATATCGCTAATGTAGTATTGAATTTATGATATTTTGTTCTTCGCCTACTTGATAAACTGGAATTGCGTTTATTTTGGATTTTTGTAGAGAGACAATATCGCTATATGAACCATGTTCTTTTATTTCACCCAACGTGTCAATGGTTCTCTGTCGACTTTATCAAGATAATTACCTGTTAAAAGAGTAGAACTTGGTGTTGTGTTGCAACAGACTTTCCAACAATTTACCTCACCAACCAACAACTAAGTTTCAACCATGTGATGGCACAGTACTTCAACCAGACAACACGGGAAAACCGTCAATATTGATGTGTTGATCACATATTTCAACGTGGTATATGCTCCTGAGATGGCTAGCCGGTACAACCACTATATCAAGACAATATGTAAATATATGTCGCTATAACCACACTGGTTAAATCTTTGAGCCACGCGACAAATAGACGAAATAATAACTCTAAAATATACTTAAATATAACAAAGTGTCAGGATAATGGTATTCATATAAGAAAAGAGGTACCTTTCTATTTTAATAGGCATTGAAACAATTCATTTTGTTTATGACTCCAGGACAAAACGTAAAGGGATGATAAAGAATGAGTCACAACACCAGTTTGCCTTTTCGATACAAGAATACCATTCTCCCGCAACTTTATGTTTTATTCTAATATGTACATATGTCGTTCCAACTACTTCACCAGCTTAAACTCCTTTTGGCCAATTCGACCTATTTCATAACTTCTATCCTATGCGGCTATGAAATAGAAACCACCTCTGTACTGATAAGGATCATTGCCCGAAACCATGGTATACAGGTTGGATTTTTGTCTTATTTGTCAGGTGTCGTAGCTTTATTACTACCTTAAAGTTTTTTACTGGGGCGATAAGCAAAATGCATTGGGTTATTGCATGTTTAAAGGAAAAGAGCGGTTTCTTTTGGCATATCCATATACATGCAACAGTCTTGTTGCAGAACTATTCGCCGACGCTTGAAAAGGTATTGTTCGCGAAAGCAAAAAAAAAAAAAAAAGACAGTGGGCGAAGGGTAATTTTTCAGAGCGTCATAAAAAAAATGTCCCTGTTCAGATGTTGATAGGCGAACTACCTTTAACGGACTGCCTTCGTCTTTGGATTTCCGGGCTAATTGGCCTATCAGGTAAGGTATTCTAGCCCCAACATGGCTGCAAAACGCGATCTGGTGGCAAGGGATCCTAAGATCAGGCAGTGGAGGTGTCATCGCAGGGGTGGAGGAAGCTGGAGAAGTCAGGGAAACAACGCCTTGATGCAGTGAGAAGCAGGGATGGAGGCCAGTTGAGGAGGCAGGAGGAGGTGGAGGCAGGTGGTCCTAGAAGCCTAGAACTTGAGGGCTCTAGACTTCAGGATGGGGCAGCTTGAGGCTCTCGCCTCGTGCTTGTCAGGAAGGCCCTTGGCACAGCAGTTGGCACACTTGGAAGTGCGCTGGTCGGCAATGGAAGGGCAGGCGCGACCTTCATGGCCGTCTTCACCGCAGTGGAAACACTTTGGAGCTCTGGAGCATTGCGCAGAGTTGTGGCCGAAGCCACAACAGCGGAAGCAGACGCGGGAGCGGATGGACTCTTCGAAGTTGAGGATTACTCCATCAACCACGATCCTCCCGCGCGCGCCCAGGGCTCTGAAGGTCTTGAGGCCCACCTCGATGAAGGCGGTGCGGGTCCCGTTTCTGGGTGCAGAACGGTGCGCCACGCGCACCACCTTGTCCCCAGGAAGTTGTTTGACTGCAGGGGTTTCCAGGAAGGTCTCCTCAATGGTGGAGTTGGGTGTCTCCTCATCCACTTTGAAGAGGCAGATGCGTGGCAGGATCTCCTTCTTTTGGCGGACCTTCATACCATCCAGCTTGTTGGCCAGGGAGGTAGCTACTGCAGGGATGGAGTCAGGGTTGCTGGAATGGAGGACCAGCTTATCCTTAGTGCGCAGGGAAGCCCAAACGCCTTGGGGGAGAGTGTGGGCAGCGCGGACAGCTTTTACCATCTCCCTAGGGTCAGCCAGCGGGTTATCAGAGATAACCACTGTGTGGGCCGCCGATTTCTCTCCGTGGAGGGTCACTTGGGCGGCCGCCGGCTTGGATGCGCGGGAAGGCACAGGTTTGGCAGGACCTTGCAGGTTTGTCCTCTTTGCAGGTGGGTTGGGAGCCTCAGGCTGCTTCCTCTTTGTAGGAGCAGGAACAGGCAATGTGGGGGCAGGCTTCTTCGCTGGGAGAGCAGCAGGAACAGGGGTGGCGGGCTTGATTGGGTCAGTCTGGGAGCAGGTGTCCTTGCAGCAAGGAGCTGGGCAGGTTTGGGTAGAGGTAGAGTTAACCAGGGGGCGGGCGGAGGAGGCTTCGAGGGCAGTGAATTTCTCCAGGAGTTGGTCCCGGTCGGCAGTCATGGCCTTCAGTTTCTCTGAAAGCCCAAGGATGCAGGCGTGGCGATTCTGGAGAAGCCTATCAATGGTGGAGTGCAGGTCAGGATGGGAGAAGCTGTTGTATTTGAACCCGGTGATCCTGTCAATTTCTTCAACAGTCTCAGGGGTAATTAGGAGGCCTTCAGATTCTTGGTAGAGGGCGGTATTGTAGTTGGCGGAGGATCCATAGTAGTTTGGTGATGGAAAGGAGGAACCGACGTACACAGGTGCAGCGCGATAGCCCATTGCAACCATGTCAAAGGGCGGCTTGGCATTCCACATAATTACTTCCTGTTCACGATTACATTCTTTGGCGGGCGTAACTTTCGGTTTTCCTCTTCCCATATTGATGGAGGATGGTGCGGGCGGCCGCTCTGGAGAGCAGTTAGCAGTAGAGCCAGGGGTCTTCAGGGAAGCACTCAGAGAATAGATCTTCTCTGTATGTAATCTGGAGGTGGAATGAACGACTAACGGACTGCCTTCACGGCAAGAATTATATATGTACCGTCATAGGCACTTCCTGGAAGGGGAAAGAAGGGAAAACTATTTACAGAACAAACAAGTGAAAAACAATTTACAAGTAAAACATGTACAATATAGGGGTTTAATAAAGATTTACAATTTTTTTTAAATGTCTATTCAAATTGTACAAAGGATTGAAAACAGTATTTTGAAAGAAAAAAAAAGTAACATACATATTATACATGGAAAAATGTTCAAAAGTGAAATTGTAATTGTATTGGGATCAGGTGGATAAATTAAGAAAAATACATCTCCTGATCGTGCAACTAAAATTTGCTGATGCTTTGCGCCATCTGTCGGAATAAATATAAACTAATCGTTAATTTTTAATTATCCCAG
>CP092866.1:67513400-67540275 GCA_030710605.1 Cordylochernes scorpioides
AATTGGTCAAATGGCCATTCTTGATTAATCAAGAAAAGCTAACCATGTACGCGTTTCGGGCTGTTGGCCCTCGTCATATATATGTATAAATTGAAAAAATTCCCAATGTAGGCTAGAGGTGGACAAGAAGCATACGAGAAGTAGATGACAAATAGACAAGAAATATAGGTGACGCAGAGCAAGAGCTTGTACCTTATTTATAGTTAGAGGTAATATGCAAATAGAAGCGACGAGGCCGCATACAGGCCTCTCTTTGTCATGGCAAAACGCTCTTTGTGAGGTACGAAACTCTGTTTTCAGTACGATATTTTATTCATATATTTAAGTGGGAGGAATTTTATCCCGCCAGCTAGTATTCGCCAACTATGCTAAATAAACTTGCACAATACGTTTAACAGGAAAGGACGGGCGAAGCCATATCGTCATACTAAATACCACAATAGCATGTAAGAACAAAGTAGGTGTATTCTCGCGTAGAAAGAGGAAACTCTCTCTAAATTTCGCTTATTTAAACGACATACTTGCTACTGGAATAAATGGCCACCCGAGTAATTCAATGCTTCAAGTTCTCCATAGGCTTGAAGTCGAATACAGTGTACTCCGCTTATAACAAAGTCGGTTATAGCGAAATTCCGCATATAGCGAATGAAATTGTCTGCACGAAAGAAAAGAAGGGCTTAAACCATTAAAAGAACTCTGGATATTGCGAAGTCGGATATAAAGAATTTTCGCTTATAACGAAGTGATTTGCATGTATAAATTTTTATTTTATCCGTTTATAACGAAGTTTTCTCATTTACCA
This sequence comes from Cordylochernes scorpioides, assembly GCA_030710605.1. Classification (NCBI taxonomy): domain Eukaryota; kingdom Metazoa; phylum Arthropoda; class Arachnida; order Pseudoscorpiones; family Chernetidae; genus Cordylochernes; species Cordylochernes scorpioides. Next base: position 67,514,203 of record CP092866.1, read on the forward strand.
TTATAATTGACTAATATATTATGCATAATATATATTAAATTACAACGTGTGAATGACACAAATTTAATGATACACAACAAATAAGTTAATAATATACAATTTTAAAATATGCAAACATATTATAAGTATTTTTTTTTACATTATTTAAACAAAATTAAATTGTTTAATAAACGCTTATATTTTATTAACGTTTACCATGGCAGGAGAACGAAAACAAACAAGAAACTCACTATCTCTGTCAGTCAAGCTGCAAATCCTAAGAGAGATTGAAGTGGAGAAGAAGAAAAAGACAGATGTTGCCCAGAAACATAATATCCCACAGTCGTCGCTCAGCACCATAATAAAGAACTCTGAGAAGATCCACCAACAAGCTCTGCATGCGGGAGAAAGCAGTCGGAAACGAGCACGTGGATCTACATATGCTGATGTTGATGAGGCTCTGCTGCAGTGGTTCAAGCAGGCAAGAAGTGCAGCGCTTCCAGTTAATGGTCCATTGCTTTCCGAAAAGCAGGTTCGGCACATCGACAAGAAGATGGCTGGACAACATCGACAAATTATCCTCCTGCTTGACAATTGCGGCGCTCATCCCCCAGACATGCAGGGCCTCACAAATACTCGTATAGCATTCTTGCCGCCAAATACCACTTCAATGCTGCAACCATGCGACCAAGGCATTATTCGCAATTTCAAGATGATTTATCGAACGCGTTTAATGAGGAAATATTTGACGGCATACGATGCTGGAACAGCATTAACAATCAATCTTAAGCAAGCTGTGGATATTATATCTGTAGCATGGAATGATGTGCTTCCAGCGACAATTTCCAACTGTTGGCATCATAGTGGAATTATTAAGTCCGATGTCAGTTCTCCATTGGATACACCACAGCCTGCAACACAAATGTGGGAGCAACAAAGCCTCTTCGATCGCATGAAAGAAGTTTTAAAAATACCGTTAGAGATGGATTTCGATTCTTATGCTGACGCTGACAATGACGTCGTTACAAATGCCATGTTATCCGATGTAGAAATTGTCGAGAGCATTCTTCAAGCAAAAGAAGAAGAAGAAACGGACCAAGTTGATGAAGAAGTAGACCCAATTGTCCACATTCCGCATCCAAAAGAGGTCTTGGAGAGCATTCAAACTCTGCGATTGTTTCTTCAATATCAGGATGAGTCCAAGTCTCTTCATAGGCATCTGTCAGACTTGGACAACATCGAAAAGAGTGTTCAGCACTTGTTACTGACTTCTAAATGTCAAAAGAAAATCACAAACTACTTCTCCAAAAACACCTGATGAGGTTGTTATTGATCTTTGTGTTGCTCTTTTGAGTTGAATAGTAAATAAAATTATTGGTACAAAACATTTTTTTTTCCAACTGCGGATATAACAAACTTCGGATATAACAAAGTGATTGTCATGGATAATGCGACTTCGTTATAAGCGGAGTACACTGTATATCTCAATAAACATCAATGGTAACTGCATCCAACTTTGGCCCGACGATATCAGGTATGAAATAAAGTAAGGTGATTACTAGTGATAAAACTACGTATAGGGTCAAGTCATTTTACAGTTTAAAAGGAAATTTAATTCCCATGACATGCTCCACTCCACCGAGCTGTGCGACCCATGTTCCTGCGAAGTGCCCTTGGATCTGCAGGCTTGGCTCTTCGGCGTCGGCCTCCATCCACTAGTGTGGCGAAGGCTACAATCTACAAATACCATTTTAGTCTTGAGATAGGAAATGTTAGCCCCATATTGACCTATCCATTCTGTAGTAAAAAACTCTCGCGGCCATCGGTGGCTGAGTTTTCCCCACGGTGCCACGGTTATACATTGTTACGTCGTACCCAGACGCTGTTCGTGTTCTTTGTCTGATCAGGATACCACAAAGATACACACGTGAGTTCGAGGGATGCAGCAAACGTTAGGGCTTTATTATACGTGGCACTAAACAGAAGAAGTACAATCAGTGGGACTTGCCTTCAACTTCCCCGTCAGAAGAATCCTCGGCGCCGTGGATGTCACTCTTGGGAAACGTCCCGCTCCACACTATACACGTCCAGCCTGGCTACACCGGCTTGTTGGCCGCTCCGATGTCAGGTTCTTCTGGCTCCCCCTTGCAGGATCATCCACACGGTCACACTTCCCCGGAGACAACTCCCCACGTGTTCTACTTGCCGCAGATGTGACCAGACTGCCCGTTGTCCTCCCCCACTTTGGAATGCTGTTTTTGGCGCCTCACACACGGCAGCTGGAGTCCACCCCTCTTTCTCCAACTTAACTCTGGAATCTTGGCCTTTTTATCCATTTTACAATATGTATATTTATAAATTATTTTATTTTGAAAATAGAGCAATCCATAAATAAATCTTTAATTAAAAAGGCATATATTGGATCAAAAAATAATTTATTCGGCCAACTGAAATATTGGTAAAATAAATGATTTTTTGATCCAATATATGCCTTTTTAATTAAACATTATTTTATATATTTATTTTATTTTTATTCCCTCCGAAGAGTTTGTGAAATAATTCGAGATATGTATCCATTTTGGCCAATATTTTATTTCATAATTTAAAGAATATTTTGAAAATGTTTCTCTTCCAGAATTAGCTTATACAAAAAAAAAGTGTATTTATTAAATTACTAGACGCGTGACCCGGGCTTCGCCCCGGGATTGACCCGTGTGCATATCTACCCGAGTGATTTAGATAATATTTTTCAAATAATTGTTTGTTATTAGCATTATCTATTTGTTTGCATCACATAATTTAATCTAATCTTTGATAGAGGGCGCTGTTCGCGAGCTAAGTAGAATAATTTGAATATAGTTTTAATAATTGATTTATATATTTTTAAAAATAGCCTATGGTCTTCCCCGTATTTTTTTTACCTATGTATGGAAATTTTGGTTTGAATTAGTGAACTACTGCGAATTTGTATACCGAACATACAAACAAACAAACATACAAACATTGATTTTTATATATTACTAGCCGAATGACCCGGGCAACGTCCGGGTTTTACCCGAATAAATGTTTTTATTCAAATACTATTCGTTACAATTATAAATTGGCGCCGTGGATGTCACTCTTGTGAAACGTCCCGCTCCAAACTTTGTGTGAGAAGCGATATTTTTATAGAAAGATGATCTGGCTTTTGTTTTCTGCTCGAATGAATGTTTTTCTGTTAGAATTTTGTTCCTGCGTACAAAATAATGAACTGGTTTCACCCGTGGTCTCTGCTTTTTGGAATTTTTCCCGATATAATTTTGTATCTGATAATCAAACATGATACAGCAATATCGTCATCATCATTTTCTGACTAAAAATATATAGTTTTAATAATTGATTTATATATATTTTTAAATAGCCTATCTATATAAAACAAAAGGACTTAAAAGCGCGAATGTTTCTTTTATACATAAAACGAACCTCTACTGTCCTTACTGCGATGAAAAAATATATTGGGAGGGCTTGGCTCATCAGTGGTGAACCCTCCCAGCGGTTTCGCCGATTTAATCCACCAGACCGCTTCTCAGAGCTCTAATATTGTATTGGATCATTCTGCTTTTATATGCTACACTGAAGGATGGAATCTTAGAAATGGTTTTCAAGTAAACTATGGACATAAGCTTATAGGACAGTAGAATTATATTCAAATATTTGCTTCGAGCAATGCTCTTCAGCAAACTATAAAGACAAGGTCATTAGGAATAAATTAACACAAAGCAATAACGCGCCATCTATACATATAAAACAAAAGGATTTAAAAGCGCGAATGTTTCTTTTATACATAAAACGAACCTCTACTGTCCTTACTGCGATGAAAAAATATATTGGGAGGGCTTGGCTCATCAGTGGTGAACCCTCCCAGCGGTTTCGCCAATTTAATCCACCAGACCGCTTCTCAGAGCTCTAATATTGTATTGGATCATTCTGCTTTTATATGCTACACTGAAGGATGGAATCTTAGAAATGGTTTTCAAGTAAACTATGGACATAAGCTTATAGGACAGTAGAATTATATTCAAATATTTGCTTCGAGCAATGCTCTTCAGCAAACTATAAAGACAAGGTCATTAGGAATAAATTAACACAAAGCAATAACGCGCCATCTATACATATAAAACAAAAGGATTTAAAAGCGCGAATGTTTCTTTTATACATAAAACGAACCTCTACTGTCCTTACTGCGATGAAAAAAATATATTGGGAGGGCTTGGCCCATCAGTGGTGAACCCTCCCAGCGGTTTCGCCAATTTAATCCACCAGACCGCTTCTCAGAGCTCTAATATTGTATTGGATCATTCTGCTTTTATATGCTACACTGAAGGATGGAATCTTAGAAATGGTTTTCAAGTAAACTATGGACATAAGCTTATAGGACAGTAGAATTATATTCAAATATTTGCTTCGAGCAATGCTCTTCAGCAAACTATAAAGACAAGGTCATTAGGAATAAATTAACACAAAGCAATAGCGCCATCTATACATATAAAACAAAAGGATTTAAAAGCGCGAATGTTTCTTTTATACATAAAACGAACCTCTACTGTCCTTACTGCGATGAAAAAATATATTGGGAGGGCTTGGCTCATCAGTGGTGAACCCTCCCAGCGGTTTCGCCAATTTAATCCACCAGACCGCTTCTCAGAGCTCTAATATTGTATTGGATCATTCTGCTTTTATATGCTACACTGAAGGATGGAATCTTAGAAATGGTTTTCAAGTAAACTATGGACATAAGCTTATAGGACAGTAGAATTATATTAAAATATTTGCTTCGAGCAATGCTCTTCAGCAAACTATAAAGACAAGGTCATTAGGAATCCACAAGGTCTTTTAAATCCTTTTGTTTTATATGTATAGATGGCGCGTTATTGCTTTGTGTTAAAATAGCCTATCGTCTTCCCCGTATTTTTTTACCTATGTATGGAAATTTTGGTTTGAATTAGTGAACTACTGCGAATGTGTATACCGAACATACAAACATACAAACATTCATTTATATATATATACTAGCCGAATGACCCGGGCAACGCCCGGGTTTTACCCGATTAAATGTTTTTATTCAAATACTATTCGTTACAATTATAAATTGGCGCCGTGGATGTCATTCTTGTAAAACGTCCCGCTCCAAACTTTGTGTCTGAGAAGCGATATTTTTATAGAAAGATGATCTGGCTTTTGTTTTCTGCTCGAATGAATGTTTTTCTGTTAGAATTTTGTTCCTGCGTACAAAATAATGAACTGGTTTCACCCGTGGTCTCTGCTTTTTGGAATTTTTCCCGATATAATTTTGTATCTGATAATCAAACATGATACAGCAATATCGTCATCATCATTTTCTGACTAAAAATATATAGTTTTAATAATTGATTTATATATATTTTTAAATAGCCTATCGTCTTCCCCGTAATTTTTTTACTTATGTATGGAAATTTTGGTTTGAATTAGTGAACTACTGCGAATTTGTATACCGGACATACAAACCAACAAACATACAAACATTCATTTTTATATATATAGAAGATATATTAAATTATATATATATAACCTTATCATAACTGTGTGATATCTTATGTTTGTACATATTCTATAATGCGTGTTTACAATTATATATTATCAATGCAGGTGTTTTAAAATAATTTTAGATATGGAAATATTTTGTACTTTTTTAATTTTTTTTTCATAATACCAGCATTTGTTATAAAAAAACCTTTTACTGATTAGCCAATCACAGAATGTTTTTAATTGACCTCTATGCTGGTCATATAATGTATGAAACAGTTTGTGTGGATACAATTGGATGTCGTTTTATGGATAAGCCGCACACTGCTACGTGGAACTTGGTGACACAATTGTCGTATTCTTTGGACTTTGGAGTACAGCTTTAGAAACACGTTCAATATTAATTGCATTACAAGACGAAGGAGGTGTCCCTGGGAACTGATTTTTGTTCGCGTTGTCTGTCACGAAATTTGTGACCAGCACCCAGGATAGCCTTACTTGTTCATTCATGATAAAATTACTTGTTTATGTTGGTTGTAACGCCTTCGTGCTATGGTAATTTCCAAAATTGAAGAACACTTCTACTATATGCAAAAATGTCAACGGTGGCCCACATCACAGTGAATCCCTGCAATAAAGTCAATAAAGAAATAGTCAAGGTAAAGCAGTAACTTAATCTTTTTACTTTCTGTTAAACTCTATAAAGGTAACAATCCTAGATTGGTATTTAAACATAAGGCATTATCCTGCAATCTATATATAAGACATACAATACCATTTATAGTTCGGGTTTTTTCCACATGAACACTTTCTACTGTTCTTTCAGCTATTGAATAAATATTAAGAGGACTTGGCTTATCATTGGTGAACCTTCCCAGCAGTTTCACCAGTTTAATTAACCATTCCACTATGAAACTACATGCAAACATCTACTATGCTATTGGACTATTCTGCTTTTATACCCGGCGGCACTTGGAAGGAATACTTGGTTGTTATTTAATGAATCTATGCGTATAAACTTATAGGACAATAGAAATACAAATATGACATTTTCGGTAAAGAAAAAATATATACTTGCATCGAGCAATGTCCACCGCAAATAATGAAAAAAAGGCCAGCTGACTGCCATTAATCGTTATATGACAAGGGTTATATACAAGGTATGTCCCATAAGTTCCCGGACTGGGTCCATAAAAAAAAAAAGGTAAGATTTTTTTAAAATTTTGTAATTAAAACTTTTCAAAGTAATCCCCCCTTGCTTCAACGCACCAGCGCCATCGTTTTTCCCAATTGTCGAAACAGTTTTTATAAGCCTCTTTTGGAATGCTCTTCAATGCCAGCAGCGATTTTTCTATTATGTCTTCCCTGGTGTCAAAATGTCTTCCTTTTAGAACTGCTTTGAGTTTGGGGAACAGGAAAAAGTCATTTGGTGCGATGTCTGGGGAATAGGGTGGTTGAGGTAGGATTTCTGTCCCGTTTTTCGCCAAAAAACTCGTCACCAAGTGCGCTGTGTGAGGGCGGGCATTGTCATGGTGTAGGATCCAGTCACCATTAGTCCATTTTTCTGGCCTTTTTTTTTCGAATCGCTTCCCTTAGACGGCGAAGAATGCTCAAATACATTTCCTTAATAACTGTTTGGCCTGCAGGAAGATACTCGTGATGAACAATGCCCTTGTTATCCAAAAAAGCGACCAGCAACACCTTGTTTCTGGATTTCAATATCCTGGATTTTTTGGGTCTAGGCTCACCCTGACCTCTCCACTCGGCAGATTGACGCTTGGTTTCAGGGTCATAGCCATAGACCCATGTCTCATCGCCTGTGATTATCTTGTCTTTCCATTCCGGATCCGTTCTTGTCATTTTAAACATGTCTTCACAGGTTGCAAGCCGACACAGATTTTGCTCATTAGTGAGGAATCTTGGGATGCATTTTGCAGGAGTCTTTTTGAGCTTCAAATCTTCGGTTACGATCTTTCCAATCGTTGTTTTAGAGATGCCTGTGTCTTGCTCTAGCTCCAGCAAAGTGGTTCGAGGATTTTCTTTTATCAAATCGGTGATTTTTTGCACATTTTATCAGTACTTTGAAATTTTGGGCGTCCTTGACGAGGAGCATCTTCAATGGAAATTCGGCCAGCTTTAAATCTAGAATGCCATTCAAAAACAGTTGTTTTCTTTGGGGCGTCATCGGGGAATGCTTTATTAAGCATTTCAAAAGTTTCGGTTGCTAATATTTGAAGTTTCACACAAAATTCTATTCAAATCCTCTGCTTCAATTTTTTTCCATCGTAAAATCGCCGCAGCGCTAGGTGTGATCTTTAAATAAATTAGAATAACTTTGGCGCGCGCGCACGTACCGCCTCGATATTGGTACCACCGTGTTGCCAGATATTTTTTCTATAATAAACTGTCAAATTTATTTACATTTTCCATTTATTTATTTTTTTTTATGGACCCAGTCCGGGAACTTATGGGACATACCTTGTATATATATAATATGTTACATTACTAAACTTATCGGCTCCTACCAAAAAAAAAATCTACAAATCAGACGCAACACCGATGAGACTTACTGCGTAACTAAAGGTTGTCTGAAAAATCCGCTAAATCTATTTAAAAGGTTGTGGTGGTGAGGTGAACTCTTTAATGAAATATTTTAATGAAATTTTCCCCAAAGAGTCTATTCATCACCAGACCTGGATACGATATTTTTGCAAAGGGTTTCCACGCCACCCAGGAGGTATCTGCAAAGCCGGTTATCCTTTATTTATAGTAGCGCCTCCCGTAAAAACCCTATTCCACTTTCCTGGCAGAACTAGATTAGCCAAATCGCTCGATTACATCCAAACTACCTGTTTTTGTTTGGGATGACTCCTCCAAGCTAATGGTCCAAGCTCTGCCAGGAACTGGACTGCCAATGAGATTGACAATGTCTCATTGAGTCAGGGATGATGAATGCAAAAAAAAAAAAAATCCGGACAATCTTCAAAGCAGACCTGATTTCCTTCATTTATCAGCCAACTGATCCATTGTTACCAACGAGATTTCCATAGAGGGTCCCAGTAATCTTACTATATTTCAATGAAATATCATATAGAGATACATTTTTTTTTTCAAATAGTTTAAAAAATGAATATTAAGCCTCATTATTCCGATTAAAAACTTACTTCAATGGCCTAAAAAAAAAGATGAATTAAAGTTATCTCTCTCATTTTTAAAGCTCTTTAATATTCAATTGAAAAAGGCTTCGAAAAATAATAATTTACAATATTTCGAAAATAATAATTTTTCATAATGTCTTTATTCAAAATGATCGCCCACATTTTAAATTATCAAATACGAGACAAATGACCAGGCTTCGCCCAGATAAAAGGTGTTTATAAATTGGTGAGGTGTTTATAAATTTGATTGGTGAACCAGAAAAATGAACGGATTTCACTGAGAGTTCTTCAAATATTCAAACCACAAGAGAGCTCAACTTATAACCATTCATTTCGATAAAACTGAGTCACGAGCTTTCAAACCAAAAGACTCTTTTTCACGACCCTAATACGATTTTTTTCAAATATATCTTTGATCGTGGTGAGACCACAAAATGATAGAGAGCCTTTAAGGCATATATGGGGACAGAGAGAATCTACAATGCCATCACATATTCTATTCAAATCAAGGACAAATATAAAATCAATTTGAAAATCAAAGTAGTACCATTACAGCCAGAAAATGATACATAGAACTTTCTTTTTAATAAGAAATAAAACGACAAAGCAAGATACAATGTTTTCTTTCAACCAAATGAACAAATTCTCTGCTTTTTAAAAAAGGACAGTAGAAAATTTGTTCATTTGGTTTTAAAAGAAACATTCGTGATTTAAGGTTTTTATTTCTTATATAGAGAGATGACGTTTTATTATGTTTGATTTTTTAATACAGATCAACAAACATATTGGGAAGGCTTTGGCTTATTTATATATATAAAATTGAATGTCTGTCTGTGTGTGTGTGTGTCCTCTATGGATTCAAAAACCATACATCCAATCGCCGTGAAATTATGGGATATTATTAGGTGTATCCCCGGAAAGGTTTACGAAAATAATTTCTTGAATATCTTAAATATCCTTAGAGTTATTTGCAGATTTGTAGCTTTAACTCGCAAGAAGCGCCACCTTGCGACGGAGATAGGCTTAGGTCTGCCCCCCCACCGAGAAAATGTAGTCCGGCCGCCGGCCAAAGTTCCCACCGACCAATCAGAGGGATCCCCGGAATCCCCCCCCCCCCCCCCCCCGTCCGGCCGCCGGCCGGTTGTTGGACAGTCCAAGTTCCCACCGACCAATCAGAGGGATCAAGAGGTCCTGGCGCGCGGGGGCAGAGTTGGTGACACGGCTGTGAAAAGTAGACAAGAAAAAAGCCTCGCGGGTGACCTCCGGGAACTACGTCCATCTTCCATAAACGACCATGATTCGGGTATTTTTCAAGGGACCGGGAAAATATGTTCACTAGATAAAACGATGATTTTGTAATGTAGAAAATTAGGAAAGACAAAATTCAGGATGACACGGCACACAGGGACCGGGAAAAAATGATCACTTTATCGAGAGATTCACGACCATGATTTTATTCAACTTATCGAGTATTTTTCAAGGGACCGGGCAAATATGTTCACTAGATAAAACGATGATTTTGTAATGTAGAAAATTAGGAAAGACAAAATGACACGGCACACAGGGACCGGGAAAAAATGTTCACTTCATCGAGAGATTCAAATTTACGAGTTTCAAATTATCAAAATATATCCTTTTTTTTATAAGTTTATAGAGAAATGTTTTAACAAATGTTCGTTAGACAAACCTTTACTCGGGTAAAACCTCGGGCGAAGCCGGGTACATCCGCTAGTTTCTTATATAGAGAGATCGTGTTATTATGTTTGATTTTTTAAACAGAGATGACAAATTTTAAACAGTGTGGACGTGACACAGAATCCTCACTGTGGCTCACAAATCAGGAAGTAACACACCACAAAATGAAGGCTCTTACTTACTGATATAAGATGCCTTATCTATAGATAAAAACCTGAAAGTACTTCACTACTGTGAGACAGTACTGATGGCCACAAACTGAGGAAGATTGATTCCTTACGACTACACTGAGAGACACTATGGAATTGTGGTGTACATTTCAATCTGTCAAAAATACAACGCTTTACAATGAACACATCATCCATAATTTCCTTGATAATTTACTAAAATCTGACCAAAAGACGAAAATACCATATATTGACGAGAAATATTGTTGCACTGGGCTGCGGTTTGGCAGATTCTTCAGTCTTGAGTCTCTCCTCAGACGTGTCTTGCATCTTTCCAGAACGTGTCTCAACCATCTTGCAAGGTTAAACCAGTCAATAATAAGACAACTATATATTTAGGTAGCACCTAGAATATCTCTTTATTTATCATATCAAAGTTTGAAGCAGGTGGGGTATTTTAGTGTATCAAAATACAAATGTTTTATAGTACATAATATTTTATAGTAATAATCTGTTTTATAAAATAAATAAATATATAATTTAAATTTTAAATATATTAAAAATAAAATTATAAATACTTTTTAAAATACGCGCATTAATCATGATGCAGCACTTCCCCCTCTCCAGAGGTCGTCACGTCCTCGTGAGTGACCTCATCAATTCTTTAAAAATAGGGTTTGAGTCTTGAGACATGGACAATCAATGGGTCTTGGCCAGGATTATCTTTCGGCTCAATTAAGTAATTTACGTTGGATAGCTTCTTTAATATTCGATATGGGCCAAAATATTTTCTCAATAGTTTTTCACATTTTCCAATTTTCCTGACTGGTGTCCAAACTGCCACTAAATGTCCTGGTTCATAGATTATCTCGTTGTGTTTTTTGTCATAGTTTATTTTCATTCTTTTCTGAGTCTTCTCTGTGTTGTTAATGACTACCTGTCTCGTCCTTGCTATTTTATCTAAGTATTTTTCTGTATATTCGTCGTAATCGTCCATGTTACTTTCCGTTGGGATATTCTCGTCGTCTAAGAGGGACATGGGCTCCCTCCCAAACAACAGGAAAAATGGAGAGTGGCCTGTGGTTTCTTGAATCGTGGTATTATACGCGTGGGTGATAAAAAGGAGGATTTCGTCCCAGTTCTTCTGATCCGTAATCACATACATGCTGATCATATTAATTAAAGTTCTATTTAGCCGTTCCGTTAGTCCGTTAGTCCTGGGGGTGGTAGCTCGTCGTGAAGCAATGTTTAATTTTGCACATTTTCATAACCTCCTTCATCAAATTGCTAGTGAATTGTGAACCTCTGTCGCTGATAAGAAATCTTGGAGCCCCGTGACATAAAAATATATGTTCGATTAAAAATGTAGAGACTTCTTTCACTGTCGCTTCTTGTACTGCCTTTGTTTCAGCATACTTGGTATAATAATCCGTCAACACAATTATCCATTTCCTTCTTTTCGTTGATGGCAAGGGGCCAACAAAGTCAATTCCGATTCTTTCAAAAGGGTAGTTAGCTGGGGGAATAGGTTGTAAAAGTCCAGATGGCAACTGATTTGAACCTTTCCGACTTTGGCAAAGATGGCACGTCTTTACAAATTCGGAAACATCTTTCAGCATGGAAGGCCAAAAGTATTTATTCTTCAATCGGTATGTGGTTCTGGCGACGCCCAGATGGCCATTCAGCATATGGTTGTGGTATTCACTCATGATATCCTTCCTTCTCTTCTTTGGCACTACCAGCAACCATTCTCTACCTTCAGGATTTGGAATTTTCTTGTAGAGACACCCATTTTCTTCTTTAAAGTTCTGTGTAATTGAACGCTTGTTTCCACTAAGGTTCTCCTTAATATTCTCAATAAAATCATCCTTTTCGTCTATTATTTGATTCAGAAATAGTCTTTCATAATCATCGTTCCATTCGTTGTCTGGTAAGGGTCCTCTAGATAGACTATCAGCGTCCAGATGTTTTTTTTCCCGATTTGTGTATGATTTCGAAATTATATTCCTGAATCTTCAGTGCCCATCGTGCTAATCGACCGGTCGGATCTTTCAAATTCTTAAGCCAGCATAGTGCGTGATGATCAGTGACGATTTTAAAGTGCCTTCCATATAAATAGGGCCGTAATTTTGATATCGACCACACCACAGCTAAACATTCCTTTTCGGTGGTTGAATAATTTTGCTCAGATTTACTTAGGGTTCGGCTCAAATATGATATTACCTTCTCTTCGCCACCGATATTTTGAATTAGTGTTGCGCCTAAGCCGATGTTAGAGGCATCTGTGTGAATGCAGGTGGCTGCATTTGGATCAAAGTGACCTAAAATTGGCGGATTTATAAGAGCTTTTTTAAGGTTTTGGAACGCTTCTTCCTGTTTTCCTGTCCAGATAAATTGCACATTTTTTCTGATGAGACTGGTCAATGGGTCAGCGATTAATGAGAAATCTTTAATGAATTTTCTATAATATGAGCACATTCCTAGGAATGATTGCACTTCTTTGGCCTTCTTGGGCTGAGGAAAATCTCTAAAGGCTTTGATATTATATTCGGCAGGTTTTATACCCTATTGGTTGGTTATATGACCAAGGATCTCAAATTCCTCGAAAGCAAATCTGCATTTCTTGGCAATCAGTTTTAAATTAGATTCGCTGAAGCATCTGAGGACAGCTTCAAATCTTTTAATGTGTGTTGGAAAGTCCGAGCTGTATATAATCACATCGTCCAGGTAGCAAAGGCAAATCTGCCATCTCAGATTTCCGAGGACATTGTCCATGTTCCTCTCAAAAGTAGCAGGGGCGTTGCATAGACCGAAGGGCATTACGTTGAATTCATATAACCCATGTGCCGTAGTGAAAGCCGTCTTCTCTTTGACTCTCTCTTCAATTTCGACTTGCCAATATCCCGATTTGAGATCTATTGCTGAGAAGTACTTGGATCCTTGGAGAGTATCCATTACATAATCAATTCTTGGGATTGGATAAACATCCTTCACTGTTACTTCATTTAATTTCCTGTAATCCACACAAAATCTGTATTTGCCATCTCGTTTTTTGACCAATATAACGGGGAAGGACCAGGGACTTGAAGATGATCTAATTATTCCTTCTTCAAGCATCTCGTCTATTTGATCCTTTATGATGGTTCGTTCCTTAGCACTTACCCTGTAAGGCTTGTGCTTTATCGGTTTTGCGTCTTCTGTATGAATCTGATGTTTTGCCAAATTGGTCCTGCCTAACCTCGATGAGAACAAATCAGTATACTTGGCCAAAATTTGTTTTAACCTCTCTTGTTCTTTAAATGATAAATTTTTGTTTATTTGAAATTGTATTTCGTCATTTTCATTCTGCTTCTCTATATTCTCTATAAAATTTACCTCTGCAGGAAGACTTCCATAAGCCAATGTTTGGTCTTTCATGATTTTTAAAGGTCGAGGATAAGGGTTCGTTATCCAGATATGGGTTTTCTTATCCGTGACAGTAAGCAAACTTCTTGCCAATCGAAGACCATTTGTTTGAGTCATTCTGTTTTTTCTCTTCGATGACATATTCCCCATCCTCTGCTTCTATTGAGGCCCTAATCAATTTAATAGTTTAGGTATAACGGTATCTGTAGTGCTCTTTATTTTTTTAGATCATAATTGCTTACGTCATGATTACTCATCAAATTATATTTATCGTTTCTCGTTTACAATCAATTTTAGCATTCATTTTTTTAAGGAAATCTCGTCCAAGAATAAGAGTTCGTAGATGCGCGTCCATTACTACAAATTCGTGGGATAATTCAGTGTCATCAATTTTTAAATCTAAAATAATGTTACCTACCATATCTAGTTTTTTCCCATCGGGTCCTGAACACGTTTTAGTGAGACTATTTATTTCACGGCCAGCAAAAAGTGCTGTCCTTAGGTCGTCCACAGAAAGATCGGCGCCTGTATCAATCAAAGTTTCGCATAACCCTATCTTGTCCACATTAATATTAATTTTGTACCTAGGGTCCAACTTTCTAATTCCATTTATGGTCGACTTGCTTTGATTGAAGGAATCAGGCGCGACACTTAGTTTAAATCTTTCAACACGGAATATCTATTCCGTGTAGGAATATTCGTTTGTGTGTCATTACAAACATCCGCATAGAGGCGAGGCCGTGTATAATCTTTTCTTTCGTCCATTTGAAGATTTTCTTGACTCTTGTCTTGGGAAACTGAGGGGTCCTCTTCTACGATCCTCACAAACTTGACTCTGCAATACCGCGCTACGTGTCCTGGCTTGTTACACTTGAAACATATTGGTCTCCCGTCTTCTGTCCTATTCCTGTTTGAATCTGGAGCCTCCGGTATGTTTTCCTTGGGTAGACCGGTTTTGGCTCAGGATTGGGAGTGTAAAATCGTCTAGGGGCAGATACCTGGGACAGCGGCTTGTTCTGGTAGTACTTCGGAGCGGGGGCCTGGGGCTTGGGGGTGTTCTGGTAGTACCTCGGAGCGGGGGCCTGGGGCTTGGAGGTGTTCTGGTCTGGTCTTCTGAACGACGGAGCGTTCTTCCATTGCTCTTGATGATGGGAACGAGGAGAGCGTGGCCCATTATATAGAGCCTTTGACTTTTCTATACGTTCTTCATAATTATTTTCAAACAAATCCATCTTTTTACACAATCTTAGGAGTTCGTTGGTATTCTTAGGAGGGTTTAAGTAGAGGGCAAAAGAGTATTCTTTCTTTAACCCTCCAATAACCCAATTTATTTTATTCTCTTCTTCCATTTGGGGGTCGACCTTGTTGCACAGAACCAGGATATCCTCTGCAAACCTGATTGCAGGTTCATTCCACTGCTGCATTCTGTTCAGCCTCATCTTCATTTCTTCTTTGTTGGCGTCTGAGGCAAAATCCTGAATTAGGCGGCTCTTGAAATGTTCCCAGCTGGTAAAACTTATCTTGTGTAGGTCCAGCCAGGTTTTGGCGTTACCAATCATGTTCATGGCTGCATAGCGAGAAATAATATATTCTGCCCAGTGGTACAGGAAGTCAATTTCTTCAAGGGACTCAATCCATGGGCGAGGGTCTTCTGTTCCATCATATTTGGGGATGTCTATGTTGGGGTTCAAGACAACTGGGTCGGCACTTGCATCTCTACCAATTGTTGCACTGGGCTGCGGTTTGGCAGATTCTTCAGTCTTGAGTCTCTCCTCAGACGTGTCTTGCATCTTTCCAGAACGTGTCTCAACCATCTCTTGCAAGGTTAAACCAGTCAATAATAAGACAACTATATATTTAGGTAGCACCTAGAATATCTCTTTATTTATCATATCAAAGTTTAAAGCAGGTGGGGTATTTTAGTGTATCAAAATACAAATGTTTTATAGTACATAATATTTTATAGTAATAATCTGTTTTATAAAATAAATAAATATATAATTTAAATTTTAAATATATTAAAAATAAAATTATAAATAATTTTCAAAATATGCGCATTAATCATGATGCAGCAATATGACACAAGAATAAGCCTGTAAAAATAGTCCCATATTGTTGAAATTGTTAAAATATTTGTATCTATAGGAAGGAAAAGAACATAAGAAAATATGCCCTAATACTTGGCTCTCAAAATCCACGTGAGACATTTCAACAGAGAGAGGAGGGAAAATTCTCAAAATAAGTTCCAGAAAATAAAGAAATGGAAGTTATGGATTGATAAACGATTTTAATATAATGAATAAAATATAAAAACTGATGAAGCATCGTCAAATGTGTATTCTGCCATTCAAATTGAAGATAAATTAATGAATTAAACTCCCGATACTCGTAGTGATTGAAATATCTAAGATAGCATAGCGCGCTTTCAAAGACTGGCCGGGTGTTTTTTTAAAGATTTTTCTATCTCTTAAAGAACAAATATAACTTATTATAAAATACTTTCTATTTTTGGATTTAGCTGCGGTTTTATTGGATCGGGAATAAATGTTTAAAAAAGTAAAATATGCCAAAAGAAAACCATCTTTAAAAAAAAATCTTTAAATTGAAGAACGGACAATATTTTGTATCTAGACGCGGTTTTTATCGTATCGGGGATACCTGTATAAAAGTAAAAAGATGCCAAAATAAATCTATCTTTAAAATGTTTGAAATTGAAGAACAGACACACACACAATTCTGAAAATAGAGAAATCATATCAATAATATCACTTTTATCAAAGACGTACTTGCTTTAGTAATAAACGGTAATCCGAGTGATCCAATGTTTTGAGATCAGTTATGTTTGAAATTGATTATATCCAAATAAAACAAAATTCAATGATGATTGCATCAAACACCAATTGAATTAAGTATAAAATAAAGTTAAATAAATTACCATTGATCATAGTACTTAGAGGGTCAAGCTATCTTCTGATTTAAAAAGAATTGATCGAAATTTAAACCACAAGACGTGTCTTATACATTCACTCCACCGAGTTTGTGAAGAAATTCGTTATATGTATTTAATGCCCAATATATTTATTTCCAATATAAATAGAATATTTTAAAATCTCTATCCAGAATTAGATCATATAAAAAGGGGCGAAATTACCTCTACCCCCAGAACCTGTAACTAAAATATGGAGATATGGTGTAAAATAGTATTTTTAATCAAAATTTAGTTTAATTACTCTATTTTTTAAATATAAGTATTTTTTTTTTGCTTATCCCTAGTACACGTGGTACAGGCCATGATAATCATGGTGGGTAGAAGTAGGCAACTACTTTTACTGTAAGTGCACCACATGTCTACACATGTGTGAAAAGCAGTTCGACTTTACACTTACAAATATGCCAGAGCCCCGTTTGGTTACTTGCACTCGCTGGTGGGGTTGGACTTTTGCAAGAATCGGGGGCCATTGGAGCATTTTTTTTTTTTTAACATAAAAAAGTGCCCAATGCGGGAATCGAACCCTGGTCGTAGCGGTCGAAAACCAACGGTTTAGACCATCCTTCCACCGACCCCCTAAATATAAGTATGAGAATGAAAATTCACTCACATAGACAAAACTTATAAGAAAGTTTCATATTTTGATATCGCCAGTTGTCTGTTTTTTTTTTTTTTTTTTGAAGGAGACAGGGGCAATTTTTTTCACACTTGGTTATCACGTGAGTCTTCAATAAAGGTCACTTTTAAGCTCTCTCTCTCTCTTTCTATATAGATATGAATTAAAATTTTAAAACTAAAATTCTCCTTGTAAGTCTAATATTTTGACCTTAATATTGTTATTAAAGATTATTATATTGAAAGGTCACTGTGTATCAAATATCTTTCAAAGTTATTGTCTGAATCCCGATATACATGCTAAAAGGTACAACTTCCTTAAGTTTTGTCCATTAGTGTATTTTATGCTGTTAAGAGAATAAAGTATTTGCTCTTAACGATCAACAAATAGAGTAGGAATTATCATGAAGATATCATAGTTCTTAGAATTGAAGATACTTCGGCCACAGTATAAAAAAAAATTACTGGCCGAAGTATCTTTAATTCTAAGAACTATGAATTGTTCAGGCAAGTGTATTTTCTTCTATATTCTTTGAATAACAAAATTAGAATCATCATTGTTTTGATAAAAAAAAGAATTGCATGAGAATTATATAGATAAGATAAATATAATACAATATAATGCGGCTATGCTTATAGAACGACGTTTAACAAGTTTTATCGCAAATGTTTATTTTTACAGAACTGAAAAATCGTAATTTTCATTATTTTAGGAGAAATAACGACTATTCCGATTCTTAAGGATAAAGTATGAATGAATGAATTAGGAAGAGTAATGTTGAACGGAAAAATAAAAGTGTCAGGGATGGGAATCGATGGGAATATGTCCAGGGTAGCCTAGTGGACATGGCATCTGCCTGGTAAGTGGAACACTGTGGGTTCGATTCCCATTCCTGGACACTTTTATTTTTCCGTTCATCATTACTCTTCACAATTCAACCTTCTATACTTCATCCCTAAGGATAGGAATAGTCGTTATTTCTCCTTAAATAATGAAAATTACGATTTTTCGTTCTGTAAAAAGAAACATTTGCGGTAAAACTTGTTAAACGTCGTTCTATAAGATAGATATATCAAAATACTGAAACCTTCCATATAAAATTAATTCATCAGTTTTAAGAGAAATCGCATTAGACTATTGGACAAATGTGTTCTTGAACAAAGAGTAAAAGCTCAATAAGCAAAATTAATTAGTGGGAATATAGAGAAGTTTTTCCATATAAAAACATCTCATAAATTATAAAAGAGGCAAACCTTTACTCCAGAACATAGAAAGGATAAAATATAATTTAGTATATTGCCTTTATAATTTATTGAATAAATTATATATTCCATCTAATTTATTCACTATATATATATACATTATCATAATTTGATTTGTATACATTATGTTTATATATATTATGTTCTATAATGAGTTTTCATTTATATATGAGCAATAAAAATTTGTTTGAAATTAATTTTAGATAGGCAAACATTTTAACCTTTTTGATTTCCAAACACCTTTTTGAAAATTTCGCGCTCAAAAATATACTCTTTAACCATGGCAATGCATAGCTACATACGGCCGTTACTGTTTAGCTCTATTCGGCAAAACCCGGAATTATTTTACTACCCTAGCCACCTATTCTTTTTAACTTGTTCCCAAAGACTTTTTCTTTATCATGAAAGTTTTGTTGGAAGTCATAAAATGAAGTCAATTTGGCTTAATAGATTAATTATAGTAGAATGTAAAGATAATTTTGAGAAGCCTGTGAAAGAAGAGAATTTTAAGAGATATTTAAAAAAATACTTTTATGAGAATTCGAAAATAAACTGCTGGCCACCGTAAATGCAACACCCTGAAATGAGGATGCAAATAACATGAAATTCACAACATGCATTAGCGGAAGTGAGATATGTAAATGATTAGAATTTCAGCGCAGACGCACATCACGCGCGCCTGTGGCTCCACTTCAAAGTACTATTTAAGGCTTGGATATTTCGACGATTTCAAGTTCGGCAATTGTGTTTTTCTTGTATTAAAAAAAAAACGATCAATTATGACTTGTAGAAAACAGCGATCATTTTTTGATCAAGTATCCGAGTTCAACAGAGGAAGGATAGTGGCCTACCGAGATTATGGATTATCTTTCAGGGAAATCGGTAGTCGTGTTGGACGAAACCAAACAACTGTAATGCGGATATGTGATCGTTGGATGCAGGAAGGTACGACGGACCGACGTGTTCGATCGCATCCACCTCAGTGCACCACTTCACGTGCTGACAAGCAAATTGTCCGCATGGCAGTGACAGATCGCTCAGTCACATCACAAACCATAGCACAGCACATTCAGTCTGTAACGCATCATCCAGTGTCTGCACGTACCATTCGACGCCGTTTACAGCGTAGTGGTCTGTCCGCAAGACGTCCATTGCTTCTGTCAACCCTTGACGCAGAACCACAGACGTCTCTACCGCCAATGGTGCGATGAAAGAAGGATGTGGACTGCAAAATGGAATGAAATCGCCTTTACTGAAGAGTCACGCTTCTGTCTGCAATACCACGATGGTCGGATTCGAGTCTGGAGACACCGTGGAGGGAGGATGCTGAACAGCCGCGTTATGCACCGCCACACTAGTCCTGCACCGGGTATTATGGTATGGGGCGGTATTGGATATCACTCTCGCACTCCTCTAGTACGCATTGCTGGTACTTTAAACACCGAACGCTACATCTCCGAGGTGTTGGAGCCAGTTGTCCTTCCTTACCTTCAGGGCTTGCCCACAGCCATATTTCAACAGGATAATGCGCGACCACACGTGGCACGCATTGTCCAAAGGTTCTTCGTCAATCGCCAGATTTAATTGCTTCTCTGGCCGGCTCGCTCTCCGGATCTTTCGCCAATAGAAAACATGTGGTCCATGGTTGTTCAACGATTGACACAGATTACACCCCAGCTGCCACACCAGAACAACTTTGGCAACGTGTGGAAGCTGCTTGGTCTGCTGTACCCCAAGAAGACATCCAAAGTCTCTTTGAATCAATGCCGAGGCGTGTGGCAGCGGTGATCTCCAACAATGGCGGCTACTCTGGCTACTGATTCTGGCAGGAACCACACTTCGCAGAAGTCTATAAATTCAATCATTTGATACTTGGTAAACATTTATCTACAAAATATATTTTGTTGTGATATCTTTTATCTTTCTTGGTATTGCAATTTCGGTGGCCAGCAGTGTAGTTGTTATTTCAGGAAATTATTGAACTCAACTAGTAAATGTGCTGGACTAAAAAATATAGAGCAATGTACCAGAGGTATCGATGTTTCTAATTGAGATTTCCTGGCAATATATTTGCATACTTTTTATCCCAGATAATACTAATAATTAGTAGTAATGATTTGTTCGTAAGGTTTTTTGAAGTCCCTTGAAAGACACACGTCCCAGGACTTGGTTTGCTGATCTAAATTTCCTTGATAAAAAATTGATGTAGCTTTAAATTTAAGATCTATCTCATTTGATATAAGGAAAGTATTTTAATCGTAGAAAATGAACGATTTTATCTTGTAACCGTTTTTATTCAAAATTATTTTTTACGGTTGTTAGTTAATATCCTGATGACAGCAGAAGACTCTCTTGCCGATTCTCAATAGGTTAGAACATTGTTCGAATTCTTGGGCACCACAGGCTCCGAGAGTTAATTGCTGGAAATTCCACATTCTCTGCTTCTTCAACTTTTACTTTCCACAAATCAATCAACGACCAGCTCTAATTGGAATTTATTCTCTGGGAAATTCTGGTTTTCATAAGTTGGCTACGAATATTATCTGCAAGTGGGGAGTTGGTGGAAGGATGGCCTAAACCGTTGGGTTTCGACCGCTACGACCCGCGTTCGATTCCCGCATTGAGCTTTTTTTTTCTGATAAAAAAAAATGCTCCAATGACCCTCGATTCTTGCAAAAGTCCAACTCCACCAACGATTGTAAGTAACCAAACGGGACTCTGGCACATTTGTAAGCGCAAAGTAAAACTGATTTTCACAAGTGTAGACATGTGGTGCACTTACAGTAGAAGCAGTCGCCTACTTCTACCCACCATGATTATCATGGCCTGTACCACGTGTACTAGGGATAAACCAAAAAAGTTGGCTACGAATATCATCTGCAACTGGGGAGTTATAACCACTGATATTGTGTAAGAAGCTAGTTCTAAATACAGCTACTTGCTCAAAGAAAACTTGACTGAGGATCTAACCCGCGAGTTTTTTCTTTGTCCTTGCAAAAAAAAAAAAAAAAAAAAACAATAAACTTGTAATAATCTGTTAGCACATCCTGCATGCAAACATGAACATATATAATTTCAGGTCTTCCTTTCTCAACACCTGATTGATTTATTTATATTCAAAAATGTTATTTTAACCACAAGCTAAGAGAAGGCCAGAGACCAAAAAACTCTCCCAAAAATATATATTTTAAAACTTACGTTAAGTATTTACATGATTTTAGCCCCCAAAACAAATTATTAAACCTTTTCATTCTTAAATATCCACACCAGTGAGTGAAAATAACCAATTGGGGCTCTGGCACACTTCTAAGTGCAAAAGTCAAACTGATTTTTACATGTGTAGATATGTGGTGCAATTAAAGTAAAAGCAGTTGATAA
This sequence comes from Cordylochernes scorpioides, assembly GCA_030710605.1. Taxonomy (NCBI): domain Eukaryota; kingdom Metazoa; phylum Arthropoda; class Arachnida; order Pseudoscorpiones; family Chernetidae; genus Cordylochernes; species Cordylochernes scorpioides. The sequence continues at coordinate 67,536,393 of CP092866.1, forward strand.
CTACCCACCATGATTATCATGGCCTTTACCAGGGGGCTGTACTTGGGATAATTTCTCATTTTTATTTTTAAATATTTAGCGTAAAAGCGATAGCAGTGTGTGGGTGTTTGCCCGCATGTGTGTCTGTGCTTTGTATGTTTGAGTGTTTCTGAACAGGGAATAATGTAGCACAGCTATCATTGTGGGTACAACTTCTAGGTCAACTGCGAAATTCTATATTCTATAATTTAACCAATGAAATTATATTGAAATGACTATAACTATGAAGTTATTGCCGCCTTATCGGAAATTACAATGTAGATACAGACAATATACCCGCGTTTGTTTATAATTATTCCCTCCTATAATGATAATCACAATGGTAGAACACAAACAATACAAGGGCTGGATACCCATTTATTTACTCTGGAAATTTCCAAAAGAGAGAGAGACCGATTTATTCAGGTAGTATACATATATTAGCGAATTAGGGTATACGACAGAGGGTGTTTCATTTTTAAAAGAACGATTTTGAGTTTTATTGAAAATAATAAAGAGGGAAAAACAGCAAAAAACGCGTTCTTGGTTAGTTTTTCTTGATTTATCAAGAAAGTGGGTTGGCCAAAATATCAGGGAACAGGCTGAATCAACGTTTAATTGATTTCTGTTCCACTAGATAGCACTCTGCCATCTAAAAAGCTCATGTGCTCGTGGTCAGGATAGACCTTCTTTGATTAAAATAATTTACAAATGTCTCTGTACAACCTTTTATTTTCAATGTGTAAGCCTTGACGTTGAACAACAGGCTGGAATTGATGTTTCCAGGAAGTAAAGCTTCGTCTTAGAATATTTTAATCAAGTCTCTCCATAACGACTTTCTAGAGACCCTCTAGCGTCTTCGGTTTTCTAAATCTATGATGCAGTTTTCAACAAGACAAAAACACAAACCCCATAGAGTGTATTCAAAGATAATGTGAATCAGCCCAATAACGAATTAAAAATCGAATAAAAATAATGATGATATTATATTTATGAATTCCTCTCACCACGACAACTACTGATAATAGTAATGACAATTCAATCACAGTTTTCAATTTTTTATTCATAAAATTTTCGTTAGTACAACATTGATTTGTGCAAAACCCCAAGTATATATGAGTCGTTCAGCTATTCTATTAACATGAAACCTACTAGCAAAGTTTCTTTGCGTTAATTCGCATTAAGTAGAGTCGCAAATATAAACAAGAAAGACATGAAATTACATTGATAATTTCGAATTAGCACCAATAAACCTGTTTTTTTTTTCACAATAACACAATCCTCTTACCGTTTTTAATGTGATGAAAAATATTGGGAGGGCCTGGTTTATCAGTGGTGAATACTCCGGTTTCCTCAGCTTAACCCATCATATCGCTTTTTAGAGCTCCAACTATTGTGTTGGACGATTCTGCTTTTATATCCGAAACTATAGGGTTGAATTTTGGGTATGTTATATAATCAAATTATAGACATAAACGTTAAAGACAGTAGAATTACATGAATATTTTAAATATCTGTTATATTGATATAAAGATATATATTAATAAACGCAACGGTGTTTATTTTTATTCGTTTCATGCACTCCTGTAGAAGGGCAGAGATACCTGAAAACTTGAGATAGCATTAATAAAGAAACTAATCTTCATGAACCTGGCGTAGTATTATTTTAAAAGTTTGTTATATTTGAAAAAGGGAAATTCGGTCTTACTTGTTTCATTTAGTATATATAGATGGCGCGATATTATTCTATGTTCATTATTACGGTTTAATAAGGTGACACTTTAATACGGTTAAAGACTGGTTGTCGTTCTAAAACCATTCGTTGAACGAACTAATGGTATTTAGATTTGGTCTCACATAGCGTCAAACTTTACCACAACGGCCTGCAGCCCTAATTTCAGAACCAAACAACAAAAACTTTCTCACAAGTGTCTGCGTGTGGGTTGAGTTTTAAAAACAAAAGTTCAAAATCTAGTGGAAGGAAACAACTTTCAAACAGTTGGTTTGATCAATGTTTTTCCATCTCCCGTTTTCTCCCAAGTTTTGTTCCCTGACGTAATTAAATACAGGGCGACAATCGAGCTAATTGAAAAAGGGTAAAATCCCCGAACACCATAAGAAAAAAACGACACATTTTTATCTTAAAAAAACTACTAAATATTTAAAACGTCTTTAAAAACTTGGATAATTTATTTAATTATCAAATTGAATCGCGTCTGTTTATTATTAAACCCTTTTCATTTGTTTTATTGCAATTCTGTGGGCTGTTGAATTGGTTGAGCAAGTCATTGTTTTTCTTGTTGCCGTTGACTTTTGGATAGCTGCATGATTTACACATTGTTCTCTGTCTCTTGTCAAGGACAACTATTATTGATGACAGCTTATCTTGAGATTAAATCTGTTATCAATATCCTCCGATATTTTGACGAGGCCGATCGCTTATCTTCTAGAGAGGAGCCATACGTCTGTAGAAACTTTCTATTTGATGGCGTGTACTGGAAATAGGCCCCTTTAAATAAGAAAAGTAACGGTAATGGCTATTTTTCTTTTCATAAAAATCCATTCAAATTTTTATATAACTTGAAATGATGATATGAAACAAAAAATCATGCAAAAATAGTTCATTACCGTCACTTTTCGTATTAAAAAGGCCCAATTCTAACACATACCAGTTTATAGAAAGTTTCTAGAGACCTGTGGCTTCTGGAAGAAGATAGGTGGCCAGCCTCGTCGAAATACCGGAGGATTTTAATTCTAGATAGGCTGTTAATACTAATGAATTCTCTATGGATTGTGAGCTATATTTCGCGAGTCTATCTACGAAATGTTGATAAAATATACATAAAAAAATTACGGATCTTGAATTTTTATGGGTCTTATGAACAGGTGTGAAGTCCTTCCCTTTTGATAATTTTCCATGCTCCCTCTCTCGGTCCAAAATAGACTGAAATTGAAGAAGTTTGGATTTTAGGAGTTGTATTGTAATCTCATTGTTGTCTGGTCGAGAATTGCGGTGGGTGGGTAACCGGGACAATCGAGGAAGTTCACCAGTGACTTGTGCCGGGAATGCTTTGATATTCTTGAATATTTCTATCTTGTCTGAGAAACACCTGGGCATCACACGCCACTGGTGAACGACAGCCGCTGTCCAGACAACAAGGAGATTCCAATAAGACTCCAACATCCAAGCTTCTTAATGATCTCTCTCTCCTAACACTGGGTGGCCGCCTGGATCTTCTCAGTGGACCTTGAGGACTGCGCCTTAAGGCGAGGCTTGCGATATACGTCTACTTCCTCGGCCGAGAAATGCGTGATGACCCGCTGGCTAACTTTCTGCGAGCTTGGCCTTGGTGGAAGAATCGCCATGTATTAACGGTTGGTACTTATGCTAAGTTTGCCATGGTAGTGATCGCTTTTTACTGTGAGTGCACCGCATATCTACACATTTATAATTTCACTTACAAGTGTGCCTGAGCTCCGTTTTAGTTATTTGCACTTACCGATGGATTTCAGAAAATTCGTTCCTGGGTTGTGGCTGTTGGGGATCAACGGTTTATATCCCTCCTCCCCCCTTCCTCCCATGTATATAATAATTGTACATAGTTGCTCTCATGTTTGAAGCCCAACTGTAAAATAATTGGTTTGGAAATTAACCGAATAGTGAGTCACTGAGAATTGTAGCAATACATGATTTAAGTAGACGCCTCATGAAAGTATAAACCTGTTCTAAGCGACTAGCACCCCACAGTTAACCAGTACATATACCTGTGCTATCCAGTCCAGGTCCTACTTATGGTACTTATGGAGGATTAACACAGGTTTTACTATGGAAGTTCCCACGTTCTCGCCAGCCAGTACCAAGATA